>JAOYMU010000098.1:17387561-17404476 GCA_025802295.1 Psammodynastes pulverulentus
ATTCCCAGAATTCCTCAGCCAATTTTGCTGGCTGAGGAAAACTGGGAGTTGAAGTCCACAAGTCTTAAAGTTGCCAAGGTTGGAGACCCCTGTTCCAGATCTTTTAAGAGATTATAGAACTTCAAATTGGATATACCTGACTGAAGTACAGCTAGTCCTCAATGTATGACCACAATTGAGCCCCAAATTTGTTGCTAAGTGAGTCAATTGTTCAGTAAGTTTTGCCCCATTTTATGGCCTTTCTTGCCTCGGTTGTTAAGTGAGTTACTTCAGTTGTTAAATTAGTAGCACAGTTAGTAAATGAATCTGGCTTCCCCATTGACTTTGCTTGTCAGAAGGTCGCAAAAGGTGATCATGTGATCCTGGGACACTGCAAATGTCATAAATATGAACCAGTTGCCAAGCATCTGAATTTTGATCATGTGACCATGGGGATACTGCAATTGTCAGTGTAAAAAACTGCCATGAATCACTTCTTTAGGTGCCATTGTTAATGTGAGTGGTCACTAAATGAACTGTTGTAAGTCGAGGACTACCTGTACTGCATAGTTTACGAAAAAAATAACTTAGGCTGCACTTAAGTTTTAGAAGAGAAATAAATGACATATTTTGATGTACCCCAGGTCTGATTCCTGTTCTTCATTCTCTTTGAGGGACATGCACAGATGGTTTCTGCCTAGATGTCAAATATGGTGTATTAAGCACATTTTTTTTATTTTTCATTTTGTTGGTCAGGACTAGCATTTTGCCTGGTTGGTTTAAAGAGAGAAAGCAACTATTAAAACCTTGCAGAAAATGCCTCCTTCCCCCCCTCGCCCCTCTCCCGACTTCTTTATGTGCCTTTGGTTTGCTATGCAGATAGAATCTCAGGCTTTGTTAGAACTGACTTGGACATACACCCAAAGTTTAATTATTACTCTGTGCTGTACGAGCATCACTGTTGCACTGGAGCAGCTCAGTGCATATTTTTGGCTCTCTCTTACAGGTACATTGCATCAGTACAGAGTTCACTATGAGGAAGCACGGTGGCGAGAAAGGTGTGCCCTTCAGAGTCCAGATCGACACCTTCAAAGAAAACGAAAACGGGGAATACACAGAGCATTTGCATTCTGCCAGTTGCCAGATCAAAGTCTTCAAGGTATTACCTGTGTTTTAAGATACATAATGTAGGAACAAGAGCTGGAGAGCACTGGTCCTGATTTTCTTAGCATCCTGCTGCTAAAAAAAAAAAAAAAAAGCTTGTGGGAGTTAAATTATTTCATAAGAAGGCAAAACAGAATTGTGGCATTTCTGGTCTACATCTTCTTGCTCAGGCCTTTGGGGCCTTAAATTAAGATTTTGCTGTGAATAATAAAGATGGCAGGGCTATCTGGTTAGACAGGTAGACCAATTAACTGACTTAGTAATTGTTTTCTTCTGCTGCCCTTAATCTTGGATGGAAATCTTCTTATCTAGTTCATCACTCGCCACCATATGCCAAAGTATGTTACGTTTCTCTTTACTGATCATTGCTTCAAGAGCAATTGCTTATTTTGCCCAACAATGATTGATTGCTTATTCTTGTCATCCATGGTCCTGGTAGTGGTTATTTCCACATCCATAATTTGAAGATGTCTATCTTTTTTTCTACTACCCGTTCATATGTCCATTCTTTGCTCACACATATATTTCTAATGGAAATGTCATTGCCTTAACTATTCTGATATTTCTTCTCATAGAAATATTCTTACCTTTCATGATCTTTTTTTTTTTAGTTTTTTATTGCTTCCGCCCCCACTCCCAATAAGATTAATCCTTTTTATTCTGTAGAACACTGTCCATCCTAGTTGTTGAGGCCAAGGAAACGAAACTACTGCCTTTCCTTCTTTGCTGTCAACTGTGAGTTCTCTAAACTTGCTGACTGGCATTCTCTTTTCTTTCTTAATATTTATTATTAGTTCACTAAATATACATGTGAGCAATATGCGCCCCTTTTCTCTCTCTCTTCCCTACTCTGAACTGCTGTTTTTCTAAATTCAATTATTACTGTAACCTGTTATTTTCATTCAACCCGGTGCCCTGGCACCCCTTTATCCTTAATATAGTCCACTATTCTGGCATGATTTAATGTTCAAATGTCTTTCTGTAGTTTAAAGTTAAGCAAAGGGGGAAACTTTGTTAAATTGTCCTGCTTGCTCTATTGTCGACTTTATGTTGGCTATCTGATCTCATATCCTTTGGCCTTTTCTTAAACCTGCCTATTCATTTGGCATTTCTTTCTTTATATATGGCTTCATTCTTCATTAGAAGATCTTAATCAAAACTTATTTACGTTAGTGCTGCTAAAGTTACAACACTGAAGAATAACTTTGCTTAAATTACCGTTTGATGTTGGAAAGATTTCAGAGTTATCACATTGGATTGTCAGAGTGTGCTCATTTGGTTTCAATTAATTCTCTGTCTCTGTATTGGAAAGCCTCTGTTAAGATTTAATGAAGGATTTTAAAATTAGGCCGAATCCTTTCTTATATGAAATGTGCTTTTGGTATTTTTTTTTAATCTGTTGGTTTTCTAATTTCTTTTTTCTTCTCTTTTATGTATGTTAATAAAAACTAGTCCATTTATCCAATCCAGATAATCCTGTATTTGCAAGTTCTTCTGTTTTTCCAACTTTTGCATTCTAAATGTCTATTGATAGTACAGGTAGTCCTTGACTTATAGCAATAGCACTAGCACTTAGGCTTATATACCACTTCACAGTGCTCTACAGCCCTCTCTAAGTGGTTTACAGAGTCAGCATATTGCCCCCAACAATCTGGGTCCTTATGTCATTTAATAACTTGGTGTTACAAAGTTACACAAACGCCCGTAAAGTGCTTCTGGTCATCTTCTTATGCTTCATTTATTATGTTTTAATGTTGGTTTGATAGTTTCAGTTTGATTTGTGGTTTTAACCTTCCATGTATCTATTGCATGCGCCCTTGTAAAAAGGAGTCCTCTTTCAGTATGATGGCATCATCAGTGACCAGGGGTGGTTTTGATTTGACCACATCACGCCATTCCAGGCCTCCCTGAGAAAGTTCAGTGTTCTTCCTCAATAACTCAAGCAGTGTTTTCCAATATGGTGCTCTTATCATATGACAACCAAATTTATAAATGTTTCAGTTATCCCAAAGGCGCTTTTTTCAAGAGGCTACTGGACTTTCTGTTTTTCTTTGAAGACTTTTTGCTTCTCATCCAAGAAGCTTCTTCATCTCTGGAGAGATGAGAAACGAAACGTCTTCAAAGAAAAAAAACAAAGTCCAGTTGCCTCTTGAAAAAAGCACCTTTGGGACAACCATGGCTTGGATGACTGAGAATCTCTGTAGACATGTTTCAGTCCTGTCTACACAGTTTCTTGGCAACAATACAGAAAGGATTTGCCTTCTTCTAGCTTTAATTTTGGAATTCCTTCTTTTAAATGGCACCTTCCTTGTGACAGTTCTTACTCTCATTGTGGATACCTTCACATTTACTTTTACCTTTTCAGCTTTATCATCAAGGGAAGCCATGCCAGCAGCTTCCATTCTAATCAGCATCACTCTTAACAATAGCTGAAATTACTGAATCCTATTCACTCTTATCAGCAATAGCGAAGCAGTATGAATCAGCCTGAAGCAGTATGAATCAGCCTAAGTGCTTATGAGGGAGAAGCTAGGATTCGAATATTCCCAGTTTTTAGATGTAAATGTAATGAGATACAAGGCTGAATTATATGTGTGTTGCAGTATTGGATTACCTCCTACAGTAGAACTTGGCATTCTTAATTTGGTTAAGAATCGTAAAGTGGGGAAGCGTCTGAGGGTTTTAATCTAATTCAGAACACAAGCTTTGTGTGCTACATCACAATAGGCAACGGGGAAGTCGCATTTGCTGTATATCTGAGGCAGTGTTACACAATACAGAATTTTGAGAACAAAATTCGTGAAGTGGTAAGCAGTCTCTCACCTTCACCACTTTTATTCCGCCACTCGCTACCAGGACGTTTCTTTTATTAGAAATTAGTGTATATTTGACGAGAAAACTCCCAGTGGGCGAAGGATTTGTATTCTTTTGCTCCAAAAACAACATCCCATTCGTTTGTGTGCATCTGGTTAAGCGAATTGTTCCTCCGTGGTCACTTTTAGTTTAATCTGATGATCCTGCAGATAGTACCCACGCTTCTTGGGATGTAAAAAAAAGTCCTTGTGCATAATCTTGTACAAGGTGAGCACTTCTCTTATAATTATTCAAACAGATTCCACAACGCTTGCACAGATAAACATCTACAGTACATGCAGATGTACTGCATGTACAAGCGCGGGGAGGCAGTGGAACTGGTTTTTCATGTTTGCATTAAGTGAACTTTTACACCCAATAGGGAGAGTGAATGTTACCATCTCCTGTGGACAGTGCTATATCCTTGTGGAGATTAATGCAAAACGTTTCACTTTTTTATATTAAACAGACACCTCAGCTTTCTTATATCTATGCCATTGAAATACTTGTTTTCTTAATAACTCGGAAAGAGTTCACAGCTTTTTTCAGCACGAGGGGGTGGGGGATATCCAAAAAAGCCATTTCTGCAGCAAAACCTACATGTATAATATATATAAGCTGCCCAGAGTTCCTTATAGGGGAAATGGGCAGCATATAAAAAACATAACAAAAAATAATAGTAAAACAAATTGTTAGCTTCTTCTAGAGTCTAGACAAAAACATCCTGACTGGTTTCTGAATAACTTAACAGCCACTTGGGTGGAATTCTACCATAGCAAAGACCCAGAATTATATAGCCAGGGCTGCTTCTTCCCTGGCTTTACACTTTGGAGTAAGTTATAAACTTGATTTACAAACCAAAGTGGCTGAGCCAATATCAAATAAACTACATGATGGTTTGTCCAAAGATATGAATCTAACTTTTATCAGCTCTGATTGTGAGATGAAAGCAGGATCTTGAATAAGCCTGGGAGAGCATTGCTTAGCCTGCCAAGTGTCACAGTGCATTTATATAAATACGTTTCAGCTTGTGTATCACAAATGGACACGGTGATGTCCTCACCAGCGGAAAACATTTGCAGAGTGTTCTTTCCCTATATCTTACACATTCGTTTAATAAACATGTTTAATTTCCAGCCCAAAGGAGCAGATAGAAAACAAAAGACCGACAGAGAGAAAATGGAAAAGCGAACCCCTCATGAAAAGGAAAAATACCAACCTTCGTATGAAACGACAATACTCACAGAGGTAAAAGAAGAAATCTGTGATTTCTAGGATTCAAGAAAAATGGTTGTTCATGTGCTCACAGTGCTGTATTAATAACCAAATACTAATTTAATCAAATACTGGTAACATTATAAATCAGGCTTTCCCAGTCTAATGCCCTTAGACAATGTTGAATTACAATACCCTTACACAGTAAGCATAGTTATTTATTTTGCAGATGAGATGTTTGGAAAGAATGAAAGCTCAATTAAATTAGAATTTGAGGGCTATAGTAAACTATAGATACCAGTGTTCTACAGCAAATAAAATAATGCCAATGACTAAAAAGTAATAATGTCCCTCTAGGAATCAAGCTTGGTTCCTAGTGATTTTACAGATGCATCCATAATGGCTTTCTTAGCATCCATAGATTTAATCTGCCATTGTCACTTTCTAAAATGGTTTTTTTTTTGTTGTTGTTATTTCCTAGTCTAGCCAAAAGCCCTGGGATTTCCTGAGATTTTCCATTCAAGTATTAAGCAAATCTGATTGTGTTTATTGTTCCAGGATCAAGTAGTTGTTGCAACACAGATAAGCAGCTGAGGAGTATGCTCTTTCACACAGAGCAAGTTATTGTGTCACGTTATTAATATCTCCTCAGGCCTGTTGTATGGTATATTCTATAGATGCATCATGCATGACAAACAATAATAATAAAAGAATCCCTAAAGTGGGCTATTCAGTCTTTGGGTGCTCTCTGTTGTTTTCAAGCAAGATTGCTGGCAGCCATTCATTCTGGGTTAGTACATCATCGCATCAGATTCCCAAATCGTAAATCACTGGTGCAACTGTTATATTTATAAATATCGAAAGATCTTAACCTGAGTCACAATTTGCTTAAAACCCATACCTTATGCATGAGAATAATACGAGCGCATTCAGCATTACTTTATCCCTGCCAACCAGCATGAGGATTGGGTGCAAAAAAATGCTTTTTCAAATACTCTAGTATACAAATTTAATGAAAATAAACGAACAATTTTTCGTAGTTTCTCTTGAGAAGCAATTTTGCTTAAAAGCAACATGGAGCACACGAAGACTGCATAGCCAACTTTAGGGATTCCTTTGGAAAAAGATCAATTGTACCTTTAACCTCAAAACGAGCCTTGTTTGCTGTAGCATTTCCACAAAGAAAGCTTTAAATTAGAGCTTGTGCCTCTAGCTTAGAATGAACATAACTATTTGAATAAATGTATAGTGTTCCTCAGATAAATTAGATGTGGGTTTTTTTCCTTCATCAAGAGCTGGGAAAGAGAAAAGCCATAAAAGCAAGGGCGGGGAAGGCAGGATCCATTTGTATTCATCACTAGAAAATCTGTGGCTTGAAGACAGAAACATTGTGGAGTATTCACATTAGAAGGGTATATTTTTTTCTTCCAGTGCTCTCCATGGCCTGAAATCACGTACGTCAACAATGTGCCATCACCTGGCTTTAGCAGCTCTCACAGCAGTTTCTCTATTAGTGAAGGGTAAGTATATGCCCTTTGCCTGTATATTTTTTTTCAAAGGCCTCTCTATTCATTGGTTTCTTTACCCTAAGGGTTAGCAATTTTTGGAAGCCCTGGTCATCTTCTCATGCCTTAATATAACCCTTCCTCAAAAAACAAAACAAAACAAACAATGGGGCAAAAAGAGTGAATGTTCAAGAGAATGGATATTTTTTTACTAAGCAAAAACCTATTTGTGAGGAGAAGGTGTATTAGTTTGCGGGGATAGAGGTGCTGCTGAAACTAACCTGCTCCTTATTGTTAAAATTCCTTTCCCAGATATCTCACAGACAGCCTGACTTATATAAATCAAGTAGAAGATGAGGAAGGTATTAATCTTGAGCAGCAGCAGCAAACGCAAAAGAGCTTTTTACTCTGTCTTTATATAAAAATAGAAGAAAGGAAAGTGGTTGCTCTTTCTGCTTTTGAACAAAGGTCTAGCTTTCCTTGTGGGCTGGAGGTTTTTGAGCCAAAACTTAATGGCTATTCAGGGATCTTCCAGCTTAAGATTTCCTGCATCCAACAGGGAGTTGGGCTAAATAGCCTGAAAGATCTATTTCAAAACTAAAACACCAAAAAAATGTGAAATGTTAACATTCACACTACCTTTAATGATTATATAGGCTACCATTACCTTCCATCTTAATAATTGTTATTAGGATTAATTCTGATAAAAGCTTGAACCTCAGTGATGGTTAAAGGAAAGGCCATGGTTTTTTAGTTGTTCTTTTTAACTATGATTCTGTTAAACGCCCATCAATCTTTTGGCAGGATATGGAATATTTAAATAAGGTGCCAAGAAGAGAAAAGCAAAATTCAGGTGTCTTTTCTGTTTTGTTTTTCTAAAACTAGGAACGGGTCTCCAAACCACCAACCTGAACCTCCAGCTCCAATTACAGATGTACGTTTTAATTCACATTTCCTGCTTCTTTCTCTTCTCTACCCCACTGCTGACTACAGGTGGGCATGGGATGGTCTGATCTAGCTGACCAAAGGGTTCTTTCCCCTGAATTATCTCTTCCTGATGCAAAATGCTGCAACCTGATTCACAGTGAGTCTTGCCATCAAGGTAGACAAATGATTAGCCCGAGGTTACAATGGAGCCCAGCCACCATTCCTACATGGGTAGCCAAAATGTGGGAAAGTTTAAGGGGAAAATGGATGCCTTAGGATTGTGCAGATGTTCATGGCACCTATTTTGCCTCTTTTAAACTCCTGAATTTCCTTCTTGGAATGGGTCCTGCTTCCATACACTTTTGGAGTGCTACCCTCAACCTGCTATTCAAACTGGCCAATAGAAGTTGCAAATTGATATTATTCCCACGGTTTCAAATGTAGCAAAAAGATTGCAGATTTAGTTGGAGGCTTCAGGTTATATTTGGAAATGCTGGGAGAAAATTGCATATGAATTCCCAGTTTCAAAATGTTTTAATAGTTAGCTAGTTCTGTAATCAGTCTGCATTCTTCTTGTAGAGAAGCAATTGGGTTTCTTTTTTGGCCCTAGAACCTCTTGCCAACATCCACACCTCAGGAAGCTCAGCAGTGGCTGCACCGGAATCGCTTCTCAGCTTTCTCACGGCTTTTCACAAACTTCTCAGGTAAAACCAAAGCACTCTCTCTCTCTCTCTCTCTCTCTCTCTCTCTCTCTCTCTCTCTCTCTCTCTCTATTTTATATCTCGGAGAGGCCTTCTGAATTTGCCTCCCTTAATTTCCCACCTTCTCTAAACCCTCTTCCTTCATGACATCCTCTCTGAATTTCTTTCTACACCTCTTCAGGCTAATGCATCCGAATAGTTTTCCGCCTTGAGGATTATCCCACCTTCCCAGTCAAAATGACACAGGGAAGCACCATTTTGTAACTCGGTCTGCATTTGGTTACTGCAGTACAAATGAGCTGCAAGTTCTAAGCAGATGTTAAATGATTGGAGGAGGGCGGTTTAAATGAAAACTTATAACACACACACACACACACCGCCACTTATTCTGCTCAGATTTTTTTTAAAAAAATATGCTCTATCTCTTCATATCTGAAAGGACCTGGGTCTCTTCTCTTTCATCCCCATGCCCAAAAAAGCAGCGATAGATCATTTATGACCTGGGTAATAATCTCTCTCTTGCACATCATGTCTCTTTTTACTTAATATTCACATGCACTTGGCTCTGAAGCAGAAATCCTTTTTGTAAATCAGTATGTGTTGTTATTTTCTTAAGTGCTGTAGATGGTGAGGAGCTGAAATAGGGGGATTGCTGGAGAGGGCAGGGCCACATTTTTCATGGGGCTGGGCGGGGGAGGGGAGGGGAGATTGGCAGGTCTTTAAAAAAAATTGAAGTAGCCTGCAACTCAGTACATTCATTTTGACCTTTGTTTGAGTGGAAAAGCAATGAATGATTGAATTGAGAAAAATAAGCAATTGCTGGAAATAAGGGGAACAAAAATGAGGTTTGCACTGTGGATTGTTAAGGTGCCCCCCATTAATGGAGAAAATTGGGTGAAATAACCTGTTATGCTGTGTTAAAACTTCTTAAAATTACTTTCACTTTATGTACTGATTGCGCCCTTCCCTCGATAAGGAGGCCCTTCAGACAGTCAGTCAGCCCTGGTTTCCTCAGATTGGATTATTGCAATGCTCTCTACATTTAAGGGGCTGCCCTTAAAGACCACCCAAAAGTTGCAGCTGGCTCAAAATGCAATGGTGTGAGCAGTAAATGGATGTGTCTCGGTGTGTCCATGTGTTACTGCTTCTGTGCAAGCTGCATTGGCTGCCAGTTGGCTTCTGAGTTCAATTCAAGGTGCATTAAAGCCCTCTATGACACAGAGCTTGGATATCAAAAAGTGCTTGTCTCTAATTATTTCTTCCAACCCAGTATTTTCCAGCAGAGTGGGTTCACTCTATGTCCCCTCGACTATTTATTAAATTTATATGCCGCTCTTCTCACTAGCCAAGTAAATATTACTATCCTGTGTGACTTTCTCTGTTGTGGCTCCCACACTCTGGAAAAGCATCCCACCCTCCCCCAGAGATAAGGCTTCCTCTCCCTAAGATTCTGGAAATCTTTGAAAATTTGACTTTGGTCCCAGGTCTGGTGTTGATGTTTGTTATTTGTTTCATGGCCTCTGTTTTCTTCTGTGAATTTTGTCTTTTTAGAGTATTTTAGTCTAGTCTGCCTATTGATTTAATAGCTGTTTTTATGTCTTTTTTAAAAAAAATGTGTGCAAAGCCCAGAATTTACTGAATGGACTATAAATGTCAACAAATAACATCATAATAGTAATGCTTCTTATCCCTTTTCACTTAAAAAAAATCTCAGGGGCGGACTTACTGAAATTAACTAGAGAAGATGTCATACAAATATGCGGTCCTGCAGATGGCATCAGACTCTTCAACGCGTTGAAAGGACGGTATGTATCACCAAATGGACTTTACACACTCGAGGCTTTATGTGTGCTGGAGAGTACCGAAACAAACATGCCTTCCCCCACCCCCCCCCAATTGTCTTTTAATCGCTTTTTGGCAGTTGACTGTGACACTTTGTTTCAGTGTTGGTTTCCTACCGGTGTTGCCACTGGTTTGCTGAGTGTGCGCGCTCATCCCCCTCCTGCACGTGCACACGCTCCCCCCTTCCGTGCATGTGTGCACCAATCAGCTGAGAGGACTCTTTGATCCTCTCAGCTGAGTTGTGCAGTTTTTTTAGCCACCGGTTTGAACCAGCAGCTAATTTTTAGCTACCGGTTCGCCTGAACTGGTAGCCATTTTTTTTTGCCACCGGTTCGCTTGAATCGGTGTGAACCAATAGAATACCACCTCTGCTTTGTTTATTTATAATCAATATTTATACGTATATTACTCCAAAAGACCATCTCTTCTAGCGAGTGTCTCTGTGAAACAGGAGAGAATAGAATAGAATTCTTTATTGGTTAAGTGTGATTGGACACACAAGGAATTTGTCTCCAGTGCATAAGCTGTCAGCGTACATACAAGCAACAAGGGATAAATCATGGTCATTATAAAAATACATTCATCATAAATCATAAGATACAACACTTAGTGATGGCCATAGGATATTAAGTAAGCAATCAACACAAATCATAGTGGGATACTAAATAAACTTGATTATTACAGGATGTCTTTCAATACAATCAGATAAGATGAGGCAAATTAGAGAAAATTGCAAATTTGGGCGTTTTAGAATTCAGTTACGTAGCTTTTCATTTCCTTCCTTTGGGTAGCTAAATGTGGGCAAATGTGAGCATATAGGACTTTGTCATTAAAGAAGGGATTGCTGCTTAATTTCCCTTAGTTTTAAAATATATTCTGGATCTCTACCACCACCACCACTCCCTGCCAACCATGTTTGAGGTGTGACTAGAGCAGGCTTTAATACTGTGCTGTTTCTTGGATTGTGAGTTGTCCTTCAGGTGAAGAAAAAGCAGACATTCCTAGGTGAATAGCAGCTTCTGGCAAAAAAAAAAAAATAGTTTTCCTAATATCACACCATACCACTAAGTTAATGTACCAGTTCTGATTGTTCAGATAGGACTGGCTAAAATAGAGGGTGAGCAAAATGCTGTAGGCTTTGTTGGTTTCATGCAGCAAATGCTCCCAAAAAGAAGAGAATTGAAAGGGTGATGTTCTTTCCTCCCCCCTGCCCCCATGTATACGCTTTTCACTGGATTGATTTACTGCGTGCTTCTGCATCAGAAAGCTCACTGCCCTGGCTGTTAAGGGAATGTGTGCAAAACACATGAAGGAGAGGAATAATGGGGAAGAGACAAGAAAATGAGGGTGAAGGATGCAGTCAAGAACACAATGTAAAAGTTTGGGGAAGATCAAGAAAAGGTGCAAAGTAAGTAGGTATTCCCCACTGCTATGATAACGTAAGAGAGGGGATAGATTTGACTTATAAAATAGTCCAATGTGAGCAAGAAAACTTGGGAGACCTCTGAGCATGTCATGTATCACAGCCTTCTTTAAATCTTGCAGCAGGCTTGCAACAGTTGATGCTCTCGGTACATGTTTCATGATGCCAACGTAATTGTTTTTGTCATATAAATCAAAGTGAAAGAAGGCTATAGGAAAAACAAGTACAGATAGTCTTCGACTTACGAAGTTTTTTAGTGACCGTTCAAAGTTACAATGGCATTGAAAAAAGTGACTTATGACCATTTTTCACAGTTACGACCTTTGCAGCATCCCCATGATCATGTGATCAAAATTCAAATGCTTGCCAATTGGTTCATATTTATGACCATTGCTGTGTCCCCGGGTCACGTGATCCCCTTTTGCAACCTTCTGACAAGCAAAGTCAATGCGGAAGCCAGATTCACTTAACAACCAAATTACTAACTTATCAACTGCAGGGATTCACATAACAACTGAGGTGAGAAATGTCGTAAAGTAGAACAAAACTCACATAACAAATGTCTCACTTAACAATAGAAAGTTTGGTCTCTATTGTGGTCGTAAGTCGAGGGCTACCTTGTACAGGTGCATTGCTGGCCATAAAAGCATATAAAGAGAGATTAACAAAAAACCCTTCCAAATGAAGGAGGAAATTAACTTCTTGAGGCTTCTCTTTGGAATAGAGGTGGAGAAATACAGTCAGTCAGTCAGTCAGTCAGTCAGTCAGTCAGTCATTCTATATGGCCACCTATCTCAAATTCTTGTTTTAAGTTGTTTTTAACACCATAAAACGTATAATAGGATGAGTTTGAGCAGGTGACTCCTGAGGAAGTGGACAGGACAATCTGTTATCAGCTTGGCCATCTGTTTACTGCATCCAAGTCCCTCCTTGATTGTGAAAATGGGTCCATGCTGTAGTGTCAGCCTCTTTGAGAAAAGGGTGGGATCCTCAACCTTGAAAAAGGCTGAGTTGCACCCCCTCCTCAGGAGGCTGTCCTTGGACCCAAAGATCTTTGTTAACTATCAATCAGTCTCCAGCCTTCCCTTTCTCCAAATCAAGGGTCTTCAAACTTGGCAAGTTTAAGACTTGTGGACTTCAACTCCCAGAATTCCTGAGCTAACATGACTGAAGGAGAAATTCTGGGAATTGAAGTCCACAAGTCTTAAAGCTGTCAAGTTTCCCCGTCTAAGTATTAAACACAATATATATTTTATTTCATGTACATCTCTATTATTAAATCATTGTAGATCTCTAATATGCAATCTTTTTTGCTGATATGCATTCTTACTTCCTTTCTTATAAAGATTTTCTGCTCAAGTACCAGTTGGTCTAATAGTGAAGGTGCTGGCCTAGCAACTAGGAGATTGTGAGTTCTAGTCTTGCTTTAGACATGAAAGCCATGTCTAAAGTTTCCCAACAGAGTTGTTGGGAAACATAGAAGGAAGAAGTATTGGATATATTTGCCACCTTGAGTAACTACTAAAAGACATAATAAAATTTTAAAATAATCTTGGATATTTGTCCCACAATACTTGTGAACCAGGCGCTGAGCAATTATGCAGAAGAAAAAAGCCTTTAAACATGAAGAATTAAGGCTGAGGAAATTATATGAGTGATAGTTTTGTGGGAAAGCATTGGTATGATTTACGAATAAATTAAGTTAGGATTTAGTTTCCTAACTTTCGCATACAGTTATTGTAAGACTACAATAACCTTAAATCCTGAACTGAACAAGCAGTCTTTTATTATTGTGAGGAAGCTTGGAATACGGAAAAAAGGAGGAAATAAAAGAAATTGACTAATGGAACATAATTACTTTCCTCAGTTGTAAAATTGAGTTTGGTTTATTTAACACAATACATTTAACAATTTTGACTAATGTATGGGTGCTAGAGTTACCTGTGTCTGAGTTGGGTGGCCATATACATTTGTTTAATAAATAAAAAAAATGAGTTCAGCCTATAAGCCATGTTGTGCTTATTCATAATCTGCATATCTCATTCCACAAGACCTGGGTTAGAACAAGGAATGAATGTAGCCATTGTTTTCTTCACTCCTTTCCGTTGAAGTGTTGTATGTATGATGGGAAAGCATGGACACATTTTTTGAAAACCACCAATAACTATATTAATGAAGTTGCAATAGATACAAAGTGCTGGAAACTGGACAATTAATTGAAGAGACTTATTCTTCAAAAAGAAAGCTTTAAAATCTCATATCTTTCTATATCTTCAATATCTTTGTTTATTGCTGACCTATTTCTGTTGTCTGAATCTCTTTATACAGTATCTATTTTTCACTCTCTTTAGTTATGCTTTTTTTTCTGCGGTGTTCAATCTGTCTTTTTTTTATTTCTGCTTTCTATCTCTGACCCGTAGAAGTCATTTTTTTCTTCACCTTTTCCGCGTTTTGTTCCTGGCGGGGCTTCTTCATTCTTTTCCTATTTTTGCAAATATTTGCTCCATCTGAGGGAAATGGCTCAGAGTGTTTAACCTCAGTCCAGTATGAGGGAAGGGAAAAAAACTTCTCTTTCTCCCTAGCTTTCTCAGCTGCTGCCTACTTTCCTGTTGCATCTTCTCATGTGTGCTGTCTAACTTTAAGTTTCCCCTTTTACTTTGACTCCTGGGCTTTGGTTCTATTTATTCAGCTTATGGCTACAGAGTTCTCAGGCAGCCATCGTGTCTTCTCTCTTTCTTGCCTCACCCCAATGTTGCTATTTGATTGGCAGCTGGATTGCCCTGACAATGGGGGAGGGACATGAAGGGAGGAGGAAGAAGAAATATAGGTGATTCTTACTTGCTTCAGCAATCTGTCCTTGGACACCTTCCCAGATTGCTTCCTTGGCTTTCTGGAATGCCTTTTCCTCAGTGAAAAGCACTGATTTCTACCCCCATTGTCTTGATCTTTCTCAATGTCAAAAAAAGAATATAGAAGAAAAAATGGACAATAACATTAAATGGGGGTGTTTGTATATGTTTGCTTGGTAATGCAGTTTCATACGCTATTTCTTATTGGCCCAGTCTTTGCATCTTTACCCCTTCTTTGGAAATCACACTGGAAGTAGTGTACCTTCATTCCCCTATTGATCTACAAAACTGAACCTTTACGATTAGAAAAACTGCACTGCTTTGCTCAGTCTGCCTGATCAATTGGCAGTGTTTTGCAAAAAAAACAGTCTGCTAAAAAATGACGCACCAAGGCTAAGAATTATGCATGATTCTCGAGTAATAATTGCTCTTTTATCAAGGAAACTGGAACACTGAGATTTAAAACTAAAAAAATGAAAGCCTGAAGGAAAAAACAACCCCAAATTTGTTCATGCTTCAGCACAGTCTCTCTAATTAGAAGCTGTAGTCATAATGGTGAGGGAGATTGATGAAGAAATGCAGTGAAGCACAAAATGGCCTACCTACGAAGACTGCAGCTAATGTAAAATCTCTAAAAAGTCATCAGTGTCTGAGCTAAACTGTCAAGTGGAGGAGGGGGGAAATCTCCCTGGCTTAGATGTACACTAATGAGATATAGAATCTTTCATCTGTTGGCTGAAAACCAATGTGCCCTTGACTTCTATGCAGTTTGAGTCTTAGTACTGCAGACCAATCATATTTCTTCTGGGGGATGTTAGGAGCAGCTTCTGAGAGGGCTAAGAAGTTGAACCAAGGAGCCATGTCATCTGAAATGACCATATGTCTGAGATGCTATTACCAAAATCTAGATAGCATGATAGATACTGCTGTTCCTGCCAATAAATGTGTAGTAATGGGAAAGAGAGTAGCTGCACCGTTTCTTCCTTGTTTTTAGCTACACTTCTACATTTGCTATTGCTACCAGCTATCCTCAGTAAGATAAAGGAGGCCCTCACATTAACAGTGCTGAACTTTTCGCTGAAAGATAATTCATCCTTCCCTCAGACAATAACCTTGGGCAGACTCTGGTTACTTGCTAAAAGTGACCTTGATAACTGCACTCCATACCCACTACATTCCTTATATTGTCACTCCTAAGGAGAAGATTAGATTTAATTTGTATATCTGAAGGTATTACAAGGACCTTCACTGTTTTGTTGTGTGATGTTATGCTCCTTGTTCTATACTGTATTATAAGTCAAGGAACCTGATATCAACATTTTTAATTAAGAGAACAGACACTGAGTAAATGCAGAGGATCTGATCAGTAATAACCAGCTGTGTTATTACTATAATTGCAATAGCCTTGCCTAGATGAGTGATATGTCTGATGGTCACCCTGTGATCATATAGTAGTGATATTGCTTACCCCTGAAAAAACATGTTTTGAAAGAGTGGCTTATTATCTGAAACAAAATAATAGCTTCCAGCTCAGTAATGGTGTAGGTCCTTGAGTATTTAACTAAATCTAATCTTCTCCTTAGAGGAGAAAATATAATGAATGTTCTGGGTATGGAATAATGCAATCAATAGTCAGGTCAAATATAATTTCATCCTTCGTGTGAAAAACTTGGACAATCACAAGGTAGTAGGAAAGAGGTTTCTTCAAACCAAACCAAAAGCCAAGCTATCTCCTCCTATTAGTTGAAATTTTTATATAACTTTCTTAGACTTTTTGAAACCCATTATGTTCCCATTGTCTATAAAGTTTGAAGTTCTGTAGCAAAACACCTATTTTTTCTGTTTTCCTCTTTTACAAAAAAACCCTTCTAAATGTAAAAATTGATCGAGATGGTGAAGCAATGAGAAGAACATTACCGAGACGGGACAAACAATATGAATGATGCTGTCATTTTCATTACAAAAATTGAATTCTGAACATACCACCACTGAATTTTGAATAATTTGTTTCGTTTTACCTTATGTTTTATTACATAATAGGGGAAAATGGAGAAAAGGGGGAAAAAGGTGCTCCAGGCCGTCCTGGACGAGTTGGACCTCCAGGGGAAAAAGGTAAATCTTATTTTAAAAATGGATTAAGCATTGCATTAATATTGCTTAATAATAAATAGAGAATATACTTTTTGTGTATATTTTCTCAATGTCACAATTAGGATTAAGGTTGAAACCTAAATAAACTCAATTTAAAATTGATTTATTAAAACTAGCATGCATGTGGAATGGTTTATCTGAGAATTACTCTATATTGTGTTGATTGAGTTTTGTAGTGGGAAATACAAAATATTGAAACATTTAGATCTGTTACTCCTTTTTTGGTGCCTAGAATAAAGAAAGTGTACCCAGCAAGTGGGGGGGGGGCGGAGGGAGTGGACAAAGTAATAGCCCAAAATGACCCAG
>JAOYMU010000098.1:17544154-17557030 GCA_025802295.1 Psammodynastes pulverulentus
TCTCTCTCTCTCTCTCTCTCTCTCTCTCTCTCTCTCTCTCTCTCTCTCTCTCTCTCTCTCTCTCTCGTTAAATTGTTAGATTACCGAAGCAGAAGATTGAGTCATCAAATATATATGTTAATACTATATGTATATTAATTCCCTTTGAACCGCATTGTTATTGATCAGCTGTAGTTGCATTTCACAGATGTACAGTATTTGTTCTTGACAAATAATACAGATAATAGTGCTACACTATTTAGGATATCTTACAGAAATATTTCCATTTAATTTCTCTTTATTTCAAATCTGTTAACTTTGGGTAGGTTGTAATAAATTATTGTAGAAATTGTTAAATTGCTGTTAAAGTATTTAACTTCATATTTATATTGGGGGGGGGGGATTAATGTCCAGCAAGTCACACATCTCTTGATTATAGCTAAGAAACGCTATTACTGTAATTAAGACCTATGGACTTTTTGTTCATTATCTCAGTGTTTCTTAATATTTTCAAGGAGGCAGAATATTTATCTGTCTCTCTGAATACCTATTACTTCTTGGAAAGAAAGGATATTGAAACATGTTTCAGTGATACTTTATTTTCTCTTACATTCAACATATCAGTATAAGTCTTCATAGGGATATATATGTTTGCATATAATGGCCTGGCCAGATTAGTAATAAGGATTATTCAGTCTTTGCTGCTACTATTTAAATGAAAGACTGATGCATGCATGCTGTTGAGTATTGAAGGAAGTTATAACAAAAGCATTTTAGACTTATTTACCACTTCACAGTGTACTACAGCCCTCTAAGCAGTTTAAAAGTTGGCATATTTTCCCCAACAATCTGGGTCCTCATTTTACCTACCTCAGAAGGATGGATGCCTTGAGCCAGTCAAAATCCCACTGCTGGCGGTCGGCAGTCAGCAGAATTAGCCTGCAATACTGCATTCTAACCACTGTACCTCCACGGCTCCTGCATATCATTTAACAATGGCCAGAAAGAAATCTGGTGTAATTGCTGGGGTTTTTTTTTAATTGCTGCAAAGAAATTAGAAAAAGTGGGCAGGCTAGGGCAAAGGGTGTCAAACTCACGTCGTTATGGTGATGTCACGTGCTTTATGAGGACTTCCCTTCGCTAAACTAGGCATGAGTGTGGCCAACATGTGACATCCAGCCCACGGGCTGGGAGTTTGGGTGTGGTATGTTATGGTGTTTGATTTTTCAGGCAGAGAATGCATAGGTGCTTGTATTGCACTACTGTGCCAGTGGTGGGATTCAAATTTTTTTGCTACCGGTTTTGTGGGTATGGCTTGGA
This sequence comes from Psammodynastes pulverulentus, assembly GCA_025802295.1. NCBI lineage: Eukaryota > Metazoa > Chordata > Lepidosauria > Squamata > Psammodynastidae > Psammodynastes > Psammodynastes pulverulentus. The sequence continues at coordinate 17,545,454 of JAOYMU010000098.1, forward strand.
GGGTGTGGTGTTGTTTGGTGGGTGTGGCTTGGTGGGCATGGCAGGGGAAGGATACTGTTTTTTTTTTAAATTTTTTAATTGAATTTAAAACATAAATGACATGTACAATATTTCACCCAGTGCTATACATAAGAAAGGAAGATTTGGTTCTTCGGATGTATCTTCACGATCGCCAAAATCCACGTTCTCTGGGTACAGGTACCGAAGCGTCCAAATTTCCAAGCGCATAGTCCACAAATGGTTTCCAAGTTTTCCAAAAATATCTTCTTTATAAATACCATTTCTAATTTTAATATCACACGTCATTTTGTCATTTAAGGCTAATTTCCACAGAGTGGTATTGCGAAAGGGGAAGGATACTGTAAAATCTCCTTTCCCTCCCACTCCTGGGGGAAGGTTACCACCGGTTTTCTGAACTGCTCAAAATTTCTGCTACTGGTTATCCAGAAATGGTCAGAACCTGCTGAATACCATCTCTGTACTGTGCCCACAAGTCATGTTGCTGCAATTGTGCAAATATAAGGATTATGATGTTAGCGTGTGATGGTTAGCTGAACTCTGACGTGCACTTTACATTCTGTGAGTGTTCTCATATTAATGTTGAGCTTCAGTGTACATTTAAAAATGCAAAAATCTGTTAAGTTGAGCTGGTTTGCCAGGCTTCAATTTATGCGGGCATTCCCTGCATGTTCTTTTTGTCTTGTTACCATGTTATTTTAATTCAGTTCACAAGCACCAGCCATTTTTGTAACCACTTCTAAGGAAGTAAAACATTAGCAAAGAACAGTTTGGTTGCTCTTGTTAGATTTGTGCCTAGAGACATATCAATATTTACCTAAAAATTGGCTGACACTATTTAAAACACGCAACTTCAAAACGTTAAGATTTCATAGGGGAAATATGCTGTTTGAAAGAAATATTGAAAAGATGAGTGCATTTTATATCCTGTAATCCAGTATTTCTTAACTATGGCAATTTCAAGGCCCAGAATTACCCAACCAGCATGCTGTACTCTGTTGAAATGACATAGTGTTAGCAGTTCTCAAAGTATGGTCTGGACACTGGGAGTCCCTGAAACCCTTTCAGGGGATCTGTGGACTCAAATAATAATTTAACATCAATTTTAATTTCTAATAGAGTACATATTGATACTGTACATGTTCTCAATCATTTTAAAGAATATAAAGGAGACCTGAGACCGAAATATTTGACAACCAATAAATGAAAGTCTCTGCATATTGCCTGTTGAGAAAGGGTGCTTTTTTAATAAAAGATTCTAATCGCAACATTTTTTTCAGCTGTCAGCAGACCTGCATTCTCTCCATCAGATTTTATTTGAGTATTGGAGCCTCCAAGTAATTTACTGTAAAATGTTGAGCTCTGAATTGTTGGAACACTACCAACTTGAAAAAAATCCAGATTAAAATGAATTTGCCCTGATCTTATCCACAATTTAAAAAAATAAATCTGACAATAATAGATACACTAGATCTAAAAATACCCTATAAAGCAGAGGTATCAAACTCGATTTCATTGAGGGCTGCATCAGGGTCGTGTTTGACCTTGGGGGGCTGGCGTGGGTGTGGCCAGATAGACATCATTCGTGTTGGGGGCACCTGTAGTGACCAAGTGCTAAGACAGGACTTCCCTCAGACCCTCCCTCTCATAATCTTCCTTCCTCATTCTTCTTCCCCCTTTCCTACTTTTTCCTTCCTTGCTCTCTTCCCATCTTTCCTTCTTTTTGTCTTTCCTCTTTCTTTTTCTCCTTTCCTGTCCCTTCTTGGATGCTCAAATGCAAAAGAGGAAACATTTCTCCTTTAGTTTTGTTTTTAGTTTGTTTTGCTAGCCTTCTGCCAGTGAAAACAGAGCCTGGCATGCGGCCCTCCCAAGATCTATTTTCGCTGGCAGAGGCACCGCAGGCCAGTCCTTCGCTGTTTCCAGGGCAGTCCCACGGGCTAGAAGTAAGAGAGAAAAACTTGAAAGAATCGGTATATTCTTTGTTTTATGTATCTGTGCCGATTACATAATATTAATGTAGAGTTATAGCCATATAAAATTAAAAACTAAACATTTCCATTTCAAAACTGTTTGCATAGGGTAATAATCATGCTATCACTTGTAGTTTGGAAACTCAAGGTCTAAGAACTTGTAAAGTTAGCAGAAGGAGACTTAGGGAAGCTTGGTTTATCTTCCTTGAATTTTTATTGACTCAAAATTAAATTAAAATTATTGCCCTCTGAAGCTCTCAAGGAGTCAAACACACACCATCAATCAAAAGAACAACACTATTTTCCAGTGTTAGGAAAGTAACCTGAACTCAAACCTATGTTCGCTTTAAATAAAACTATTTACTATTAACCTGGCTTTTTAAATATAAGTGGAAAAGTTAATTTCTTCTTCAAATGAATTAAATTTGATGCATGGCCTTCCATTTTGCCTAATTTGTCAATAAAGTAAAATAATTGGAATGATTACCAGTCAATGTATAACACAGGACAATGTATTTTTTCATACATACAAGCAGCTTAGCTTATTCCTTGTGATCAACTCTGGATGCTGAGAGTTCTTGAAAAGGAATGTAACTTTGGCTAGCTATAATCAAGTTTCTCTATCTTGTAGATATTCCGAAGAACTATACACTATTCATTTATACAGGTATAAATAATAACCTTTGGCTCAGGTTTTAGATGGCATATAGGTTTGACCAGGACCCACTTTTTTTAGGTTTGGATGATTTCAAACAGATGCCTTAAGTTCTCATGAGGTTTAAGGTGTGCTTTTTACAAATCTTGCCAAAACAGAACAAAAATGAGGCTGAAGATATTGGTTCTGCTTATTCTGCAAAAGGTATGCTGGCAAATCACATGCCATCCCTGGGCTGTATATTTTTGCTTTTCTTTTTGCAATTCAATAATATTTCAAATCTTAAATCTGTAGTAAGAAAGCTGCACATGTTCAGTAGCATTTAAATCCTGGAACAAGGTTTAATAAATTATCTAATAATAGATTTACAGCAATAACAGATACAGTCTTCAAAATAAGTGTCAAGCTTAGGATGGGTCAGAAAGTGACACTATTAACCATTGACGAAGAAGCAAGTTAATTATTCAGTCTGCTTGCATATTTGCCTACCTCTAGACCCCTACGAGTAGCCAATTTTAGATATCGAGTTTTAACAGGTGGCTACTTATGAAAGATGCCACCAAGGACTTTTGTATGAGACTGAATATCTGGTGTAGGTACAGAAAATGATGCTATTTTGGAACTATGCTGTTGGAGAATAGACTATGACTATTATTATTTTTTCACCTGATACATAAATGCCAAACCAGCTGATTGAATTAAATGCATTTTTAAAAGGTCTACTAGAGCAGGTGCTGACCACATGGTGTACATTCACATCTTTGGGCATTTATAAATTCTTGTAAATATAAACACACAGCCACTGACTGCAAGAATGAGCTCATAATATATTCTCAAAACTCCAAACATACTCCTGATAGTATACACTACCTGCTCCTACATTGAACAAGCAAGCCAGACAGGATACTCTGCTTCTTGATAGTACTTACATCACAAAGAGAGCCTATATAATTAAATCTATTTCCCTACATACTTTCCCACTATCTACACAATCCCCTTTGTGAGGATTTAGAATGTGACTTCAGCAGCACTTGTGATAGTACTTTATAACATTGTGAGGTATTGAATCAATTGCCAGGAATAGACAGGCCTAAAAGGTTAATAGTTGTCTCAGCAACTTTGGACAATCTCAAAATTTAATTAGAGTCAACCATGATGAATACTTTGATGGGAGACTACCTGGGAATTCTAGGGCTGTATGTTAAGATGAGGGACACCCCCCCCCCCAAGAAAACAGCAAATAGACTGTTAGAATGCCTGCCAAGTAAAGTAAAAGTTTCCTGCAGTTATTAGGAATACGGGCATTGTTTTTTAAAAAAACAAATTTGAAATACAGTATGGACCTACATTCCAAGCAATGTTCAGACAGTGCTACTTTTTAAAAAGTTAAATTATATCACAGAGCACCAGTATTTTAGCAATGCCTATTATGCCCATGAGAGCCAGTTTGGTGTAGTTGTTAAAGCATCAGTCTAGAAAGCAGGAACTTGTCCATTCTGCCTTAGGCATAAAACCAGCTGAGTGACTTTGGGCCAGTCACTTTCTCTCAGCCCTAGGAAGGAGGCAATGGCAAACCACTTCTGAAAACCCTTATCAAGAAACCTGCAGGAACTTGTTCAGTCTCCCAAGAATTGGACACAATTAAATGGAAGAAAAAAAAATACCCATGTATGGATTTAACAGATTTTAGTTCAATATTTGAACAGGAATATTGGAACTAAGACGATTACTTCTGAAAGTCCATCCCCTACCTACTTGGAGCTAACTAACAAAGGAATTCTCTACTTATATGTATAAGTAGAATCTTAGTTATTGTTTCCAAGAAAATCATAGAACACCTTTAAATTAACAGATTAACAGAGTGGATTATTTTGACCGTACTTTCATTCTTAGATCTCTCATTCCTACAAATAATCTTAAATGTGGCTACTTATAGTTGCATTAAAATAGAAAAATGGGTACAACTTAAGCCAGGAGAACTGTAACATAGCTAGTGCGGCAAATGTTTAAATAACCATGCTGCTTATAAAATACATTAACAATGCTCATGCCTATTTTTTTTAAAAGATCAATTATTTTTTTAAAAAAATTGGCCATGTGCAGTGTTACAAACCCTTAGAAGATTGTTTGTTTTTTGCTAACAACCCTGAAAACAGAGTCTGATAATTTTAAAACACACTGATATATTTGACATGGATAATTAGATATATTTTTCCATTCTTTTATTAAGATATTATAATATTAAAAGACAACCTCCAATGACTTGGATCTACCTCAAATCTTAAGAATAGCAAGTTTTTTTCAATAAAATGGGAGTAAATATTCGTTTAAACTAAAAACACATTGCTGCTTCCTTCTAATAGAAAAGTTCTTCTCTTCATGATTATATCTATCACTTTTATTCCAAGCACTCATTTTAGGATGTTTCAACACTTTTGCTCTACAGTGACACTCATACTAGAATTTCACCAGGACCTCAGTCTCCATGGCACAGTAATTCTAACATTGTGGTACAAAGTTACTGAAGAAACAGAAGGATCAATATGGAATATGGACACGGGAGAGATCTTGTGGTATTCTAGGGAGCAGCAGCAGATTCAGCATCTGTGCCAGAAAGATGCATAAAAAGCTCTCCAATTTCAGATACATCATCATTGGCAACTGGCAGCGTCCTGTTTTCTCGGTCTTCAATAAAATCCCACAGACGAACAGAGTTGAGGAACTAAAACAGAAGGCATATGAATTACTCACACATATCTCTTAGTAATATATTTAAAGCACTATTTGGGCTTAAAAGTACAGCTTTTTTTTTTTTACACCCAGGGCAGCATCCCAACACCTCATTGAGGATTGGTGAAAGCACAAGGAGGCTGAGGAAGGAGGGTGCAGGGAAGTGTGCAGAAAGGATTAGGGGAGGGAGGGCTGGCACCAGAGTGACTTGCAACCCTCCCTGCCAGCTTCCCCACTGACTTTGCTTGTGAGAAACCAGTAGGGTAGCTTGTCAAGAGTGATGACACCACTGTCACAATTTTAAGTGGAAGCTGGTTGCCAAACACCCAAATTGCAATTTTAGGATTGGGAACTGCTGTGACAGCTGGAACTTTAAAGACTGGTAGTAAGTACTATTCACTTTAGCATGGTCACTGAACAAGTGGTAAGAGAGTGAGGACTACTGTATGTAATTTTCAAAGCTGTTGGAACTACAATTGCTAGACAAACAGTTCCATGTATTCTTAAATGCACGTTTTAAAATTATTGAGGTTAATTGGGTTCTAAAATGGAAACAAGTGGATTGTCAAAGTAGGAACCAGATTTATTATGTCTGTGTTACATTTATTATATAACACAGATAAAAGTGTTCCTCCTATCCCAACTGGGAGCACCCGCCACAATTGCTGCGGGTGCTCCCTGACCTAAGATCATTTCGTCGGGAGCTAAAGGCCTGGCTCTTCTGGCAGGCCGGCCTGGGGTGACCAAGGGGATTTTAAATGGGGGTTTTAAATATGTAAATTTAATTGAATTTTTAATTTTATATTGTTTTATCTCTGACTGTGCTGTAAACCGCCCCGAGTCTTCGAAGATGGGGCGGTATATAAATTTAACAAACAAACAAACAAACAAATAAATAAATAATCTTTATATTAACCTGTGAATGACATGCCATTCAAGTGTTTTCCTTACGATACCAGTTAGGCTGCCATTCATCAAATCTCTTTGCCTTTGAATAAGCTCAATTGTTCATAGGGTTCCCAAAGTCTTCAGCCTACCATTTCCCTGGTCTGTGCCTTCTTCTTTCTGGTGACATGTGCAGTTTTCAATCCAAAGCAAACTATCCACTTTTCGTTTTTGTAATTAAATTGATTAATTTGGAATCAATTGTGCAAAGAATTTCCATAATTAAAACAGAATCAATTGGGTACTTACAAGGGGGGCTCTGACTTAATGGTGGAAGGATTTTGTGTGTAGGTCTGATGGGCAGCAAAGGCAGATAAGACTGGGGGGAAATCCTACTAAAATCCTCCAAAGCTGCTATTTGCCCTGAATCAGATAGACCAAAGTCAGGAGGAGACCATTTCCTACCATCCTGAGTTTCTATTTTGTTAGGTTGGAACAGTCACACAGAGCTAAATTTCCTTATGTCTTGGTTAAATCACTGATAAATGATCCAAGTACACCATCTGGCTTTGATGCAATGTCCAATAAATTGAAAGTATTTAGTATGATTTAAGGACAGGTTTCCATTCTTCATAACACAAAAAACCTCTCAAAGTAGGTTAGGATTAGGTAATATATATAAAGTGATCTGGGTACATTTGCCATTGGACAGAAGGTAGGGTTGATTCCATGCAATTTATTACTGGAAAAACAAGCTTCAGTAACTTTATTTGCTGATGAATCATGAGTCTCATTAGAGATCTGCAAAAATGATCTATCGGGAAATAGATCATTGTGGAGAACTCTAAAATGTTCCTCTTCTCTTTGCTGAACCCCCCTCCCACTTTCCAGGAGTGATTTGAGGGTTTCCAGAAGGAAGTCCTCAATACTGGAAGAGTTTTGGATGAAACAGAATGGGTTTTAGGACCAGATCCAATTATTTTTAGTTTAGAAAATTTACTTCTGGACACTATCAAACTACCTCCTGGAAGAAATGATCCAGGGGGAGAGTGAGCATAATGTCAAAGAAAACATTCCAAAGTTATTCAGAACATTCAATTCCTGGGTTGGAGAATTTTGCATATCCCTAGCTCTCTCTCATGTGTTCAGGCCATATTATCTAACCGAACATTGTTTATAATAAGCTGTGCTTTAAATTTGATTACTGAAAAAAATGCAGGAACAAATGTGACAGCTGCATCTTTTCCCAGATTGCTCAGCAACTGCAGCGAGCTCTGAAGTGTTGGACATCAGTATGTTTTGTGCTCTGAAGCCAATTCATTTGACAACTGCAAATAGCTGCTTTAGGCAAAATAAGGCCCGTCTAAACCTTACCTAGAACAGATTGATTTGAATATGTATTTTATTTAACTTTATTTGTCTTACTCTGATCCTATTTTACCTCAGTGTTGGTTTCTAAATTTAATTCTGCTAGTTTACTCTGGTCTGGTCAATAGCTGCAAAAGTACTTTGACTGCAGAAAGTAAAAGAGTTTGTGAAATTTATAGTCAGGCATGTTTTTTATTCCAGAAAGATACTACTTTGCTTCAGTATTTCAGTACACTTGTATCTCTGATTGAATGGTTCTGATCTCTTCCTTGCTTTCAGGGATTCCTCAATCTCAAGTGGTCGCGGTTTGCTCGTGTGGTCCTAACCCGCTCCATTGCCATCACGCCAACTCTTCTGGTTGCCATTTTCAAAGATGTGGAACACTTGACCGGCATGAACGACTTCCTCAATGTCCTCATGAGTTTGCAGGTAGGGGCTCTAATTAGGCGTGACCCAAAGGTGATTTTTTTTCAAGAGACAACTGGACTTCCTGGTTTTTCTTTGAAGACCTTTCGCTTCTCATCCAGAAAGCTTCTTCTTCTTCTTAGTGTTTCTTCTTAGAACTGAAGAAGCTTCTTGGATGAGAAGCGAAATGTCTTCGAAGAAAGTCCAGTTGTCTCTTGAAAAAGCACCTTTGGGACAAACATGACTTGGATGACCGAGAATCTCCATAGATATCTGATGGTTCTTCTTCCCAGAAAAACAACAGTAGAAATTTCATCTGGGAAGCAAGGCAGAGTGTAGATCTAATACCACGATTTGCAAAAATGATATAAATAAAAAAGAATAACTACTACAGGTAGTCCTCAATATACCACCACAGCCCCAAATTTCCATTGCTAAGCAAAACATTTGTTAAACGAGTTTTGCCCCATTTTGTGACCTTTCTCACCACAGTTGTTAAGTGAATCATAGCAGTTGGTAAATTAGTAACATAGTTTTTAAGTGAAACTGGTTTCCCCGTTGATTTTGCTTGTCAGAAGGTCTTAAAAGGTGATCACATGACATACACACACACACACACACACACACACACACACACACACACACACGGGTTCTTCTGTTAAGAAGGACTTATTCAAATGAAACTAATAAATCAGTGAATATGCAGTTAATTCTTGATAACTAATTAAATTTGATGACTCAAGAACATTTGGACCCTCCTTAAGCATAGAATATATCAACTGCAAGTGGGAATGTCTTTTCAGCGGTTTGGGAATTATCCACACTAATCATAAGAGATTGGATGTCCTGTGGTGAAACAAGGTCTGTGAATAGCCTAATGTGCCAAATCAAAGCTAGATCTTATTCGTGAATCATTCCAGTTGAATTACTGGTTTTTTATACTTGCCTTTTCTAAAGCAATAAACCATAACTACGGCAAATCTGGTTATCTTCCTTTCCCCTGTACTTTTATCAAATGTTTATTTCCCAGTAGGAAGCTTTCCCAACTTGTAATATTGAAGCCACTTAATACTCTCACTTCATTATTCATCCTCTGCTTTTATGTTCTCCTTTGCTTGGATGTAGAAGCATACAGTACTGAACATCTGATTCATATTCAAAATCTGGAGCTACAGCCATTCTCCTGAAGATTTGGGATGAGGGAGAAAGAAAGGGAAGGAGAGAGAGAGAGAGAGAGAGAGTTCTTATTATCTGATTGGGGAGTGCTAGGCTTACCAGATTGGAGTTATATGGCCTTTATTGCTCAATTTTTTTTCTAATATGTATTCTTCTGTAACTTAAAAACGATTAGATCCAATCCTCTTTCTGAGTTGCTATGTTGAACTACCTCCCTAATTGGAAACTGAGTAGTTCTGCTATTATTTCTCTTTCCCCTTCTTCTGTTCCCCATTGTCTGAGGTCAACGGAGCATGGCCGAAGGGTCAGGCTTGATGTGTTAACCTTGGAAAGAGATTCGAAACCTTGGAAAGAGCAAAGAAATCTGAATGCGTCCTCATTATAGGATGGATTGCTCACACTTGGATGCCATCTATATGAAAGCTTATTGCCACGATCGCCTATATTCAGCCATCTAGTATTATGGGGGCCTTACTGTAAAGGAACAATAGTGCTTCCGCTGTTCAGTTCTTAGAACATGCTAGAAAAATCTTCCCAGCCCAGAAAAATCTTCAGCAGTTAATGAGAGAAAAAGCTTGGAGTGAATAAGTCGTGTTTTGGAACTGCTTTCAGCTTTTTGCATTAATAGTTCACTACTAAACCAGCTTTTTCTTTGTGCACAGATAACAAAAAGAACCCTTTCTGAGCATAATTTCCTTTTCTTCCTTTCCAGCTGCCCTTTGCTTTAATCCCAGTGCTCACGTTTACTAGTCTGCGTCCAGTGATGAATGACTTTGCCAATGGCCTGTAAGTATGAAGAAAGGCACACCTCTGGAATGTGTCGAGTATTATACTTGATTAAGCTTAGCAGTTTCTGACTTTTTGTCATTGTCACCATGTAACAGCACGGCCTGCTTTATACCTAATGGCCACCTATGTTTTTAGCACATGGTGTCTTCTCTATGAGGTAGACCAGACGAAAGTCATGAATATTAAAACTACTTTTATTACAGTAACAGAATCTTGCAACTCTGAATGTGCCTTCCTTTCCCTCCCACCACCAGCACTTTATCCTAAATAAAATTAGGGACTGTAAAGTCTGAGATGTTTTTTCAAATTACATTCCTGCTTTGGATTTGGATTTCTCTTATCTGACCATTGTTTTTGTCAGGGAATTGCCCAGCAGGTTCCAAATGAAGTCATTAGAAGCTGAGATTAACTTGTTGTTTTATGCAGAGCAGGACTCCGCAACCTTAAACAATCAAAGAGCCATTTGGACCTGTTTCCCACAGAAAAGAAAACACCAGGAGCCACAAAACCCTTCCCATGCCTGACTATTTCCTGAGCAGCCACAAAATTAGCACATATAGTTGAATGAAGGATTCTGTTTTCTTCTGAAACTTTTCTTTTCTTGGATTTATCCATGGTTGGCCTACTGGGAGGTCGAAAAGCTCAATAAATCATGTGTCGGCAGGTGTCGCACATTGGCAGTTGTGATGCATATTTTGAGAGACTGGGAGCCGCAGAACAGGGATGAAAGAGCCACATGCAGCTCCAGAGCTGTGGGTTGCTGACCCCTGAACCAGAGTAATCATATATTCTTAAGAACTTTCTGTGTTTTCTGCTGCTGTTTTATAAAACCATTTTATTTTTCTTTCACAGAAAGACTTCAATATATGTTTTCCCCTTCCTATTTCTTTTTGATACAGAAATCTTAAATGGAGGAGTATATGTTGGACAGAACAGATTTCTTTGCTATGCAGATACCATTCAGTGGGAAGATATTGTTCGCAATCCTATGGCTTCCAATTTCTCTGTGGTCCCCAAAAACAGTAGCACAGACTGTAAGTATGGGCTTTGTGATTTGTAATTTGATACTGTAATTTTGTTAATAATAACCTTATCTTGGTTTATATTTGTAATTATTTTTTCCTTCTTTTGAGAATTTTATTATGTTATTTTTATGTTTCTATAGCATTTATGCATTAATTTTAACATGTAATATCTTTCATATCTAACATAAAATATATTATACTAAAATGAAATATATTATGTCATGTTATCTAAAAATCAAAATTACATTAAACATATTGTTCTTTATATCTATCAAAAAGATACTTTTCTGTGGAAGATTTAAAGTCCACTTCAAAGCTCTCAAATCATAGTAGTAGTAACTGTCATTGAAATTACTGCCCAATTGCTTAATAGTAGTCAAGAATGGACTATTGGTTAAAAAGATGGCATAAATTAAATAAAGGAATAGAATAGAATTCTTTATTGGACATACAAGGAATTTTTCTTGGTGCATATGCTTTCCGTGTACATAAAATAACAGATACATTCTACAACACTTAGTAATGGTCATAGGTTACAATAAGCAATCAATGACTT
>JAOYMU010000098.1:17939306-17950999 GCA_025802295.1 Psammodynastes pulverulentus
AATTTAATTTGCTTTTAATTGTTTTTTAACGTTTATATAATATTGTGTGTTTTATTGACTGGCTGTTCACCGCCCTGGGTCCGTTAGGAGAAGGGCGGTATATAAATTTAATAAATAATAATAATAATAATAATAATCTTCTGTTATGAAACATTCTATAAACATTTCTCAATTCAACACAAAATTTTTTGATCCACAATTTTTGTGGAATATGGTAATTTTCAGGATTAGATGAAACACTGTGTATAGAAAAAATATTAAGTATTTTTACATCAAGAAATAACATCTAAAATTCTGACGACCTCAACATCGATTTGTTTAATCCTTTGGCTTTCTGTCCCAGTGGAATGCTTGACACCCATTGTCTTGACACAGGGACAATGGCACCTGCTGGATAAATTATGTATAAGAGTATTAAAAAATGGTATAATTTTCAAAGTTTTCCCAATTTGAAGAGTTGTCCAGTTGTGCAGTTTCCAATAACCCACTGCTGCCTTTGAAATAGAAGAAATGCTACAGGAATTCTCTACGACTTTAAAGCCTCTTGTTTATTATGTTTTATGCAAAGTATACAATGTGTAGCTTGCTGCAGTTATCCCTTCTTTTACTTGTGTGCTTCTCCCATCCACCCACTACTGTGTAATTGTAATATAGGTTGATGAAAGACAGAACAAAGCCATTGTTATGCACTCGGTAATTGATGGCATTGTTTAATTAATGTACATGTGGAGCTATATCATTAAATCATCTCAGTACGATCAGTTGTACCACAATACTACTTGCCTTTTCCCTCTTAAGTACAGGTCTGTGCAACATCCTGTCCCAGGCCATGCACTCACAAATACATGAAGGGGTGGGTTTGTTCTCTTTACTGAATGAGGCTGGCAAACATACATGCTTGTGATACAGAGACAAGTTTCCCCAAAGTTCAACAAGTTTGGCTTACAAATGTTCCAAATCAAAGTGGCACACAGGAGAGTTTTTAGGTGGAGACTGAGCATCCAAGTTCAAAACCAGGGTTGCGAAGTTCATGAATCAAGACACCCAGAGTTGGAGTTCACAGGTGATTATTGTCAATGGAGAACTTATGCTTGCTGCTCCATTTTAATAGAAATGGTCCTGGTGAACTCATTTAGCAAGGTGAGACTCCTTCTGCATGAACAATCTTGAGAGCACTTTTGCTTTACTCTCTTTGTAGCCCACTAAGCTTTTTTTCTGGGTGAGCAGTGGTGAAATTCAGCTGGCTCTCGGCTACTCGCGCGAGCCGGTAGCGCTGCGGAACGGATGCTCCGGCGTTCCGCTTTTTGGCGTGCAGCTTTGCCCTGCCACCCGCCCCCGCTATTCCACGATGTGCATCCGCTCAGCCAGATGACGGGCTGAGCGGATGTCCATATGGAAATGCCCGGGAGGCATTTGCGAGGGAGCTCGGCTCGGCCGCGCATGCGCACGCGCGTCACGGAACCGGTGGCGACATCAGCCGGATTTCACCGCTGGATGTGACGTGTCCTCATTGGACATATTTGCTCATCTGGATGTTGTGACCATCCAGTAAAACTCATCCCGTGGTTTCTTTAAACAGGCCGCTGACCCTATTGTAAGCCTCTTAGGAACCTCGACTGAAGAAGGGAAGAAGGTTCAGAGAAACGGAGGCGAAGTCTTTCCAGCTGTCTTCCGTCGCATCAGGGAACAAGAAATGGCAAGGACATGACTGGGAGTTTCCTAAACCCTTGTAGGCATTCGTATCTGCAGCAAGAAAACCGGCGAAAGTGTAGGATTGGATGCTTCTGACTGCACTGGAGTTGACCTTTCATAAACAGGGGTGGATAATCCTTTCTGGTGAAACATTTCACTGTTGCATAAGGGTTTTCTTGGTTCACATGTTTGCTTCTTAATTTTTCCCCTAGAAGGCATACATTCCACTGGCTTTCCTGATGACCACATAAAGGTCAGAAGTACACAGCAGGACCAAGACTTAAGGACGGAGGCGAGGCTCTTTTAAAATAGTTTGTCACTTTATTTTGTTTATAATAAACTTGGAAGGTTTCATTAAAATAAGTGAAGGGGGGGGGGGAATCCAGCTCCTCTTGGCATGAGAGCATGAGTAAGACCCTTTGGGACTTGGTTCATTCTGGGTATTTCTTGTCATCCTCTTTTATCTCCCCCAAAACTCACTTTCAAACCCATTTCTTGTACCTCCAATAACTGGTATATGTTACAGGGCAAGTCCCGTCCCTTCCTCCTCCAGATCGTTGCCAATTCTAAAATCCTTTGGGAGGGTGGGGAATTACTGCAGTGACAAGTTGCCAGCTTGCTCCCCTTATAATGTCATATGAAAAAAAAAATAGCAATAGCACTTAGACTTATATACCGCTTCGCAGTGCTTTACAGCCCCCTCTAAGCAGTTTTACAGAGTCAGCATCTTGCCCCCAACTATATGGGTCCTCATTTTGCTGACCTCGGAAGGATGGAAGGCTGAGTCAATTTTGAGCTGGTCAGGATGGAACTGCTGGCAGTCGGCAGAATTAGCCTGCAATACTGCATTCTAACCACTGCGCCACCAGGGCTCCTAGGCAGCAGGCCAATGCAGTTTGCACAGAAGCAGAGGTGCAGGTGGGTGAAACGCCTTCTGCCCAAAGCCATCTGTTAGGATACTTTGATCTTTGGTGATTCATCCCTTCACTAGCTTCAGTTGCAGGAGAAACTGCATACTTTGCTCACCCCTTTTTCTGTATGAAAGCCAGGCTCTTTGCTTAGTCATTAAATGTTTCTCTGTCTAAAACGCACAAGAGGTGGAAGAAACTCCTGTCCTTCTAAAGCAGCAAATACACGACAGCTGTCATTTCCGTGTCGACTGTTCCTTTGAGGTGATAAGTGCTTGTTCTGGATAATGATGATTTATGCAGCCGTGACAAATGACCTAGCTACCCTCCTTCCCAATCCATTGACTCACTTCTTTGTCCTGCCTACACCTTTCAGCCAGTCTTTCCACACCAAAGTTTTTAGTCCATTGCAGTGGGTGGCTGTCATTTTCTCTTCCCTTTTTGCCTTTTGACTATTTCACTTCCTCTCCAGGATGGAATTAAAACGTTGCAGTGAACTACAAATAGGCTGGGAGAGCTGACATAGCAACAGCACTTGGACTTAAGACTTATATACTGCTTCACAGTGCTTTACCACCTTCTCTAAGTGGTTTACAGAGTCAGCCTATTGCCCCCAACAACATGGATCCTTGTTTTACTGACCTCGGAAGGATGGAAGGCTGAATCAGCCTTGAGCCGGTCAGGATTGAACTCCTGGCAGTGGGCAGAGTTAGGCTACAATACTGCTTTTTAACCACTGCGCCACCACAGCTCTTATCCAGGTTGATCTGTTCCATGTCTGACTGCAAGCGGGTAACCTGAAATGACCCAATAGGCAAGTTAGGCCCCATTTTTTTACAAGGCCTCTTTTGGACTTTGCTTCCATGAAGAATATCGTGTGTGTGGGGGGGGGGGGGATAGTTCTACCCACATTATGAAGGAGGGTAGTTTATTTTATTTTGCATTATTTCTATTCTGCTTCCACTATACAGTTCTGAGTGGCTTAGAACAATTAAAATAATTGCAAAGGAGAGCTAAGATTTGAGAAGAGAAACCTTTCAATAGACCCAGATCTAAAAGGCCAGGGAAAAGTATTATTAAATGTCAGCATTTAGAAATAACACACTAGGATGGAAATAGTTCAGCCCCAAACAAAACGGGTCAGTCAACAACCAAATCTAAGCCTTCCTGGATTAATTAGCTAGTTAATTAATTAACTAATTAAACAAGTTCTGGGAATTTGCATGATATGTTTATCTTCCCCCACCCACCCCTGTGCACACAATGTATATTTTAGCATAGGTACAAAATTATGCATGTAAAATACTACAAACATCCAAATAATGATTGAATAATCGTAAAATTTAATTACACAAAGATATGTATGTATTTTTCGGTAATTTCCTTTGCTGATGGGAAGAGTCAGGAGCATTGAAGATTCCCATAAATGTCTCTGCCACCCCTAGCAAGAGCTTGAGAATTCCTTGTTTTTAAAGGAAATTTAAAATGGCATTTCTTACACCGTTTCAGCCTTTCCATTGGATCTGTTAAGGGCTAGGAATGTATTTTAAGACACTTAAAATGGGGTGGGGGAGGGGAATTAAAGATACTCTCGCTAGTAGCTTCTACTACTACCAGCGCCACCTTCTCAATTTGTGCAGAACCGGAATACACAGAATTGGCAACGTGTCATAAAAGCTCATCACGCATAATGTTATCTCTCTTCGGAGACTTCATTTGTTCTCATTCAGGATGAGTCACCGCCAAAGGGGATTGCAAGGTGATTGTTGTGTGCGCAACCTTGTAAACACTCCCCAAGTTATGAGTCACTTCTCAGTTGGGTTAGAAATGCTTGTTACGTTTATTTGGTTGTTGTCGTTTCTAACCCCACCCCCCCACCCTGCAGCTTCCCCGCTGCTCCTGGCGGCCTCGTTAACTTTCTGGTTGGCAGTCTGAACCCTGATGCGCATCAATGTTGAATTCTTGAGTAACAAGTACTCGGTGTAGCAAGCTGGGTAATTCCTAGAAGCAAAGCTCAGGATGAGAGAGTCTGGCTCAGGGAGAAGGCATGTCTCCCCCACAGTCCAGACACGAGAATTTGTAGACTTCGGAATGATTTAAGACCACAGGTTGGGTTACCTTTTTGAAGGAAAACCACCTTACTCCTCCCAAAGCTGAATCAGGCTAGATTGTTATGACTATTTGTTCCTTTGTATTGGATGGTCCTGCAAGTTATCAGTATTTGTCCAAGAACCTTCAACGAAAGTCCTGTCATTCTTGTCCTTTCCTCCAACCCCTAAAAAATGATAGGGTGCTGCCTGATTCGAGCAATGGATGTCCTATCACACGTGGCACATCAATTCCAGATGGCTCTTTTTTAATATCATGAAAAAGCTTTTGTAATAATCAGCTATTCTCCCACCCCAAGAACCTTCTGTGACAGCCCAAGGATGAATATACATAAAGTATGGGAGGTGTTTTCCGTTTGAAAGAGGAGGCTTTTAAAATACCTGTGGAGCAGAAGGCAAAAACCTTTTTGTAAGAATCTAGGCAATTTAGGGCTAAAAAGCACTCACTCTTTGGGTGCACATTTCATTTCAGAACCAGTTGTGTTTTGGTCTTTATGATTACTCAATCACTTGGTACATGCATTCCAACCAGAGTATTCAGCAATTTCAAAGGTGGATCCCACAAAGCCAGAGTCCCAAATATGCCCCACCGACCGTTTTTAATTTAAAAAAAAAAATGAATGGGAAGCTACTCACTAGTAAGTTGCAAAGCAAAACTATGTACCCCCAGCAGAGTCTGATCTAAATCCTCTTGTGGTTGTCTAGACCAAAATCCTTTTGGTCTATAAAAGGAGAAATATATAAGGGCAGCTGCCTTTTTTTTTTTTTGCAATTTCGTTTGCCTTCTGGACATAAGATGCTTGGTCTCAGCCATCAAGGCAGCTATTTTGTGCAAATGCTCGTAACAATGCATTCAGAATTCCAAAGGGATATTGAAATATTTTTGGGAGGATTCTACTCCAGAGCCATTTCTTGTGTTTAGGAAAGAAGTGGGAAAGTGCAGGTGGGAAGGCCATCAAATTTCTACCTTGCCTTTTCTGATGAGCTGCTGTCTTTCACTTGGGGTGAATGCTTTTTCATGGAAGAAAATCAAAGTGCAAAGATCAAATTCCTCCCACCATATTTATCCTGCCCTTCTGATAGGGCCACTGTATCTGGACGACAAAACTCCAGGCGTCTGGATTTTTGCTGCTTAGATTTTGTTTGCTCACCATTAATTAAAGTAAGTCAAGAAACTACGAAGCGTACTTTGTTTATGCACCAAACACAAAGCCAATCTGCATCCTGGAAGGTTTCCAGAGCACTTTAGGGACCAGATGTTTATTTTCTATGTCCAAACTGCAAATGTGTAGTTGGTGCATTCCGAGTAACTTTCTTGTAAATAAGCAGAAATTGCAACGTAAGCCAATTATTCAGCAATGAAGCAGGAGACACGAGGAATAACAAAAGTCACCTCGACAGCATCTATGCAAGCATACAGTATAGGTAGTCCTTAATTTACAGCTATTCTTTTACCGGCCATTGGAAGTTACAACAGTGACTTACAATCGATACTCGCACTTAACATAGCCTCACCACGGTCATGAAATCAAAATTTGGGTGCTTGGCAATTTGCATGTATTGATGACAGTGTCCCGGGGTCATGTGATTGCCATTTGGGAACCTTCCCAGCCGGCTTCCGACAAGGAAAGTCAGTGGGGAAAGCCAGATTTGCTTAACAATCCTGTTATTAACAATTGCAAGTGATTCGCTTAACAGCCATGGCAAAAGATCGTAAAATTAGATGTGACTCGCTTAAGAACTGCCTTGGAGATTCTGGTCTCAGTTGTGGTCATAAGTCGAGAACCACTTGTATTTGCGCAGGAAATCCATTCTTTCCAAATGAGTTGTGGAGCTTTACAAATAAGCAAAAAAACAGTGTTGCAACTCAGTGGCTGGAAATTCGACAATAAATTATGGCTTTACATAAAATGCCCCCAAGTAGGAAAAAGGGTCGAAGCTCTTCAGAGTTGCACAATCTCAATGTGGTCCCTGCTGAAAAGCCCCAGTGGCCAATAACAAATCCACCAAAGCAGAAGAACACGGAACTATGGAAGAAGGAGCTCCCTGATGAGCCTAAACAGTTCAAGCAAAGGACCACAGGTCATTGTTACAGTTGTCTTGTAAGCGGAAAAGATGTTACCTGAGGAGTTCTTGATTTCACACTTTTAATTTTTTTAATAAAATGAGGTTTTAAGATTTTTTTTTTAAAAGTGTAGGCAGGCCTGAAGGAGGTGCATCAAAGAGGTCCACTTCCAAATAACATCTGAACAGCAGATGGAGGAGGTATTTGGGTTACTTGATCATCATTCTCTTACTATGCAGATGAACATAATAGCAATAGCAGCATGTATAGCGCTTCACAGTGCTTTGCAGTCCCTCTTAAGTGGTTTACAGAGTCAGCCTATTGCCCCCAACAGTGGGTCCTCATTTTACCAACCTCGGAAGGATGGAAGATTGAGTCAACCTTGAGCCTGGTGAGATTTGAACTGCCAAATTGCAGTCAGCCGGCAGTCAGCAGAAGTAGCCTGCAGTACTGTATTCTAACCACTACATCACCGTGGTTCTTATGATGATGATGACTATTACCTATTCAGTCATGTCCAACTCTTGGTGATTCTATTGGCCAAGATCTCCACATCTTCCAACCTTGCACTACTTCATTGAGTTGTTCTATCCTCTGACTTGGATGGTGGTGCAGATTATATGTCATCTTTTTTTTTTCATTTAAATCATATCCTTTATTTCCACTTTTTTATTTCTGCTTAAAACTGACACATGCCAATTTTGGAAATCCAGGCTCTTTTGCCTCTTTTTTTTTTTTTTTTTTTTTTTTTGAACAGCCCCCAAGAGGCTGCTTAATCTTATCTGCAAACGGTCCGGCATTTTATTCCTTAGCATTTCTAGTTCAAATCATCCCAGGAAGTTGTTGGTAGAAAAGACTTCCCTTTGCTGGAGAGCTAAACTGAAATCAAGAAGACTAGATGGATAAGCAGGTAAGGCAGCTGTCTCCAAGTCTTCTATTTACAAAATGACACGGAAACACTGCGAACATTATAGAAATTGGCAGGACCAATAGGCAATTCTCCAGCTTTGGGAAATGATTGGCATCGTGATACTGAGAGACCACTAAAAACTACAGAATGGTACCACATACAATATATTTGCTGAACATACAGTGTTACACACTTATATTTTAAGCTATCTTCTATTTTTACTCATTGTAATTGCAAAGGTGGATCTAAAGTATTATTCAAGATAAAAGATTAAGGTGACCGATTTAGTTAAAATTCTAACAAATTTCATCTTAATTTATTGCTAAGGCATGAATGCAACTAATGGTTTAGAAACAACCAGAACGACTCATCCATAATTTAAATAAAGACAGTGACCTCAGTGCATTATTGATCAAATGATACAGCCCTTAGCTGCAATATATTTTTAAAATGTGAACCTTATATATTTTTTAAGAAGTTATACTACTGATGGATTTTAGTCATGCTTTTTTTTTTACTTTCTATACCAAAGGGGACTTCTTTGATTATAAAACTAGATAAATATTGCTCAGATGAATCAACTTTCCTATTTCCTCATTTCAGTAACATGATCTGAAGTCAAAATGGTACCTTCAGATCATAAATGCCTTAAGAAAAAAAAGAAAGAAAAAAAAAGATTTGACGATGCTAGAACTGCATGATTACCATGCAACTGTATCTAACTCTCCTGATGTTTTGTTTATTTGGAGAAATAACTCGTGGCATTTAATACAAACTGTGAGATCAAATGTATAATTTCACTTCCCCATGACCGTTTTCAACCTAAGCCCAGGATTTTAAAGATTTGACCTTTATGTTGTTGAGTGGTAATTTCAATAAACACAGTTGGTTGATAAGGCAACAACTGTCTTCTGTCTGCAGCAAGGATTTTGAATGGAATATTTTGCGCACACACAAACACACACTTTTTTAAAGGAAAGTTTCAGAAGTTCCTTCTTACTAATATTACTCCAGTGCTCAAAGGAAAATGGGTGAGCTGGGCTGTCATACGGTCTTGCCCTGCTACTAGCACACAGGACTCCCCCCCCCCTCCATCCAGCTCCATGTTGCTGAGATCCTAGATTAAAAGCAGTTTGTAGCTTTACAATTGGAGGAATTCTTTTCACACACAGCTGCCTTTTCATAACTCCGTGACCACTCCCTTGCTGATGTACATTTGGTACACATGAGAAGAGGATCAAATTATATACCAATACATGGAGTGTAAGTAGAGTAGAGACTCTTGCCAAGTTGCTATGTGAAGTGGATCCTCACGAAGCCAAAATTCTCCATCATAAATAGGATCTCTTTGCATGTATATTGAGACTCATGTTAAGTTCCCTGGCTGAACGTGGAGCTGGAAGGATACAGTCTCTTCCCCCATTGGTACATGGGGACATACCTAGGAATCCACCCCACCATCCAGAGAAAGAAAAGAGACGCACAGAGATTGTGGCTTTTTCTTTTTGTCCTCCATCTTGCTTGCTCAGAGATCCCAACTGCTGATAAGGGGATGATAAAAGGGTCACAAGCATGGAAGAGCAACAGTAAGGCCACTTAGACTTGTACTGCTTTATAGTACTTTACAGCCCTCTCTAAGCGGTTTACAGAGTCAGCCTATTGCCCCCAACAATCTGGGTCCTCATTTTACCGATCTCAAAGGATGGAAGGCTGAGTCAACCTTGAACCTGGTGAGATTCGATCTGCCAAATTGCAGTCAGCTGGCAGTCAGCAGAAGTAGCCTGCAGTACTGCACTCTAATCACTGCTCCACCGTGACTCTTTAGATTAGAGCCTAGGTCTTCTATTCCTACTCCAAAACGTAACCAGTTCCTTACATGGGCAGCAGGGATGGTATTCAGGGGGTTCAGACCAGTTTGGGAGAACCTCTAGGGAAAATTTTTAAGTGGTTCTTAGAACCGGGAAATACAATCTTCCTTCCTTTGATGGGTTTATTTGTGTGCCTCTAGTTAAAGTGATTGCCCTGGATCCTGTCTTCCTGCCTTAATGGGTTAATTAATGGCTTGGTGATTTATTTTTAGCCTAATTCTCCGTATCTTAATGTCTCCACTTAACTGTTTCTATTGTCAGCTCTGCTTTGAACAGTCACTAAATGAACCGTTGTAAGTTTAGGACTACCTGTAATGGTTGATATAAAATTTGGGCAAAACTAATGGCGAAATCCCACTTAAGCCCTTCAGGTCTGCTTACTATTGACAAGTGTGCAACTTCTTGGAAATGGCTCCCTCCTCTCACACTGTGTGTAGCTCTGAGTTCCCAATTGTTAAAGGTTGGGGTTAAGGAATTTTAGAGATCTAACACGCTGTGCCCATTCTCCTGGACATTTGCCCCCAAGTGCTGCCCTGACAACATCAGTACTCATCATTATCTGGCAGGCAAAATACTCTGTTTACCTCTGGAGGGGAACTAAAGCAAACTAACTTTCATCATGGTACCAGCCAAAGCAATATCAGAAGATACAGCTGAAAAAAAATTACTCTTTAATTATTCAAATATAATTCCTGGAAACAGGAAAAAAAGCTCTTAAATTTCAAATGCTGGATATTGAAAAGTAATGCAAGAGAAAAAACCAGGATGACCACAGAGGTGCAACAACCAAAAAATATAAAAACAAGAACGGAGAAGTAATAAACCTTTTCCAGCCATATGCCACCTGCCTTGCACCTGCCTCCTTCTGCAGGCAAATCACTTGCTTAATCCCAAGTAAAAAACCAACACTGAAATTACAGAAAAAATAGCTACATATAGTTACCGTATTCCCTAGGATCAGGGAAAGCCTAAAAAAACTCTACAAAGCAATGTTTTGGTAGTTAGAAGCAGTGATTTTCTTGAGAAAAATCTGGAGGAGAAAATAATTTTCCGTACATTCTGGGAAAACGCTCCCCAGCACACCCTTATGTGGGTATGCACCACTGACCCAGCCTTCCCAGAAGTGTGAAACTCATGGTTTGCATAAAACCTGTCGCAAGAAAAGAGGAAGGAGATTTTGATGTGTAACAGGCTTCACAAACAAACACACATGCAAACAAACAAATAAATAAACCCGTTCAACAGAAATACATATTATTTCTCTATAATCTTTGTTGGTCAACAAAATACAGCTACCCAGATTGTGTAAGGACTAAGCAGATACAGATGCCCAAGTTGCTTTGTTTGGGAATGATGTCCTTGTGGCTCAACAGTGGGTGTGAATTCAATTAATTTGCCTGCTCCTTGGTTCAATTTACTGTAAATTCCAGAGCTGGATTAATTTGGTAACAGGATTAAAGGTATGTGAATTAAGCCACTAAGGGGCAGAGAACAAACTTTTTCTTTTATTCAGAGAATCGTAAGATACAAAAGGACCGCACAGAACATCTGGTGACTATTACGGCTGCCCATTTGTTTTCTTCTTAGCAATTTGTATGAAAGATGCACCAGATTTGGTGCCCCAAATCAGTTCTGGATAATTTCAAGCAGGAAAAAGGACCAGCTTCATCCAACTTCGATTTGCTGGCCCTCTTCCCATTTGCTGCATTAGAGGTTTTCTGCTGCTTCCACTGGACATTTTCAGAGTTTCATCTGGTTGTATTTTTACTATTTTTGAGGATACACAACCAAGTCTCCCTTATTTTTCCTCCCAGTCCAAAAGACTGGTACCTGCATCCTGCAACTGAACTTTCATTGTCTGTAGAGGTTTTCAATCATCCAGGATTTCAGGTCATGGTTGTCCCAAAAGTGTTTTTTTCAGGAGGCAACTGGCCTTTCTTGATTTTCTTTGAAGATGTTTCACTTCTCATCCAACCAAGAAGCTTCTTCAGCTCTGACTGGATGGTGGGGAATGGAAGGATTTATATTCCTTGCAAGACAGCTGGTCATTTGCATTCTTTTTAGAGCAGTGGTTCTTAACCTGGGTTCGATCGAACCCCAGGGGTTCGGTGAGTCAGTCTCAAGGGTTCGGCGGAGGTCAAG
>JAOYMU010000098.1:18075059-18085514 GCA_025802295.1 Psammodynastes pulverulentus
AGGAAGGAAACATTCTGGTGTTGTTTCTAGCCTAATCTTTATTGCCCTGCTTATAGAAACTGCCTCTTGGTTAACCCTTATAACAGAGCTCTCGCCTCACAATCAGGAGGCTGTGAGTTTGATCCTAGGTAGAGGCTAATATTTGGAATAGACTCTCCTGTTTGATCAGGGGGTTGGACTAGATGACCTCCAAGATCCCTTCCAACTCTGTTATTCTATGAACTATGAACAGCTTGGCAGCATGCCCAGACTTACTGTCTCCTGAGCTCCACCCAGTCACATGACCACCCAGCCATGCCTACCCAGCTGGGCATTAGGGCAGAGAACCGGTTGTTAAATTATTTGAATCCCACCGGGTACAACATTGCCTAGCTTTTCCTGGGACAGTCAAGGTAAGACTGGGGCTGCCAGTTTCATCATAATCAAACCAATGAAGACCTGCATATAAAAACAGGATTCCCAAAATATTTTCTTCGATGATGTTTTTGAAAGGCAGGGTAGCACGCTGCCATCTACAGTTGTTCAGATTTTTGCAGCCTAGATATGTAATAGCAACAGCAGTTAGACTTTACAACCCTCTCTAAGTGGTTTACAGAGTTAGCCTATTGCCCCCAACAATCTGGGTCCTCAGTTTACTGACCTCGGAAAGATGGAAGCTTGGGTCAACCTTGGTGGTATTTTACTGCCAGGTCTAACCACTATTTGAGATAGAAAATGCCTATTTGAGATAGAAAATGCCTATTTGAGATAGAAAAAAACTTAACAACCTCATCTTTCCCCCGTTGGCAATAACATTATAGGAGCAGCAAATTCAACAATGCTGACCTTTTGTGACATACAAAATCTGCTGCTAACGGTTGGGACAGTTCTATTTTTATAGCGGAGGAGAACATGAGTTATCATTAGTGCTGGGCCTTGGCAGCTTCTGAATGAAAGTCAGAAGCCGGGCATTGGACACAGTAGACTCAGTTGTTATGCCGGGAAAGTCCTAAGATGACCTGAACATTTTTATAGCCTGTCCTTCTTGATTAGATCAGAGTTGCCAGCGGCCACCAGCTCAGGAAAATAGATTCTCTAGGAATGTTTCCTGCTCATTGAAAGTTCAAGTGCTATCACCGTATCACAAAAGCAAGGCTGTTTGCAAAATAGGTTGTGGACGAAAGAAATAGGCAAATACAGATCACAAAACACTTGCTGTTTCTAATCCTTGTTACTTTTCCAAACCAATTGTAACCATTTCTGTGTTGACTTTTTAAAAAAATATACAACTATTTTTCCACATTCTTCACCTTTCTACCACTCCAGAAAGAGGCTGTGGACATTTAATTTTGATACTAGACTATCTGGAACTCTTTGGGTCATCATTTCAGAGATATTTCTTACCTATAAATAGAGAAGTAGACTGACCAAGGGCAAAAATCAATGGAAGTGATAGTGGGACAGTCTATCTGGCCTCTGGAGGGCTAGGGTGAGACTGATTGAGTGAACCTCCTGGCTGCAGCACGGAAAACACTGAAGTAACTACAAATTTGCAAATAAAAACCATTAATTTGAATGCATCCTGGATTTTGGATGCATTCTGTTAGTTATCCCATTTGAAGTACCTTGGTTCAAATTTTTTTGTCCTATGATGCACTGTTTCATCCAATTAATGGTTATCGACACAAGAGTTTTAGTAGTATATATATATGGCTGTATCGCTATAGCTGATGTCTTTGATAGTATTTATTTAGCAATCTCTCTTTGATAATGACAGAGCTTCTCTACCAACCTATTTTTAGGACTGAAATCAGGATGGAAACTGAGAGTAGTGCTGTGCTTTTAACACCCACTCATTCCGAGGACTTGTGGGTAACAGTATAAGACACATGTTTTCAGTTTCTGTCACAAAGTATCTGTCTGTAATATTGTGATTTGCTGAAGATAAATGTTTTGACTTGTATTCGATGTATTGTCAATGAGTAATGCATTGAGATGATATTTTGAAGTTAGGGTTGCTTGTTCTACGCGGTTATGAATTTCTATCAATTATACTGTACGTTCCATCAAACAGTGACTGAAGTATGGTATGTAGTGTCATATTTTTCTTGTTGTGAAAGCTGAAAGCAAACTACAGGATATTTTCAGGATCATTATAGTAAAAGCTGCCTAATTTTAGGTGGAAGTAGCTCTTTTTCAAATGTTGTTTCGAGAATCTCAGGGTCTTTCTCCATTTCTATCTATCGGTAACAAGCAACATACATTCTTCTGGCTCTATCTCCAGTGCTGTCCTAGTGTCCTTAGCTGAACTGATGTTGACGTCCTGATTTCCCCTTGTTTTCTCCACCCAAGGACAGCCTCGTGTATATACTGTAAAAGCTCTTGAGCTTTATGCTCATTTCCCTGGAGAGAAGTCAACTGACTGGCTGCGTCTGGCAACAGAATAGAGAAATGGATTACAAAGAGATCAGCAAATGTCCCCTGTTGTTTTGCTGGTTCAAGAATGGGTGGAGAGATTTCAACTCAGCGGTGGGGGAGAGGCCTTCAATGGATGCAAAAGATCTCTGCTGCATTCCCTACATGAATATGATAGTGAGAACAGGGACATTAATGAGACCCAGTGGGTAGAGTTAGTACATCCATCCTGCTCTTCCACTGCTGTGATGGAGGGCAGCAGGCCTGAAGTAGCCCTGTATAGTACTGATTTGGAAGGACTCCTGACAGGGTAACAAAGCTGTGATGGTGCAGTGGTTAGAATGCAGTCTTGCAGACTAACTCTACTGACTGGCAGCAGTTTGATCCTGTCTGGGTTAAGGTTGATTCAGCCTTCCATCTTTCTGAGGTAAAATGAGAGGCCAGAATGTTGGAGGCAATATGCTAGCTCTGTAAACCCCTTAGAGAGGGCACTCTGAAGCGCTATATAAGTCTAAGTGCTATTGCTAAGTGCTATTACTCTGTGGGACTGTCTTCCACAAAGGACAGAAGAAAGATAAGCTGTTGGTATTGCTGCATTGGACAATATTTGTTCTCTCTTAAGTTATCCAGTTGCAAGCGGTGTCTCTGGGATTGTGGTTCTGGTAGAAGTTCTCCTAAGTAGAGCTTGTTTAAACACTAGAGGGCAACAAAGATCCACAGATAATTAGCCTAAAGCTTGGAATTTAAGAGTTCAAGTAGTCTCCATTGCTCTTTCTCACTTCTACTGAAATCAAACAAAGAACTGTTGGCATCTTTTCTTCCCCTCTCCTTATGCAAGCATCAGTTCAAGCACAGTTCCACAATGGCTGCTGTGATAACTGCCTCCATTTCTAACAAGACAGAGCTGAAATCAGATGGAATGGCTGCAAGCTATTCTATCACATCTGAAGAAGTTTTGGAAACTTCAGTTAGACCAGAGTGTGACAGAGCACATAAGCATTAGCCATGCAATAATGGCATACCTGCCTAGCAATAAATAGCCCTTGCCAGTGGTGGGATTAAAATAATTTAACAACCGGTTCTCTTCCCTAATGACCAGCTGAGTAGGCGTGGCTGAGTGATCACGTGACTGGGTGGAGCTTAGGCGACAGTAAGTCTGGGCGTACCGCCAAGAACTTTAGCTTTCTATGGGTTAACCAAGAGGCAGTTTCTGTAAGCAGGGCAATAAAGATTAGGTTAGAAACAACACCAGCATGTTTCCTTCCTGCCTTCCTTACAGGATTAGCCCTGTAAAATGGAAAAAAACAAAAGGAGATTTCTTCTAACAACTGGTTCTCCAAACTGTTTAGAAAGTTAACAATTGGTTCTTGCGAATAGGTGCGAACCTGTTGAATCCCACCACTGCTTACAACCACAGTTGAGCCCAAAATTTATGTTGCTAAGTGGGAAATTTGTTAAGCAAGGTTTTTCCCTATTTTACAAACTTTCTTGCCACATTTGTTAAGTCAATCACTGCAGTTGTCAACTTATTAACATGGTTGTTAAGTGAATCTGGCTTTCCCATTGACTTTGTTGGTCAGAAGGTCGCAAACGGTAATCATATGACCCTTGCACATTACAACCCATTGTAAATATGAACCAGCTATCAAGCATCTGAATGTAAATCACAGGGCCATGGAGACTCTGTAATGGTCGTAAATGTGAAAAATGGTTGTAACTCCCTTTTTTCAGTGATGTCGTAACTTTGGATGGTCACTAAAGGAACTGTTGTTAAGTCGAGGACTAGCTGTATTTCATTTGAAACCGATTTTGCTGCTTGCAAGGAAGAGCATTTGGGAGCATTTGTTAAAATAGACTTCTTAGCCTGCCCTGAGAAACCAATGGTGGGATGAACAGGAGAAGGTGTAACGCCGAGAGTTTTAGGCATTGTGACTTTAATCAGTACTTGATTTTTTGATCAAATTGGATTTGAGGGAGTCTTTGATGCACCACGAATATAGTTCAGATGAAAAATGGATGGATGTGTTTTCCCCCCAAATCTAGCTGTCTCACCTGGGAATCTTATTTGGAATCACATAACCCTTTCTGAAGTTACCTGTCTAGTCCAATTCAACACTTGTCTCTTGGCATGGCTGCTCAAGTGGAAAAGCATCAACCTAGTAAACCTGGGAGCTTTAACTAATGCTGTGAAGTCAGAGATGCAGGTAAAGGTACAGGCTGGAAGGAGACAGCTGCGGCCTTTATTGCCTGTCTTTCAAGACAACAACTTTGATTAGATCTACCAGGTGCTTGATACTCCTATTAGCACATTCCAAAGCAATCAAGGTAACGGACAAGGCAAAAGTAGGACCAGAACTGCAACTGAAGGAATTTCCCCTGAGCTGAGAGAAAATCCTTACATTTTTAACCCTTTGGAGGAATGGCAGGGAAAACCCCTGTGCAGGTAATTTTTAATTAGCTTCTAATTAATCGATCATAATTAATTGGTCCTACAAGCTTTTTAATATACGCTAATTAACACCCTCCAAATCTATGGAGAGATAGAACAGAATATTAGACATAATGCTTTTAAATTTAGCTTGAATCTGCCCGGTGGGGACAAAAGTACAGAATTAAGTGGTTTGCCAGAGATGCCACAAATGACATCAGTGAATGAACTGGGAATTCAACTAAATATGGTAGAACAATTTTGCTCATTTTGTTTACTGTCCTTAATGCTAGGGTAGAGACTGTAGACTAGTCCTGTACACTAATAATATAGATTTATCTGAACTCAGAATGTACTAAAGCCAGAAGTTACCAGACCCCCTCCCCCTTTTTGTATTACATTGATATAGGAAAATCCTAATTCAGCCACAATAGCAATAGCAATACCACTTAGACTTATATACCGCTTTATAGTGCTTTACAGCCCTCTCGAAGCAGTTTACAGAATCAGCATATTGCCCTCCAGAAAATGAGTCCTCACAATGGTCATTTGTGCCCAGTTAAAAGTCACATAAGGCTAATGCAAGGATAAAATGAGACACAAACAAGAGCTATGAATTGCCACAGTGAACTCCTTGGAGGGTGAATATAATAAAATAACTTAATAATCCACAAAACAAAAATGCAATGACAAGTCTCAGTAGGAGAGAACACTGGTCCACAAATCTAATTCAGATTTGTTAATCATGGGAAAGAACTAAAATGGAAAGGATCAACTGTGGAAACATACATCCAGGCTTCTTTTCTATAATGTTATCTTCCTGTGTCCTGCAAGTGTAAGTGGGAAGTCTGGAGGAATCTGAGGTAAAGAAGAATGCCTTGGAAGAGAATATGAAGAAAACCATTGTTACAAAGAAACTTGAAAGGCCTAACTTTTCACCAAATGGTGCTACGGAACTTAGATATCAACTACTGTCATAAGTTGAAGACTACCTATAATGCAGGGGTGTCAAACTCACGTCGTCATGGTGGTGTCACATGACAGGTCGTGACTTTTTTCCCCTTGGCTAAACCGGGCGTGGGCATGGCCAGCAGAGGATGCATCTGGCCCGTGGGCGCCGAGTTTGATAGCCCTGCTATAATGTGATTTTAAAAAGGCAACTTTGTATTTTAACCTTTCTTAAACTTTATTTATGGGACAAGCTCATGAAGTGCTTGCTAAGCCAGAAGTACAGTACCTGCAGATGAAAAGCAGAGTTTTGCAAGGCTGGAAGATTAATCTGGCTCTGGAAACAGAAGGCACTGTTGGTGCCCTACAGAGTTGAAGCTCAGCTGGAGGGATGAGAAGGGCAGTCAAAGAAAAACTGGCAGGGAAAGACAGCAGCTAACAGGACTTTCATAGCAGAGTCTTCATCTAGCTTTGCAATTTCAGACCTAACTTTATCTTACTTTTCCAAAGGCAAAAGCGATTGTCTTAAAGGTTTGATGGGATGTATTGCTAGATCTCACTCTCTGGAAATACAATTCTGGCTTATATAGCTTTAAAAGGAATTTAGATAAATTTGTAGAGGTCTGTGAAATCTGTCTGAGAATGACTCAAAAGAATGTTCTATCCAGGTTGCAAATGCTGCCTGACCTTTGCAATCTTGTTGGCAGATCCTTTTTGAATATATATGTCCTGGTTCCAAGTTATGCTACCAACCAATTCAAGACTCTGAGGCAGCAATGGGATGTAACTGGTATAACAACCGGTTCGGGAGCACGCATGCACACTTGAAAAACACACACGTGCTGCTTCCCAGCCCTCTGCTGGGGCTTGCTGTAAACAGCAGCATCAGGCAATAAAGGACAGGTAAGAACCAGGACAGGTGGGAGGGCCCAGCCCTAGTTTTAGCTTCCTGTTCTTCTCCGCAGAACGGAGGTGTCGGGGACCAATCAGATCCCATGATCCAGAGAGGCCCGGCTAGATCCCACCCCTGCTCTGAGGCCTTGACTTCCTCAAAAATCTGGTTTATTGGGTACAATACATCATATCGGCACAGTCAAAGGTGAAACCAACACTGAATAATTCCCGCGTTTTTTATATAATTAAAGAATAGATACTGGCCACCCCCTTTGTGTCACAGGTCACGTTAGCCAACCAAGCATGTGATGAACTTCTTAGCACTCCCTCCTGTCATTGCGAAGGCATGGAGATTTGGCCTTCATTCTCAGGAGCCTTATCATTGTTTAATACAGTGGAGGAAAACATTCTACATTCCATAAGTTTCTCCTCCCCTCCATAAGTATGGCAACTAAGAAACGAAGCAAGAAATATATGGCTTCAGCTAGAGTCAGAGTCATTTCGAGAGTTGACAATATACTTAGATTTGCTCTATATACTTTATTAGAAACTGGAATTCCTTCTGAAATGAGCAGGCTCCTAATGTATGGAGAATTGGTGGCAGGGTTCCAGAATGGTTTAAATGTAAATTTTAATCAGAATTCTGATTTGCTTTGGGGGGAAAAATCTATTCTGATTTGAGCCCACCAGCATTCCATTCTTTCTCCAAACCATAAGATTTAGCATTTTTTTCTCAACATCATTATATTGTTTCACGTTTATGGCCTTAATTCTTCCATGAAGCGTTCAAGAACTCAATCTTTGCTCTTTGTGACAGCAGAACAAGAGATCAACGATCAATGGAGAAGTGTTCTAGTTAATGGAGCATTTCACTTAGAACAAGGGGCTAAGTGCTTTTAAGCTAGCTGCCCAAACAGATGATAGGAAACTTGCTAGATATATAAATGCAGGGAACTATTGATGTGCGTTTGTTGAAGATCTGAGAGCACACAGCTTTTACAAGTGAAAACAGAACTGAGGAGAAGGAAGGTGAAGCGAATACATGTATTGGCCGACCATATTTTGGAACTAGAAATATTGGCAAGATCTGTAGAATTTATTTTATCATTTCTTCATGCAACCTATCTTACCCATGGAAAATTAATCTGCCTGATTTGAGAAGGATTGACAGCTAGGTAACATGATCGGCGCTATTATTTGGTTGTATTATGAGATGTTTAGACTGGATTTGGCATTTTTAACCACTTTTAACCGAGTCCTTCCCAAGGACCAAGGACAGATGTTTGATGGTGTTAAAAATATTGTCACAGAATGTAAAGTGTTCCAAATAAAGTTGTCTTTTGCATTTACTGGTGATTTTGTCAATGCTGATGTTACAGTGGTGCTCCAGATGTTTTAGGCATGTGCCCAAGTTGTCTATCATTATTGGTTTCTTTGTTTTCTTTTGTCACCTTCGTTCTACTTCTATTTTCAGGTCTTTGTATTTTGTGATTTTTCTCTGGTTCTTTCTCTTCTATTCTTTTGTCTCCAGGTGCTGCAACATCCACACTCCAGGCTTTTTTGTCTGTCTTATCAGCTATTGTTACTCTGAGGTGCAATGTGACAGCTGTTTGCCTGTTGGAATTCTAAAATCCCAGAGCGCTTTCGCTTCTTCATTTTCTATAACTCTGACTATTTTGTAGTCCCACCAGTTCTTGTTTGCAGGCAAATGCCATTACATACTGCTTGTACTTGGTTGGTGAAATTTTGCTGCAGCCACAGATCAAATGGTCGATTGTTCCATCCTTTTTCACTACAAAGGCAACATTTGCTGTTGATTGTTATATGTTGAATTTTTGCCTTCATGAAATGAGTTGACAAAGCTTGTTCTTGAGCTTCTAAAATAAGCCTTCGCTTTCTTTCTTTGACACTCCTGATCTTAACCAACTCTAAGTGGGTATTTTTTTTAAATCAGCTTTTCCTTGTATATCATTCAAATATTGATCATGCGTTGGCTTGTTTATTCAAGTAACAAATCGATTTTCATTCCCCCCCTCCCTGTATTGTACCTTCATCTTCGTTGTTTTCAAGAGCTTTATTTGATTGAATTCTTTCAGCACGGGTTCTTGGCTTTTTTTAATATAGTAATTTAGGCCACACTTTTTTCCTCTACAGTTTGCTTCACCTGTACAAATCCTCTACCCCCATCAGCTCTTGGCAAATATAGTCGATCAATAGCACTTTTTGGGTGCAAAGCATGGCGCATTGTCATTCGTTTTTTCTATCTTCTGATCCAGATGATCAAGTTCTATCTGGGAGCAGTCAACTATTCCTACAGTACGCTGAATAACAGGGATTGCTTTAATTGCTTTAATGAAGTTTCCATCATTTAGCCTTGATTTCAAAGTTTTCTGAACTTTTTTTTATCTATTTGGTAAAAGTATATTTGACTTGATTCTATAATAAATCGGAAGTTTCCAAAATTTGAACATATTTGTAACCTCCTTCTAGTGCAAGCTCTTTCTTAGAATGGCAAACTCGCACCCCGTGGGCCAGGTGCGTCACACACTGGCCACACCCACCCCCAGTTTAGCAAAAGGGGGAAAAGTCGCGATACATCATGTAACGACAATGTGACGACATGAGTTTAACACCCCTGTTCTAGTGCTACTATGAAATCTTCATTGTTGAGCTGTATTCCAGCATCCATCAATTTGTCCTGCCTTCATTGGTAGGGTTGCACAAATCGCATTCCAATATTTTCACTAAATTCTTTTGTGTTTTGCGTTGTTCAGCCTTTGTTTTTCCAAATGAGTGTAAATCATAGAGTAGACATGTAATTATTTTTTACTCCTTTTTCTGGCAAATTCACATCCACAATTTGCCTTGTTCAAAACTGTTGTCGGTGGGCAATTGACAGTATGAAGAGTAAAAGTGATAATGAGTCACCTTGGAAAATTCAATATTTGATTTCAACTTCTAACTTTTCCCCATTAGCCATCAGATTTGTTTGCTAAAATTCACTGAAGTATTTATAACTTGCCAAATGTCTCTGACGATTCCATAAATTTTGAGACATTTGTCAATCCAACTATGTGAAACAGAAGTGAATGCCTTTTTATAAACTATCCAAGCCATAAATAAATTTGTTTTTTCCCCCAAATTCTTTAAAACCAGTTTATAAATCAAAAACTGGTCCTTTGTTCCGCCCAAAATTTTCCAACAATTTTTGACAACTGAGTGAGTTTTGCCCCATTTGAAGACCTTCCTTGCCACAGCTGTTAAATGACTCACTGCAGTTGTTAAATTAGTCACACAGTTGTTAAGTGAATCTGGCTTCCTCATTGACTTTGCTTGTCAGACGGTCACAAGGACACTGCAGCCATCATAAATATGAGTCAGTTGCCACGCATCTGAATTTTGATCACGGGACCATGGGGATGCTGCAATGGTTGTTAAGTGTGAAAAAGGGTCATGTCACTTTTTTGTAACTTTGAATGGTCACTAAATGAATTGTTGTAAGTCATGGACTACCTGTAGTGGTTTGTTCAACTTGGCATTTATACAGTATATACCTTGAGGGAATTACCCAAACTTCAGAGGATAATTCACTCTAGTATAACAATCTTCTTCAGAATGATGTTCTTAAACTATCACCACCAATTGGGAAACCTATAGATACCCAAATGGAAAGGCTGTGCTATACGATGTGTGACACAAAGTTATTATTATAGCAGAGGTCTCCAACCAGTGATCCGGGGACCACTGGTGGTCCGTGAGAAAATTTTGGTGGTCCGCAGTGCACCCAGGTG
>JAOYMU010000098.1:18123027-18135663 GCA_025802295.1 Psammodynastes pulverulentus
GTCTTAAAGTTGACAAGTTTGGACATCCCTGTCTTACAGCTTTTAATGGACTTCTAGGAAAGGGCCTGAGGAATCTTGATGTGAAACCGCAAAGAACTGTTGCCAATGCTTTGTGAATGTGCAACTGAACCAAGTAAAAGACAGTTCGTTTACATTTTTACTTGCAAAAAAATGCCTTTGTTCTAAATAATGTTTTTTTTTTGCTGATGGAAGTGGGTAGTTGAAGGAAATGGTTTATATGGGAGCTCATATGTCAACATCCAGGTAACTTCAACAAACTGGTTTTTTGTGTGTTCTGGTTTTGCCAAGATAAGCTGGAGTCTGGCTGCGTGGCATGGAAAGCCAATTTAAACAATGTTTAGTGCGTTTTGCTATGGGGAGAAGGGAGAAGAGAAAAAGAAAACCCTTGACAGAAGTACCATATCACAACCAACCTGTAATCTAAGCCAAAACTCAACTGGGAGTTTGGTTTATCTTCACCATGCTGTGAGAATATCATGCTCAACATTTACTACAAGTAACAACCATCTTTTTTTTTTTTTTTGCTAATACCTTCCTCCTGTTTTCCTTGTTTTAGCTGTTGGAGTAAACTGTTATAATGCTTGTTTTGAACAGGATTCTGTCTCTTCCCCTCTGATATATTAATCAACCATTTCTCTAATCTGAAATACTTTTTTGAAGAGGTTCCTCATAAAAACATATTTTTGTATGCACCTGATTTGAGGGTACTGAAAACTGAAGAGACAAGGCTGGGGAAATTTGGCTGGTTTTTTTTTTCCTTTTACAAATCAAAGCTATTTCTAAATTAACAGTACTTGTGATTGTATCCAAATCTGGGTAGCAAACTGCAAGTTAACTGCATTGTAATACATTCAGTGGCGTATGTTATTATGTATTCTGTTGATCAAAGATCTGGGCTTCGTAATTGATTTTGCTGTATACAGAAATGACAGTACATCATATGTATTCTTTGAAACATATATGACTCTGGTACATATGTATGCTCAGGGGCAGCTATTGTATGTGCCTTATATTGAAGTTTATTTCCATTTATGTAGTCAAGACACCACCTATATGTTGCTATTTTGATAAAAGAAATATATAATTGATAGCGTGGCTACCACTGAGCTTTTCTTCAGTAAGGAGACATAGAATTGAAGCCAAAGTGTATTTTGAGCACCACACGTGCAATCTGCTCTCTCATTTTTTGTTGCTAATATGCTTTGCTAAGAAGTAACATTCTTTCAACTATGTGAGGTGTGACAGGGTTCCATGCTCTCTCTTTTAACTTCTACATAAGGGTGTGTCAAACTCGATTTTATTGAGGGCCACATCAGAGTTGTGTTTGACCTCGTGGGGGCGGGGTAGGCGTGGCCAGCTCGACGTCACTCGGCGCCTGTGGTGATTTGAGCGCTCTGCCAGCAAAAACGGGCTCCTGAGCCAGCTCCATATTCAGCTACAACAGCCTCCTGCAGCCCTCCGCCAGCAAAAACGGAGCTCGGGAGGGTCATGTGTGGCCCCGCCTGAGCTCCGTTTTTGCTGGCAGAGGCACTGCGAGCCAGTCTTTTGCTGTTTCCAGGGCGGCCTCGCAGACCAGATCTAAGCACCGGATCTGGCCTGCGGGCCTTGAGTTTGACACCCCTGATCTACATGAAACCCACCGAGATAATTACCCATCGCCACAGGATGAGTATCATAAGCACATGAATGATACCCAATTGTACATCTCTATCTGGGATGAACTGAGGGATGCCATGGATGATGTTCTGCAGTGCTTGGAAGCCGTGGGCATCTGAATGAAGAACAACTGGCTTCAACTGAACCTTGGGAAGATAAGAGTGGCTCCAGGGCTTTTCTGTATCTGGGAGTTTTATCATCATTCATCCTGGATAGGGTTGAACTGTCTCAGCTGGACCCAGTGCATAATCCAAGGATCTACCAAGATCCATACCTCCTATTTCAAGGAGCAGAAAATGGCTAGGAAGGCTTTTATTGTGCTTTGTGTTGTACACCAGTCGCCCCTTCTCTTGGATTGGGGAAGCCCTTCGCGCTCATTCATTCCCATGTGAACTACTGTCAATGCTCTTCACAGTACTACCCTTGTAAAATATTTGGAAGATGCACCTCATGCAGAACGTAGCCGTGCAGGCATTATGGATGCCTTTAGGCCAGGGGTCCCCAACCCCCAGGCCACAGATCTCTATTGGGGCGTGAGCCTTTTGGAACCAGGCCGCAGAAGTGGGGGACGAGCACACACATTTCCACTTGTGCAAACAGCAGACAAGTGCACAACCAGTGGGTGAGCATGCACGTGCGCTTACTTGTGCCAGCGGCAGGCACGTGCCCGCTGCTCATGCAGAATCATCCTCTCCCTCCCCCCTCTCAGTCTGTGAAGCCAGAAAGGTTGGGGAACTCTGCTCTAGGGCGGTGCGTGTAACGCATCATCTGTGTGAGCTGCACTGGATGCCTGGTCCAGTTGAGAGTTGGATATGACTGTTACAGCCGATTATGGCTTGGGCCCAGGTTATCTGAGGAACCGTTTTGTCCAATTACAATGACCCATCCCACCTGGTCCAGAAGGAAGTTCAGTCACAGATCCTATCAGCGAAAGAATTTCGACGGATGGAATTTAGGGAAGCCTTTTTTTGCCACCGCTCCATGGAATATCTTGCCCCCGGAAGTGAGGTTGCCCCCCTCCTTCTTCTGGCCTTCTGATAGAGCGTTATAATCTGGTACTGCTAACATGGAGATCCAATAGTGGTATGTAGTCCGGGCAGAGGTTGGTTTGAGAATGCTCCCTTCGTCCTTTTGATAATTTGGTAAGGATTTTAATGGTCTTTTTGTCAACCATTTGGTCACTTACACAGTGAGATAGGCAGCGTATAATAAATAAAACAAAGTATAGGTAGTCCTCAGGATCACAATTGAGGCCAAAAGTTCTATTGCGGAGACATTTGTTATGTAAAGTTTGCCCAATTTTATGACCTTGATTGCCACAGTTAAGTGAAGTTAATTTAGTAACATGGTTAAGTGACTGCCTTCCCTATTGACTTTACTTGTCAGGTCACAAAAGTTGATCATGTGACTTCGGGACACTGCAGCCGTCATAAATATGAGTCAGTTGCCAAGCATCTGAATTTTGATCACAGGGATGCCACAATGGGCGTTAAGTGAAAAACGGTCATGTCACTTTTTTCAGTGCCATTGTAACTGAACAGTCACTAAATGAACTGTTGTAAATCAAGGACTACCTGTAAAGTAAAAACAGACCCCTTTCCCCTGGTTAGAAATCACAATCTCCTTTTAGGATCAATCACACGTTTGTAAGACATCCCATGTTTGATAATTAGGATGAAAAACAAGCTTAAAGCCGTTGTCTTCCTAACTTGGGTTCTAAGTTCCTGGAGGCCCTCACGATTGCCCGGTGAACTAAGAATGCTGGGTTGTAGGAATCTAAGGTTTGAACTAGTAAGGCCAATCTACTGGCTCCTGATAGATTGAACACAGAAAGCCCACCGACCTATCCTTCAGTGCTATGGCTTAATTCTTGGTCAACCTCTACTAGCTTCAAGTCAAAGGGGGATACACTACTCCCTGCTGGGGAGAACTATGAAGCTGGGTTGAATTTTCAAAAGCTCTAAACATTAAAGGTTTCGGTTTTTAGTAGAGCAAAGGGACTGCTGTCAGAAGGCCGATTTTTTTTTATTTGTAAGCAGCATTGAGGACAGTATGCCTTAGAGCGGAATTTCCTTTACAGAACGTATCGCTACTGAACCTTTCTAACGCTGCTGCCATTCCTTCCCCCAAGATAGTAAAGTAGCAAGCACTAAAGAAAAAACGCTCAAGATCTGCATTGGACAGAAATGAATTTATTTAAATTGCCTGTTGGCAACAGGAGCAGTTCCATGTGTACATGATGGGGAAAGTATGTAGATCTTAAAAGCCGTAGGCAGCTCTGAATACATCAGGTTGCTATTTTATGATAGGTTCTTTCTGTCACCCTCCCCATCAACCACCACTGCAGGGCCAAAAAAGTCCCTAGCAAAAAAAAAAAAAAGGTGGATTGAGAGAAATAGCCTGCAAACTCCATTTTATGTGTTTAATGCATGGTATCTAACCCCTCCTCTAAGGTAAACAGGATAAGTCAACCATGGCTACAGTCCAGTTTTCACTTGCCACCTTATATAAAGTGCACATTGAATCAGTTCCTGCGAGTAATGTAGACTGCCAGCACTCTCCCCAGTGTGTAAAGGCTGCTAAAATGGCATCCCGTCCCTTCTTAAAAATGTCTTCCCCCTGACCGTCATAAGTTCTTTTATAGCAGAATCATGCTCTGGACCAAGGAGCCTTGTAGAATTATAGGCCAGTCTCAATATTCCACTTATAGAGATATAGTGATGAAGAATGTGGTGGCCCTGCAGCTCTAGGTATGGCTAAATAATATTGATTTTTTTTTCCTGGATGAATATCAAGCTTTCAGCCAGATTGTAGAATTAAAATACCTCTGGTCGCCTGTTTTTTTTTTTTTACCAGTTCTGTAACAGAATGGGACAACTTGCTGCAGCCTATTCACCAGGGCCATCTCGCCGCGATCGCCATGGCCAACTCAGCCTGGGACAATTCAATTTAATTATTTTTTAAAAATTGAAAAAATTATTTTTTTGTCGTTTACATTTCATTTTGATCAGAGGCGAGATCTTACCGGCGCAGTTATTGGTTTGGGATTGCACGTGCGCACTGGAAAAATGCATGCACGCTGCTTCCCAGCCCCCAGCTGGGGCTTGCAGCAACAATCAGCTTGAGCTGATAAAGACCAGGTAAGAATCAGGGTGGGTGGGAGGCCCGACATAGATTTTTTTTGCTTCCTGTTCCTCTCTGTGGAACGGAGGCTTCAGGTAGCTACCAGTTCGCCCGATCCGGGCAGAATCGGGAGGATCCCACCCTTGATTTTCATCCTCCCTTTGCATTCTTTAATGATTCTATTCCACCTTTCTTCAATGTTAATGTAACTCTTGTTCCACGGTGAGTTGGCTGTAGCGAGTGAGCCATGGCGAGTTGTCCTGACTTAAGACTCTTCTGGGATGAGTATAGCCCTACCAGTTCTGTACCCATTGTCGCTTTTACTATCACCATTACAGTGTGTAGTGATCTATAAGGTAGACTTTCTGCACTATAGGGTAAGATCAGAATCTTATTTTATCATGGTTCTAATCGTTCCACATTCAGAAGGTGGTGCCGAGGTATTAAATGGGGTTACCTCTTGATGCCTGGTAGGTTTCCATCTTGCTCCCTATACTGTCAGGATGAAACCAGTGAGGGGAGTCTTTGGAAGGGTATTCCCAGCTGATGTTAACCCAGCTCTATTGCTCATCATTCAGTTCTAAGAAAGGAACGTAGTTCCTGTCAATTCAATAATGCAACTCAATGAACAGGAACAATCCGAAATTAAATCCAAATGAGTTTTCAAATGGGAAACTGAAGATGGGAGACCGAGATCAGCTTAATTTAGATAAGGTTCTCAGAAAGAGCAGGTTCCCAGGCTGGGAGTATTCCTCAAACTCCAAATGTCACTGGATTCTCATGTGAGGCAAGTGCACCCTTGTAGTTACATCTAAAGTAATTGCACCTTTCCCAGGTTGGTCAGATTTGATGACAAGTTGTCAACATGTTGTTACTTAACTCCTGCAACTTTTCCATCAAGACACTCTTTTTTAAAGACTGTACAGAAACTGCACTTACTCCAAAAAGCAGCCACGAGGATCCTAACTAGTGCAAGGTACAAGGATTACGTGAAGCCTATACTAAAAGTTCTCTGGTTTGCCAGTTGCTTCCTGAGTATAATTGAAGGTATTCATGTTAACCTTTACAGCTTTAAATGGCTTAGATTCTGTCTCATGATTCACACTTTTATAGTTGTTGGGATCTCCAGGGCAGGTGTTCTTTTCATGATGTCTCTCCCTTGTGCAACTCAAGCTCGCTCTTATTTTCGGAGTGCGGGAGAGGGCCTCACTCTCAGATGATGCTCCTTCAGGAGCTGCAAACGGCCATTATTTTTACTTTTTATTTTATTTTATTTGCATTTAAGAAATCTGTAAAGATGCATCTCTCGCCAGGTGCTTGCTTTATAGATGATTTTGGTTATTTGTCATCCATTCACATTTGCATTCTGTTAGTAGCCAACTTTTGTAAAAGGGTAGAGTACACATCAAAAGGATAAAGAGTACACATCAAATGTTTACAATGATCTTCTCCCACGTTTTCCCACCTCAATTTTTGACTGGAGTTGTAGCCCTAGCTCCAAAAAAAAAAGCAGTTTAGAGAAATCAATCTTGCTCAATCCACCCTTGTTTTCAAAAGGCAGAAAAAAGTTTTGGGGCTTATCTGTACCCTTTAATGCTACCTTATCACCCAGGATGATAATGTCAAAAGAGGCCAGCTGTAGCTTTAGGAGTTGAGGAGAATTTGCCAAGCTATTTCCACCTGCCTTATATAAGTACTTGCCACTGATTATGAGACATTCCCTAATCTACAAATAAATAGTACGGTGCTTGTAATAAGGGCATAGCCTATGAAACATTCAAGGTTTCACAAGAAGACATTCATACTCATCAAAGAGAAAGCAGTCCGTGTTTTCTTTCCCTGTTAGAAGGGAATGTGCTTCTGCTTTTCGTCTTGAAGGCACGGGTCCTTCCAATCTCCGTCCTCAAAAGATCTGGCTTTGAACGGACGCCTCCGTAGGAGCTTCACTGGGACCTTTCTTGACAAGAGACCGACAGCACGGCAACTGTCTTTCCTAGGCTGCCATTCTAGCTCGCTTAATACTATACAAAGCCCAGTGTTAAATGTGTAACATGCTTGTGCTCAGCCACAGCTTCCCTTGTTAAAAAGTAGAACAAAAGAAATTGCATATGAGAATGAGAGCGGGCTGAAACCGGAAGCGGGGGGTGGGGTGGGGTGGGAGGGGCTTCTACTACACAGGCGGGCTAGCGTTCAAACAACGGAATCCCCAATGGGGGTTAGCTAAGATCCTCACATACATCCTTACTCACAACCATTGATTATAGGGGAAACAACTGAACAGGATAGGACATACCTAGATCACCAGCACACAACAGTTTCAAGTCTTCATCCCTCACAGGAAGAATATTGCAAAGGAACTTGGGATCCAAAACTCAGGCTGGTATCACTCAAGTTCCTTTTGATCCAAAGGTGTGTAAATTTTCAGAGAAATCACTTTTAAAAGCCAGTTTTAAGAATTTTTTAAGATGTCATTATGATTACACTAAAAGCCAGTGAGTTCTCCGGTCAAGTTTTAGGCAGATTACGATCTTTCTCCTTAAAAAGAGGCAGCCTAAAGTATATGATTGTAAATTCTGAATTTAGGTAAACGTCAATTTCAATTTTTTTGTAAAAAAATAAAAATAAAATAATCCTAAAATAAGACACATATCATGCTTGTTTATACTAAATCTTTCCCCAAAGCTGCTTCACATAGCACTCGTGTCTACTGCGTTTGACCATAGGAAACACAAATTTGGGAAGAGCAGGCAAACCTGATGGAAAGTAATTTTATGGGACAATTGTTGCCTCTGCTGCTTAAAAGGTAAGACAAAGCCCTTTACCTTGACAAGATGAAGACATCTGTGTGTGGGGGAGGAAGCAGCTTTAGGGAAAAATCTATTTTTTAAAAAACACGGGTACGATAATGCAAAAATTTTAAAAAACACCAAAATGATTGTAGTTATGAGCAGCAATTACATGAGTCAACGAAATGATTTTTTTCCCCTTCACTATCTTACATGATACCAACTAACGTCTGCCTTTTTCTTCCAGTACTGGATCCCTTTGCCACATGCCAAAGGCTTCATGTCATGGATGAGACCTTCGCTTGCTGTTTCATCCTATCAGCGTTTTGGCATAAAGGCAAAATTCACCCTCAAAGGGCCTGCGAGAGTGGTCGGCAACCAAGTGATGGAAATGGGAGGTCTTAAATAAGCAAGAAGTGACTAACTGAAAAGGAAACCTGGACGGTGGCAGGAGAAAGAACTATAAAAAGGCACTGGGGTTGGCTCTGGGATCCTTCTGGTTTCTGTAACGCATTGCAAGCCATACTCCAAGGATCTGAAAGGCAAAAAAATTAAATAAATCTCCAATTACAAGATTTCATTTCTTCATCCCAACATGCTTATCTTATGAATGGTTAGGAAATGATTTGCCATGATCAAAGCTGTCTCTTTCAAATATATGGTGAGAACCCTTTTCAGCTTTCAGAGGCTTATCGGTCTTCACCACGAGCAGCTGTGGGACACTCTGATCACTGCATGAGTCACCTTGTACCTGCTTACAGACAAAACCACGAAACCAACAATTAAATCAGTGAAGACTTGCACTGAGGAGGCAAAGCTAAAGCTACAGGCTTGCCTTGACTGCACTCGTTGGAATGTTTTCGAAGATACCTCTGCAGACTTGGATGAGCTCAACAGATACTGTAACATCACGTCAGCTTCTGTGAAGACCTATGTGTACGGACCGGGAACTTGCGTATACACAGAAACAATAAACCTTGGTTCACAGCTAAACTTAAGCAGCTTCGACACTCCAAAGAGGAAGCCTACAGAAAAGGTGATAGAATGCTGTACAATCAGGCCAGAAACGTATTAACAAGGGAGATCAGAGCAGCAAAAAAGAAGCTACTCTGAAAAGCTAAGGGACCAGCAAACATGTGGAAAACTCTTAAATATATCACTGGCCATGGCAAATCTCCTTCACGGGCTGAAGGAAATCAACAACTGGCAAATGACTTGAATGTATTCCACTGCAGATTTGAAAGGAAACTACAGCCACCTATCTCCACAACCCCCATCTCAGACACACCAACAACAGCCAAGCCTCCCACAACTGACCCCAACTCATTAGGCTCACAACCCCTGATGATCACAGAAAAAAAAGTGCAAGATCTATTTCACAGACAAAGGCCAGGAAAAGCACCAGGCCCAGACAAGATAACCCTCTCTTGCTTAAAAGTCTGTACTCCCCATCTTCACCCGAATCTTCAATAAATCACTAGAGCTGTGCCATGTTCTTTCTTGCTTCAAATGCTCTACTATCATCCCAGTGCCAAAGAAGCCCTCCATCAAGGAACTGAATGACCAGAAACCAGTTGCTCTAACATCTGTAGTTATGAAAACCTTCAAAAGGCTAGTGCTGTCACACCTGAAAACCACCACTGATCCGCTGCGAAGACTCCTTGCAATTTGCATACTGAACAAATAGATCGACAGATGATGCTGTTAACATGGCTCTGCACTACATCCTACAACACCTTGAATCTCCAAAGACCTACGCAAGGGCCCTCTTTGTAGACTTTAGTTCAGCATTCAATACCATCATTCCAGACATTCTTCTAACTAAACTAAACCAGCGAGCAGTACCTGAACACACACTATTTACTAAGTCTGCATTACTATTACTATTAACCCACTCATCTCTCATATCACCCATCCCCTCCCACTGTATGACTATAACTTTGTTGCTTGTATCCTTACAATTTATATTGACTGTTTCCTAGTATGATTTCATTGCTTATTGTATCCTATGACTATATTAAGTGTATTTTTCTTATAATGTTACACTGAAAGCATATAGACCAAGACAAATTTCTTGTGTGTCAAATTGCACTTGGCCAATAAAGAACTCAATTCAATTCATAGAACTTCCTTGGCAACGTGATCTTTGCTGTTAATTTGGGAGTTAAGGTTCATTGCTCTAAAAGAAGTCCTTTTTGTCTGTCAGCCCTGGAATGCCCTCCCTTAAGATGCCAAATTAATTCAAACGTTGTTTCCATTTCAGCGCTAAATTAAAAAGTAACCATTTACCCAAACTTTAGAGGCGTAGGAACTACAGCTTCCCCTTGATCTGTAATTATCAAAGGGGTATGTTTTAATGTTACTCAGGTGACTTTAATTATTTCCACTGGTGGTTGTATTGAAAGCCGGTCTGGTGCAGTGGTTAAGGCACCAGGCTAGCAAGCAGGGGACTGTGAGTTCAAGTCCCGCCTTAGTTACAAAAAGTCAGCT
Source organism: Psammodynastes pulverulentus (assembly GCA_025802295.1). NCBI lineage: Eukaryota > Metazoa > Chordata > Lepidosauria > Squamata > Psammodynastidae > Psammodynastes > Psammodynastes pulverulentus. The sequence goes on from JAOYMU010000098.1 coordinate 18,133,104, forward strand.
GGGTGACTTTGGGACAGTCACACTCTCTCAGCACAACCTACCCCACAGGATTGTCGTTGTGGGGAAAACAAGAGAAGGAAGATATGTCGGATATGTTCGCCGCCTTGAGTTATTTATGAAAAAAATAATAATAAAGGCGGGATACAAATAAGTAAATAAATACATTCTCTCCTGAGATCAGGAGACATTTCAAATACTTAAATCATGGGTGTCAAACTCCATCACGTCACGGGCTGGATCGCAACGTTTTTTTGCCTTTGCAGAGCCGGGGTGGGCGTGGCCTGCACGTGACATATCGGCCCACGGGCCACCAGTCTGATAAGCCTGGCTTAAATGATTGACTGTTACCTAGGCTAAGTAGCCCCAACTTTCGTTTAGTTTCATAGACATAGTTACCTCTGTGAAACTGAAGAAGAGTCCAACTCCACCAAGGATTTTCAAAGCCTCGTCTGCATGTTCCATCAGCACGACACCACATTTGAAGCATTTATTCTTTGATTTTGTGCATGGCTGCATGAGGTGACAAAATGCAGTGTAACTCTATATTCCCTGTTTGTAAGAGACAACCAGCAATGTTTACCTATTTGCAGACACCATTAGCAGCGGTCAAAAATTGGACTCAATTAGGATTTGGGTTGCTCTTCCTCTGAAGCTGTTCAGTGGTGAAATAGCAAGTGACCCTACCAGCAGGTTCTGACCAATTCTGGAGAACCGGTAGCGGACATTTTGAGTAGTTCGGAGAACCGGTGGTAACTTACCCTCAGGAGTGGGGAGGGAATGGAGATTTTACAGTATCCTTCCCCCGCCACGCCTACCAAGCCACGCTCACAGAACCGGTAGTAAAAAAATTTGAATCCCACCACTGGGCAGGAGAGTGAAGATGAACCACACTCAGGAAAGAAACCTTTGATATCTTCAATCGTCACTCTTCCTTTTCCAGCTTCCAGCTCTCATTCTAAAAGCCAGACTGCTGGAACCCAGACTCCGGCTGCTGCTATTGACAGGTCTGTCTATTATTTAATATCTATTAAAATCAGTGTATAAAGAGTTGGGCAGATAAATTAGTTTAATAAATAAATAAGGACACCTGACACTTCTCGTTTACATCACTGAAACCAAAGAGGAGGAGGTCATGTTCTTCCCTTGGAAAGCTGCCAATCGTGGATTTTGAGTTTGCAACCAACGAGTGTCCTGAGATGAAGGAAGCTGGGTAGATTCTGTCAGTATCAAGTGGCATGACTCTGCAGATAGCTAGGCGCCAATCCTTGATTGAGCCAAATGGATTTACTCCTGTACCATTCCTTCTCCTACATCACAGTATTCACGTCAGAGCTACTAGGCCTTATTGGTGGGGTGAAGATAGAGTACCCCAAGCTGGTAGTTCTGGGAGACTTAACAAGCCTTTCCTTGACAAGGGTCATGATATGAGTCAGGAGTGAAAAGGTTGCCATGACAATTATGGGCCTAACGCATATGAAAAAATGTACATTAGATTTGTACTTTGTCTCAATATGATCTGACCCATGACCTTTGCTTTATGATTGCTGGGGAGTTCTTTGATGAAACCACCTCCTCAGTGGAAAAAAGTCTATTAACCCAAGTGCCTAACGGATGTTGAAGAGTGTGAAACTAATGAAAATAAACAAATCTGTATCTTTAATATTGTGGCCCTGTTTAAAATAACTTGATCCTTTTAGGGAAAGATAGTCACAAGCATTTCAATGGCTGCTATGAAGAATTCTTGTGGTATTTTGTAGATAGCAAACCAGATTCCAGAGCAGTTATATTTCAGTAGGAGAATGGAGAAGGTGACTGAACTTCCTATCTTGTGATATGATCTGGAATCATTTTGAATCTTGAGGAAGTATCTGGAATGTTAGCTTCACCACTGCTTAGTTGGATGCCTATCCCTCAGGGCTGGTTAGGGCCCTCCATAAAGGGGCAGAAAGTTTGATTTGAAGAGTAATCAATCCTCCTCCAAATGAGGACCTATGCCCTCTGGATAATTTAAACCTATAATCTAGAAAAGATTCTAGAGAAAGTAGTGGCTCTGCAAGTCCAGAGAATCTGGAGAAAATGGTATTTAGACATTTGGTAGTCACATTATAGGCCAGGTTGCAGCATGGAAACTGCACTGGTTGCACATGTGAATGACATGGAGAGACTAGAATTGGGGGAGCACAACTACTATTGTCTATTCTGAAGAAAACTATGCTATAAGGTGAGGATTGCAACTGCATGACTTCTTTTTTTCTGGTTTTTTTTTATATTTTTGATTTTGTTATTTTTGTTAATGTATAATTTGGGACTATTTTTTCCCCCTTTTCTGAATGTCGTTTTCTTTTGTAATGAAATTGTTAACCACCCAGAGCCTTGGGGAATAGATAGTATACAAATAAAGTAATTAAATACCCAAATCCATCTCTTATAGAATAGAAGGTAATGGCTTGGACCAGTGGTTCCCAAACTTTTCCGGTCCGCGGCTCCCTTACGTGCTTCCGATTTTTTCCGCGGCTCCCTTAAATATGTCGGATTTCTTCCGCGGCTCCCTTAATAGGGA
>JAOYMU010000098.1:18349985-18360481 GCA_025802295.1 Psammodynastes pulverulentus
ATGGAACCCATGGGAAAGAAATGGATCTCCTTCGCACCACTGTAAAAGTACCTGGCAAACGCCCACCCAGAGCCATCTCTGCCTGTGGTGCCTCCTCAAGTATCAACGGCCTGGTGAAAGACATGAGCAGCGTTGGAGTTGGGGACAGCAGTAGTAAGTGAGCTGCGCTATCTCAGGCAAAGTAGGCATAGGGAGAAGAGGACCCACCCAGGTGCTGGTTGGCATCACTACTGTGAGAAGGGCTGCCAAGCTGAGTGGCAGGGCACTCTTATTGTGACAGTAGGAACTAAGACCCTGGTAAAAACAGCCCAGGGAGGAATACTACAAGCTGTTTGCCAGCCTAGGTGTGTATATAATTACTGTTTGCGAATTCACACTGTGATTCATTGCGATGCCTTCATTTACAGTTTTCTGCATAAGAGTAAAGAGGGAGAGTCCTCACACTCTTTCTCCTCCTCTCCTCCTTTTGCACTACAATGTGCCAGTAGTCACACTTTTCTTTAACCTTCCTTGGCGACAGCCCAGAAGAATACGATAGAAAGAATTTATGAAGAACAACAGGTGGGGCTTTTAAAATGAGGTTATCCTCAAGCGTTACAGAATTCTGTCTGGGAGGAAGCGGGAAAAGAGAGAAAGCAGATAGGGTTAGAGCACGGATCTTTTTTCCCTAGTATGCTCAGGGTAACAAATCGTGGCCCACCGATTTGTATATATGACATTTACACATTTTTTTGTATAACTGCATATTTATGTGCATATCTGTGAGACTAGATACTTGGGAAGGTTGTCAATTGTTAGCATTTTCTTGAAATGCTTTCTGCTGAAAATGTGATACGGAATGGCACCTCTAAGGACAGCTACTTTGACTGTTTCCTCTTTCACACAAATGTGGCAAATGAATGACCCCAAGTCATTGGCTTTCCTGGCTTTTGGCCATTATTGCAGGTTTCTCTCACTGTATGGGAAAAAAATTATAATCAAATAGCAGTTATTCTGATTAATGTTCAATCTGGACAATTAGCTGAACATCAAACCAGATCAAATTTGACATAAAATTCCTAACGCTTCCTGTTTGAGCTACAGCGTTGATTGAAGCAAGTGATTGTTCAAATTGAATTCATAAAGCTGGAAAGCCATGTGTTACCCCCACCCTCCTGGCTCCAGTGCAGAAACTGTGCACGGTATAATAATCCAATAGTGACATCTACAGGAGACCTTCCCATTCAGTAGCAGCTGGAACATTATTTGGGAAAATGAAAAACCATCTCAAATGACCAGCAATTTTTGCTGTCTTGTTCATGGGTGGTAAAACTGGGGGCTGTTTGGCCATGGATAAGACTGAGCAGTGGGCTCAGTCCAGGCTGTTTTGCTCAGAGATAGCCATCTGCAGGGATCTTGGAAGCTTCCTTTTCAATTATTGCCTCCCTCCTCTGGAGTAGCTCATGCACACATTAGACCACATTAGAATGATCCCTTCCTTCCTGGCTTTTAGGAAGTCCATTACTGTGCTGCCTCCATTCACCCACACATCAGGGTTGGTGTAGAGAGCTTTATTTAGTCTGTTCCCCAAACAGTTCTATTTCAGGTTTTCAGTTAACCTCCAGATGCAAGCTTAGCACAGTAATGGGCTCGCGACCAAGTAGATAACCAAAAGCAAAACAAACTTACAGCCAAACCAAAAACAGTCTTAGAAATAAAGGTTTTGCCTGGGTAGGTTCCAAAAATAAACACCCCAAATCCCCTCCGAGGTCCAAACCAGTGGTTGACAAACCACTGAGGTTTGTCAACAAGTCTGGTTTCAGGGCTTGCAAGGAGAAGGTACAGGAATTGTCCAAGCCAGGAATATAAGGGGTCGTTTTTAGCGAAGCCAGACACGAACAAGCTCCAGACTAATCTTCCAGGCAATGGCGAATTAATCCACCTGACAGATAACCAGCTACTCCAAACACAAACATAAACACTCTGCAACTGAATCAAATCCACAAGCTGCAGAGTCTGGGAAACACAAACAACCATCTGGCTATGACCAAACCATGTTGCTTCCAGCAATGCCTCCCTCTGCCTGCCAGGCTAAATAGCCCCTCCCGGTGCAGCCCATTAAGAAGGGCGGGGCCTTTTCCCCATCAATCTGGCAAATCTCCAGTTCTCTGCCCCGCCAAGGCCGGCAGCTCTTTCCCCTCTTCCTCATTGGCCTGCGAGCTCTCCTCAGCCGAGGCATGTTTTGCCAGCAGCTCAGGGTCAGCAATACTGGATGTGCCAGGAATGTTCTCATTCTCCCTCGAGGCCTCTGAGGAAGACGTGGATGAGACATCATCCCCAGGAGACATCACACTCAAAAGCTGGCTGTTCCATGAGACTGGAATGTTATCCCGGTTCCCTATTATGAGGAAGAATATTTTAATTTTTGCTTAATTGATTGTGATGTTCCTAGGGATTTAATTTTTTTTCTTTTCCTATTGATTTGCTCCATTATTATTTTTAACGTAACTTATCATTAATTATTTTTTTGTCATCTGAATTTCCAAAGATGCTGCTTTGAATCAACAAGAAAGGCTTATAAGCCTGAAAAAAAATAAAAAATACTCCTTAAAAGATGGATGGAGGGGGCTGTGACAGGAGATAATGCTGGTTTATCTCAACAACATCAGGATGGCAGCTACAAACGTTTCTTCAGAATATCCTTAAAGGAACTAATTAATCCTTTAGTTGCGCCCCGTGGAATGCTTCCACCCATTGGTAGCCAATGGGAGATGCGTTGCTATAGTCACTGGGAAATTGGAAGGTGGCTTCAGGCTGAGTCCTAGGTAGGATGAGATTCCTCTGAAGTTCAGCATAAAAGCGCTCTTTGATTAACCGCCTCCAGGTTGCTCGTGTCCTCCTCGTCCTTCAGCTCTGGTCAAAGAAATTAGAATCTCATTACAACCCTTACCTTACTTCTGCGTGTACGACTTGCATGCAGGAGACACCTGGTCGCATTCTCAACTTCCGCACCTTCAAAGACCTCCAGTCAACGGGCACTTAAGCTCAAACATAACTGAGATGTAAAATATTGTAACGAGACCCAACCCAGCTCCCTATTGATTCGAAGAGGTTCATGCGCTTCTTCCTTCTTCTTCATAGCTAGCCCTAGTCCAGGCCTGCTGAATCCTCCAGTTGACCCAGCAGTCAAGCTCTTAGGTAAACCGGAGCGTTTGCAGCGCTCGGTATCTTCTTCCAAAGCTGGTAAGTAAGTTGGGAACACAACAAGAAGCCTCCCCCCCCCCAGGAGCGGAGAGGGTGCCAGGAAAGGCCAGCCTCTCTGATCCAGCCAGAGAGATTATCCAGCAGACACGTCATCTGTTTCTCCTACCTGTTCCTGCAGAGGTGTCCATGGCTGCAGAAGGACTATCCAGTCCTGGCAGCAGTGGCAAAGACCCGCCTCCGTCTCCTATGATTGACAGAAAGAAACACAGGCGGAAGAAGCTCACCACACCATCTAAAACTGAGGGATCAGCAGGGCAGGCGGAGGGTAAGAGGCCTCTGCTCTCAGTCATGATTCGGGAAGTTGAAAAGGGTCCATTTTTAACCAGAGTTTGGGTTGTCTACCAGGCATGTTAGGACATCGTGGTTTTTAAAAAGGCAGAAAAACTCGAGTGGCATCTCTGGAGGGATTTTCCTCAGCTTGGTGCTCTCTCCATGTTGAGAGTCTGCAACTGTCAGAACGTTCATCTGATACGACCAATGGCCCCGCCAGCCAGGGATCCCGAGAGATCCATTTGCTCTCTCTTTTTCTTTAAAATGCCTATGCAGAAAGGGTTTTGCTCTCAGATGGCAATTAAGGCTGGTCTGCCCTTCGTAATGGGTATCTTTAAGATGTCTCTTTTGCAAAGCCAAACAACTAAGACATTGCCCTGCTACCATTGACAGTAAACACAGCCATTTTGGGGGGGGCGGGGAGTGGGTCCTTGACTCCAGGTCATATATGCAGATAAGAGAGTCTTGAATTAGGCAACGCATTAACCAGGTAATCCTTGACTTACGAGCATTAATTTAGCGACCATTCAAAGTTACAGTGGTGCTGAAAGGCGTGACTTATAACCAGTCCTTGAACTTGCAACTGTTGCAGCATACTTAACAATCATACAGTCACCATTTCAGAGGTTGGCAACCAGCAAGGGTTCGCAATGGTTGCCATCTCCCCGAGGTCATGCGATCCCCATTTGCAACTTGCCCAGCCGCCTTCTGACAAGCAAAGTCAGTGGAGAAGCTGAATTCACCTAACAACCATAGCAAAAAAAAAAAGATTGTAAAATCAGGTGCGACTCATGGAATGGCTGCATTGCTTAGCAACTGAAGCTCCGGTCCCAATAGTGGTCATAAGTCGAGGATTATCAGTATCTAATTAGCACTTTTTAAAAAAATGGAGTGGGGGGGGGTCATGTTTGCTTCAGGATTAACCCTTTCCACAGTTCTGGGGGTTGCACTGGATCCTGTCCAGTGGTTGGATTCATTTTTTTTTACTTCTGGTTCTGTGGGTGTGGCTTGGTGGGCACGGCAGAGGAAGGATACTGCAAAATCTCCATTTCCTCCCTACTCCTGGGGGAAAGTTACCACTGGTTCTCTGAACTACTCAAAACTTCCGCTACCGGTTCTCCAGAACTGGTCAGAACCTGCTGAATACCCCCTCTGGTCCTGTCTCTGGGTTGCAGGAAGGGAGGAATGCTTGAATGGTGATTGTTATTGCCTGAATTGAAACGTAACCAAGATGGTTGGAGTGCCAGAGGCACAGAATTCAAACAATGCCTCCCAATGTTTCTGCAAAGGCGAGATGATTGTTTTTAATAAGCCTGACTGGGGGTGGAGGTGAGGGGGGGAAGTAGCATGGGAGTCATTGAGGGGAATTCGGTGAGGAGCATCCTAGCCAAGGCTGTGGGGAGACCATGCTGCCTGTTGCAACCCCTGGAAAGGAAAGGAACGGTCCTCTCCTTTTGAGAAGGGGTTGGGCCATGGTCAGAGGAGCGGCCCACTCCCACCCTTTCCTCTTAGCTCTGCCTGCACTAAGCAGCTGTTGCCAAACCTTTCACTTCCGCTCTGAGTCTGCACCACACGGGGCCTTGCCCTTCACAGCTTTCTCCCTCACTGTCCCGCGCAGTGCTTCACGCATCCACCGCCCCCACCCTCACTGGCACCCGAATCCAGGGGTCTGGGAGTTCTGATAGCCTCTGCTTTTTTTTTTTTTTAATTATTTTCCTTTTCCTCCTCTGAACTCTCTCCCCTTTCTTCTTTTCCTCCCTTCTCTTTCTCTGCCTCTCGCTTCCTGCTTCCCCTCCGGACCCACTGCAGCCAAGCGTAAAATGTGGAAATTAAAAACCTTTGGTAGTTTAAGAAATATTTATAAAACAGGTAATGAGCGGCGGTGGCAGGTGTGGGCTCTTTATTTTCTGTGTGTGCCATGGCACCCATTGCATGCAGTTGTGCTTACTTTGTGACGTGTGCCCTGCTTTGATGTCTGCCCCTGATGCTCAAGGGATATCCCTTCTTGCTTCTCGGTTAACCATCCCCAGGCCAACAAGAGTGTGTACAATTGTTCCCCTTTCCCCCATACCTTCCTTTCACTACCCCCCAAAATGGTTAAGTTCCCCAAATTCCTTCAGAATGAAAGTTTTTGAACTGATTCTTAAATTCAAATCAGAACTCCTTTTGGAGGAATATTAGTCAGATCATCAGATGAGCCCCAAAAGTGCAAATAAACAGGGCCATAAAAGTGGAAGGCAACTTTTCCAGTACTATTCAGGTCTCCTCCTATAATGCAGCCCAAAAACAGATGGTTGTGTTCTAGCTCAGTGTACTTTACATGTGCATATGACAAGAGCAATAGCAATAGACTTATATACCGCTTCACAGCGCTTTACAACCCTCTCTAAGCAGTTTACAGAGTCAGCCTATTGCCCCCAACAATCTGGGTCCTTATTTTACTGACCTCGGAAGGATGGAAGGCTGAGACAACCTTGAGCCTGGTGAGGCGCGAACTGTCGAACTGCAGTCAGCCGGCAGTCAGCAAAAGTAACCTGCAGTACTGCATTCTAACCACTGCGCCATCCCGGCTCATCCGACCCATTTGCATTTCACACTGTTTGCTGGAGAATATACAGCTCCACAATTTTTTGTGGTGCACAGGCAGGCTCCTTGAAAGACAAATGGGTGTACAGGAAGAAGAGTCCAGAATCCTAGAGAGTCTTTCCCCATTTGTATTGATTAACAACAGGATCATGAATTCTTCAGACTGCCACATCCCCATGATTCTGTCTTCATCTTGTTTCCAACCCATGAATGAGACAGACTCAGGATCGTCCCTGGCTGTTCTGCAGGAGTGTGTTTTCTCCCTCAAGTAGATAGTAAATTTGTAGCAGGTCCAAGGTAGGTTAAAAACTGACCCATTTTGCAGATTATTCTGTCAGTGGTAGCTGATGCAGGTACCGCCCTTTCCCCAGACTCTCACAAACCCCTCTATTTCCATTTCCTTAATTATTCTCCCCAGAAGAAATGGTCATGGGCCACTGAGTGAAGATTTGAACCCTGGATCTCCTGCTCCAAGTCCAGTGATAATCAATACTTCAGTATTCCACCACTGGCATTAGAAATAACTTTGAATTTTGCCCCCACCTGTGGTCTTTGATTTTGAAGCTTTACACAGCAAAGACAATCATCCTCTTTTAACAACCCCATAAACCCTTGGCGGGGTGGTATCTGGGCAATGGAATGGAGCTGATTGTTTACTGGCCGGATGCCCTTCCTGTCCCCAACGCGGAGATTTATTCAGCAGATATAATCTCAGTCTGCCCAGAAAGAGAAATATCTACTTCTACCTAGGATCGAACTCACAGCTTCCTAATTGTGAGGCGAGAGTTCCACCTCTAGGCCACCGCACCACTCACACTAGCAAAGACAATGATGGGGGCAAAATAGAATCGGATCCATCTGATCTAAAAGTGATCCATCGGAGATAAAAGTGCTTAGGCTTTCCAGATCTCAAGCACTTTTATCTCAGATGGATTGGCCACTCCCACCAATTAATTCCCACTTCTCTGCCCTGGTTCTCCTGCAAAAGGAAGAGAAGAGAAGCTAACATTGCAAGAATTTATTTTTATGCAGTCAGCACACTCCCCTGCCCTACTTCACCTGTGGCTTGGGCTTGCTTGCAGAAAATTCTGCTCCTCTCCACAGCCCTGGTTCCTGCCAGAGCCCTCAACTAATGAGGAATTGGAAGCCTGGCCATCATCAGTGGTCATACAGGGCCCGTTTCCTGCCTCCTGAGCTTGCCATTCTGGCTTGCTCTTGAGTAGCCCCATATTCCCTCCATGTTCAAAACAAAGTGTGAGTCTGGGAAAAGAGGAGTCGAAACCTCCCTTATCCTACAGAACCACAGTGCAGTGTGTGGTGTTTCCACACACTAACTCCACTCTCTAATTCAGGGATGAGCCACTTAAGCCTGCAGTACTGTAGCAAGCAAGCAAACACATGGGAGCGCTCTGCAAATTAGAAGTACTCTATAAATCACTTGAAAGTAGTAAATAACTTGTGAGTTGATGAAGTGCTAATAGAATAAATGGGACTTCCCTTCCCCCACCACCCCCACCCCGAAAGGACAGCATCCATGTAGAACTCTTTCAGGTTCTTGCTGTTTGTGAATTAATGTTGGCCTGCGTCAACGATAGATAATTGTGTCTCTAATACTAATAGATCATCTCCCTACAACTTTTCCCAAGCGTCTGTGCTAAAAAAAAAAAAAGCCTCTTTTGTGTTCATTTAACTTTCAAATGTCCTTTCCCGGCCCCCAGATTTTGCCCCAACACCACTTTGTAACTGTAAGACAGTTCGAACTTCAGATATCATTTTGTTACACCTGAGCGCCATTCTTTTCCATCCGCAGAAGAAGAGAACTTCGAGTTCATCATCGTCTCCAGCACAGGACAGACCTGGCACTTTGAGGCCAACAGCTTCGAGGAGAGAGATTCCTGGGTCCAAGCGATTGAGAGCCAAATCTTGGCCAGCTTGCAGTGCTGTGAAAGTAGCAAGAACAAGGTATTGATTGACCGCCCGGCATCCTGCTGTCCCTTTCCCTATTGAAGCCCTGCCTTTATGTATTGATTGCCTATAAGACTGTTGTGATGTTGAGACTTTGGGAAAAAGTGCAAAGTAGAACAATTAAGATGATTAAAGGCCTGGAGAGAAAGACTTACTTACTTACTTACTTACTTACTTACTTACTTACTTACTTACTTACTTACTTCATTCGTCAATCGCTTACAAGGTAATAAATATAAGAATAAACATAACATACAAATAAATGTAACTTAAATTAGAATACAAGAAATAGGTACAAATAAATTGGGACAATAGGACAGGGACAGTAGGCATGATTATGTATCTGAGAATGGAAATGGAGCATAATCCAAAAATTTCATACAGGTTTTCAAGAAATAGCAGACAATAGCTTATCCTGTCTTGCAAGGCCTCGGTCAGAATTAGGGTGATCTGTGAAGTAACTCCTGAAACAATGGACATTTTGGCATCTATCTGTCTTCTGTCTCATCAACAGGCCCGGATGGACAGCCAGAGTGAAGCTGTGGCAATCCAGGCTATCCGAAATGCCAAAGGAAATTCTTTGTGTGTGGATTGTGGGGCATTAAGTAAGTATGTGGCCGTTCAGACTTTTTTCAACCGGGTGCGCTCTTGAATTTCCATCCCCCACAGCCAATGTTGAATGAATGGCTGGAGATGATGGAAGCTGTAGTCCAACCAAGCTGAAGAGCACTGAAGAGAGGAAGGTGGATCAGCTTACTTTACAAAGCATGTTGGCTGGACTTGTGTAGGAAAAGGTTGCTTGTTTCCAAAAATAAACCCAATAGAGACGGTGCATTTCCTGTACTAACTCTAATTCAGCATCTAATATTGTTGCTTCCAATCTACATAAAAGTACATAATGGACTTGGTTAAAAGCATTTTTAATCCCTTGTTTCAAAGGATTTGGATGGCATGCATATCTTTCCCTTATTAAGGTGATGGACTGAGCAAAATTGGTGGCTATCAGAATAGCTTTATGGAACAATAGGATTTGAAACGTTCTTTGTGCTTTAAAGCCGACATTCACTAATCGGGGGATGATGGACCTTTTTAATCCCAAGAGTCACAATAATGACTTGTTTCCCAGAAACATAGCATCCTCCCCCAAATATATACGAGACTGTCCTAGATTCATTCTCCCTCTCTGAAATAATACCCTGTATTAAAACTGAGAATATGAGTAATAAGTGGTCTCTATGGATAGATTTAGTAATACTGTACATTAAAGGATTGAGCTACATTTTTATGCATATCTCTTGTTTCTTCAAATGTCACTCAGTTAATTGTTACAGGTAGTCCTTGACTTACGACCACAGTTGAGCCCAGAATTTATGTTGCTCGGTGAGAAATTTGTTGTGAGTTTTGTCCTGTTTTACAGCTTTTCTTGCCAACATTTGTTAAATGAATCACTGCAGTTGTTAAATTAGTAACACGGTTGTTAAGTGAATCTTGTTTTCCTGGACACTGCAACCGTCATAAATAGAAATCAGTTGCCAATTTTGAATTTTGAATGTAAGACCACAGGGATGCCGCAACAGTCATAAGTGTGAAAAACAGTCATATGTCACTTTTTTGGGTCACTAAATGAACTGTTGTAAATGGAGGACTACCTGTATATTGTGAGCCATCCAAAGTCAGTTTGGAATCAGGCAGTGCCTAAATTGAATTAAATTAAATAAAAATATTTGGCTAAATCTGATACTAATTTATATCTATGTGTTTGCAAATGAGAACAAATTGAGGACACTGTGGAACAATCTTATGCATAATTGTGTGAAGCAGGTGGAAGAAAGAACATTAATTGAAGCGTCCTACTAACTGCTTGGTGATACAGGAGGATAAAAATGAGGGCGAAATGAGATACCAGAATGGGATAGAGTTAAAAAAAACAAGATTAGGAGGATAACAAAGGATTAGCAGATCAGAAGTAGGACTTGATGGTCTTTTTCAACAGTAGAACTCAATCTGTAACCCTATAAGTGCTTAGCTTGAAGCAAGAGGCACTGAAGTCAGCGGAACAATAATTCTATGAAAAGATGCAAGGATTGTATTGTTGTCATAGATCACAAAGATGTGAGCTATTGGTGGAAGACACTATATTTCACTAATTACAAGGCCTGTTCTAGAAGCGGATATGCATACTAATTTCCTTGTTTGTGGGAATGTTTACATTCCTAATCTGAGTAGAGGTGGTATTCAACAGGTTCTGACCAGTTTTGGAGAACCGGTAGTGGAAATTTTGAGTAGTTCCAAGAATCAGCAAATACCACCTCTGACTGGCCCCGCCCCCATCTATTCTCTGCCTCCCGAGTCCCCGCTGATTGGCTGGGTCTTCTTTTGTTGCCCTGCACAGGAGAACGGAGCTGGAAAGCAGGTTAGTGGGGTGGGGAGGG
>JAOYMU010000098.1:18447401-18462195 GCA_025802295.1 Psammodynastes pulverulentus
GCAGTATCAGGGGTTTTCAATTCAATGTATAGAATGTGAAGGATGTGTGTTTGTGTTTGTATTTTATTTTATAGTCACATGTACACTGAAGAAAGGTATTTAATTTCGTTGAATGAGGCACAATGACAATAAAGTGAACTAACTAACTAAACTTTTGCCCTGCACTGGAGAGAAGGCTCAGAACGGCCTCTGTCTCTGTGCTCCCTGCAAGGCAGCCCCCCTCTTCACCTTCGACCTCTTTCTCCCCTCTTTCCTTGGCGCAGTGGACGGTGGCGAATGGGATCTCCTTATAGCCCATTTCTTGGGTGTGGATCACTGTGGTCACAAACACGGGCCAGATCACCCCGAAATGGCCAAGAAGCTCTCCCAGATGGACGAGATGCTCAGGTGAGTTGGAACGGGAGTGGGAGCCTCCCCCGGCCTCACCTGGCGGGGTGGCAGGCAGCTTTTTCCCCGGCTGCCCTCGGCAGCTCAGGGCCCCCCCGTCCAGCCAGGGCCTGCTGCGCTGCGGCTGCTTCTAAAAGGGCCCCGTGGCTGTTTCCACCAGCCTGCGTGGCGCTGGGGCAGGCCGAGAGTCTGTAGCTTAAGTTCTGTGTTGTTGATGGACAGTTCACTGGTTGACCGCCTGGGAAATGACACGCTCCTCCTGGTGGCAGGGGACCACGGCATGACCGCCACCGGGGACCACGGGGGAGACAGCGACGAGGAGCTGGATGCGGCTCTCTTTGTGTACAGCAAGGCTCCGCTCTTCCAGGAGCCTCCCCCCGAGGTGAGCCGGAAGGGCTGCCGTTCCCAGGCGGGTGATGCCTTTGGGCGGAAGGAGAAGCCCTGAGCGGCCATCGGGGGGGGGGGGGGTCCTTGGGAAGGTTACCTGTAGCCTTCGAGGTGCTCCCAGAATTTCTTGCCTCGGTGGTCCCGATGGAATCTGGAGGTCAGCGGCCACACGTCCGGCAGGCAGCGCCAGGTGGACGGTCCCTGAGGAGAGGCTGGGCGCCTTCCAGGAGGTCTCTTCCTGTCTTCGCCCCGTCATTTGTCCCCCCTTCCTCCTCAGGAGCCCCAGACGGTCCCGCAGGTGAACCTGGTGCCTACCCTGGCGCTCTTGTTGGGGGTGCCGGTGCCGTACAGCAACATTGGGGAAGTGATGGCTGACCTCTTTGCGACCGAGGGAGACGCAGCTGCCTCGCTCCGTGCCCAGCTGGCAGCCCTCGACATCAATGCCAGGCAGGTAAGAGTGGCTCCCCTCCCGTGGGGGCCTTCAGGAGGCAGGTCTCGGTGCAGGGCTGAGGAGGCAGGATCGCAGGCCGCTCGGGGAGAGTTCAGCAGGGGAGCCGGGGGATTCACACGCCCAACTGCCCCTCCCAGCACAGAGGCTGTCGCTGACCCCGTGTGCCCTGCAGAGGCAGCTGGCCTGGCAGGCCCAGGGCTGAAAAGCTTTGGCTGAGGCCTGGGAGGCCCCTGGGGAAGCGCCCCCCTCCGCCCGGCCGAAGCAGCCTCTCCGGGGCTCTGAGCAGCTGCTCTCTTGGCCCGGGCAGGTGGACCGCTTCCTGCACTCCTACGCAGAGGCCGCTCAGGACCTCCCGGCGGAGAAGCTGCGGCACCTTCAGCGTCTCTTCCGCTCCGCCATGGAGGAGCACGAGCGCCTCTCGGCCCAGGAGGCCTCTCTGCCCCGGCTGCTGGTGCCGCAGATGGAGGGGCTCCGGAGGCGTTTCCAGCAGTACCTGCGAGAGGCCCGGGCGGTGTGTGCCGAGTCCTGGGCCCGCTTCCACCCCGGCTGCATGGTGGCCGGCTGCGCCCTCTTGACCTCCTCCTGCCTGCTGTGCTACGTGGCCTCCCGGCTGGCCACTCGCCTGGACCTCTCCTACCGCCACGCCTTCCTCTACCCCTTGCTCTGGGGGGTGGCGGGGGCGGCCCTGCTGGGCCTGGCTCACCTCCTCCGGGGGGCCAGAGCTGACCTCCTCCTGCTGGGCGCCTGGGGAACGGCGGCTTCCCAGCTGGGCTTCTTCTGGCACTGCTGGACCAGGCGCCCCCCGGCCCCGCAGACGGCTGGCCGTTGCCCCCCGTTCGAGGGGTTCAGCCTGGAGCCCGGGCTCTGGGCGGGGCCGGCGCTGTCCCTGGGCATCCTCTTCCTGCGTTGCGCGGCCATGCTTTCGGACAGCTTTGTGGTGGCGGAGGGCCAAGTGGTGCCCTTCCTGCTCACCTCCCTGGTGCTGCTGGAGGCGCTGAAGCTGCAGTGGAAGGGCCGGCTGGACGGCTCCCTGCTCTGCTGGCAGCTGCTGGCCGCCCTGGGCGTGGTGCTGGTGTGCGCCCGGCTGTCGGGGCTGTTCCGGAAGTGCCGCGAGGAGACCCCCATCTGCCAGACGGCCTCCATCCTGGGGCCCCTCTCCGGCGTGCAGGATGCGAGGGCCAAGAACCTCTGTTACGGCCTGTGCCTGGGGGCTCTGGCCAGCCTGGTGTGGGGCACTCGCTGCTGGCTGCGCCATTACGGCAACCTGAACAGCCCCTGCGCCCTGGTGCTCTTTGTGCGCTGGGGGTTCCCGCTCCTGGGCCTGGCCCTGGCTGGCTACTGGGCCATCACCTCCGGCGCCGAGGAGGCCCTGATCAAGCGCCACGCCTGGGCCCGGCTGGCTCTGGAGGCCTTCCCCCGCGGGATCTACGTCTTGGTGGTGGCCGGCCTCCTCCTGGTCTTGTGGAACCCGGTGACCGTCTTTCTGGAGGGCAGCCAGGAGCCCCCCCTCGTGTCCGCCAGCTCCGAGGCCCTGATCCCCCAGCTGTACCGCCGGATGCAGGAGTCCCTGAAGAGCCGGCTGGAGGAGACCCCGGGGGGCTGCAGGGCCACGGTGGCAGCCTACGGGCTGGGCAGCGTCTATTCGGCTGCCTTGCTCATCTCCCTGGCCCTGCTGGCCTTCCTGCTGATGACTCTGCACGTGGAACGGCTCAGCCTGGCCTTCCTCCTGCTGTTCGTGGAGGCCTTCGCCCTGCTGTGGATGCACGCCTGCGCCAGGGCCCTCTCCTCCTCCTCCTCCTCCTCCTCTTCCGCAGCCTCGGGTGAGTCCGGGAAGCCCGGCACAGCCCTGGCTGGAGGCCCTGGGAGGAATCGGCAAAGAGCACGAAGCCCCTTCTTAGGACGGAGCTACTTAAAGTCAGTGCAGGAGAGTTGAAGGCTGTGAAGTCCTGGAGAGCTTTTAAGGGAATCGCAGGGGGGGGGAGGCCAGAGGCCAAGAAATACCCCCCCCAATCTTCTAGCAAGCCAGGGGGGCTCTTTTAAAGGCGGCTGCAGATCCAGCCCTCCAGGGAAGGTCTCAGCGGGGTGCTTGAGCCTTGCGGCCCTTGGGGAAGCCGGGTCTGCAGTGCACCAAGGTTTCAGCCGGAGCTTCTGGGCTGTGAGCGGCAGTTGGAGATGCGTCTGTAATGGGGAGGTTGCTGATTCCCTTGCTGAGACCCAAGCAAGGGGTCGCTTTGCAAGGGGAGCCTGCTTTGGGGTGGGGCTCTAGACTGCTCTTCCTCCTCTTCCTCCTCAGATCCTTTCGAGGTGCCCTGGGAAGCCCTGGTTGCTTGGGCTCTTGCCGCCTCCCAGTTTTTCTACGCCACCGGCCATCAGCCTGTCTTCCCGGCCATCCACTGGAACGCGGCCTTCGTGGGCTTCCAGCAGGGGCACTCCAGCAACCTGCTGCCTGCGCTCCTCGTTGGTGCCAACACCTTCGCCTCCCAGATCCTCCTGGCAGGTTAGTGGTGTCCCCGCAGGCGGCTTCCTTCCCGGGAGGCCTCTGGGGCCCCAGCCCTGCCTGGTGTGGGTGTCCCCTGGGTGAACGGCAGCTGCCACAGGCGGAGAGCCAAGGGTGGGAGCCAAAGAAGAGTCCCCTGGCAGAGAGTCGGGTCCCTCTGGGGGACAGGCCTTCTCTGCGTTTGCAAAGGGCCCGGCATCTGGGGCAGGTTAGCGTTGCCCTTTGGCCCTCCTTCAGGAGACTGTGTGTGTGTGTGTGTGTTTGTGTGTTTGTGTGTGTTTGTGTGTGTGCATCTGCTCTCTCTGATCTCTGACCCACAAGGGGGGGGAGCGCTGCCCTTCCCGCGTGTGCCAGCCTTGTGGCCTGTCTCCCTGGGTGATCCCTTTTTCTCCCGAGGCAGCCGGCTGCCCGTTGCTTCTGCTGTGGCCCTTCGTGTGTGAGGCCAGCACCTCCGGGGCCAGGAGGCCCAAGACGCGGCTCCAGGACAGGGCGGAGGAGCAGATGATGGAGATGAGGCTCCGGGAGGCGCCAGAGCGGTTTTCAGCCGCGCTGCTGCAGCTGGGCCTCCGGTACCTGCTGATTTTGGGCCTTCAGGTACGTCTGCGGGAGCCACCGCGAGAGGGGGCGGGGCTTCGGGGCCAACAGGTGGCCCCGGGGAGTCTCACCTGGTTCCTCTGCAACCGGTGGATCCCCCCGGTGGTCCCTTCTGGGACCTGGTGCAGATCGGGAGCGTTTATTACTCATTTATTAAGCAATTTAAGCAGCTGCCCAGCTTACGCACACAGTAGGTGACTCTGAGCGGCTTGCAAGGTATTCAAAATCTACCATAGACAGGTAGTCCTCGACTTATGACCACAATTGAGCCCAAAATTTGTGTTGCTAAGCCAGACGGTTCTTTTGCTCCATTTTATGACCTTCCCTACTACAGTTGTTAAGTGAATCTGGCTTTCCCATTGACTTTGCTTGTCAGGAGGTTGCAAAAGTTGATCACGTGACCCCAGGACTCTGCAGCCGTCATAAATACGAGACAGTGGCCCAGTGTTTGAAATTTGGCCACGTGGCCCTGGAGAGGCTGCAACGGTTGTAAGTGTGGAAAGCGGTCCTAAGTCACTTCTTTCAATGCCGTTGTAACTTCGAAAGGTCACTAAACAAACTGTTGTAAGTCAAGAACTGCCTATAATTAAAACTCATAATGGCAGCAACTACTACACAATCAGATCAGGCCCTTGGTGGCTCCCTCTCCATTTTGGGTCCCCTGACCCCCCCCCAAAGCCTTTTGGAAAAGCAGCAGGGTGGGGGCAACTGTACTTGGGGGGGGTGAGGTTCCACAAAGAAAGGGGCCCCATCCAGAAGACCCTTTTCGTGGCCCCCCAGATGACAGTCCACAATTGATGTGGCTTATAAAACATGCCCCGCCTTCCCCTCTGGGGGGCCGAGTAGGGGTAATGGGGGAGGGGCATCCCTTTGTCCCTGAGAAGCACACCTGCCCTGGGGGGTCCTGAGGTCCCAGCTGAAGGGCCCCTCCCTTCTCTGCCTCCCAGGGGCCCTTCCCTCCTGAACAGTCTCCAGGTCTCCATGGCTTGAGGTCAGGGCGGCTGGCCCTGCTGATAAGAGCTGCTGGGGGGCGCAGAGGGGGGGGGAGAGGCGTGGGCTCTGCATGTTTTGCTCGCCAGGTTGTTGGCTCAGGTGTGCAAAGGCCCCCAGGCTTCTTCTACCCAGGGACAGGCATTTTCCCTGCTGAGGCCTTCCTGAAGAGCCCCTTGGAGCCCCCTGATAAAGTTGCTTCCCTGGGCTGGTTTTGCTGCGGCTGCCTCTGCTGACCAGGCTCTCTGCTCTTGTGGCTGGACTGACCGTGTCCCTCCCTTCTCCTCTCCCGGCAGCTTCTGGCTTCTGTGGTGGCAGCCATCATTCTCCGGAGGCATCTGATGGTGTGGAAGGTCTTTGCCCCAAAGTAAGTCCCCCCCCCCACATCTCGTGACAAGCAGCTCTTTCTCTAACGTCCCACAGTCCCAAACCCCCCATGGGGAGAGCCAGGACAGAACTCCTCAGCCTGGACTGCAGTGGAGCTGAGCAGAAATCGGGGTTGTGCTTTGCCAGTTTCCTCCTTTTACTGCATGTTCAACTTTGTTAGCTTCAGACAGCCGAAAGCAGAAGAAATGGGGGGCTGCTGAAGAACATGGGGGTTCAACTGTCAGCCCCAGGGTGCCTCCCGTAGGCTGCCTGGTCTCCTGGGACACGGCAGGTATTGCTCAGGATGGAGGAGAGGACCAGGCTCAGCCCGAGGGAGGGAGGGGTCAAGCACACCATCAGTTTGGCATCCCTTCACAAAAGTCCAGCCCTCCTTGAGCTCCTTTGACTCTTGACTGCCGCCACTTTGTCTTGACTGTCAGTAGTCCAGATTCTTCGCGATGGTGGTGAATATCTGTGGCTGGGGTGGAGGATGAGGGTGGAAGCTTTTTCTCTGAGCTTCTGGGTTGGTTTTCCAGTGTTTCGTTACCAGGCTAGGTAACATCTTCAGCGGAGTTGAGGGGGCGCTCCTTGACCCCACGAAGCCCTCAGGAGCAGAAGAACAGCGACACCGACGTCCCCTAAACTCCACTGAAGGTGTCACCTAGCCTGGTAACGAAACGCTGGGAAGCCCCCCAGAAGCTCGGAGAACTAACCTCCGCCCTCGGTTCAGATTCTTGTGCAGAGGCAGCATGGATTAAATGTGTGCTCATTTGGGCACCCTTGGTTCCTGATTCCATGTGCCTGACATGGCTTTGCAAGCTTCAGGGGATACCTTGGGGGGGAGGGGGGGCTTGTCCATTGCTGTTGAAGCCCCACCTGTCGAGCACAAACACACACACACACCCCGCCCCAACGGCAGAGGTCCCTCCGCAGGTTCTGTCCCCTTCGGTGACGGACAGCCGAGCTTCCCAGGGAGAGAGCTTCAGCCGAGCTTCTCACCTGGTGGGAAGAGCTGCCCGAGGCCCACGGAGCATCAGCTGCTGCCTCTCTTCCCCCTGGCAGGTTCCTCTTCGAAGCGGTGGGCTTTGTGGTGAGCAGCGCCTTCCTCCTCCTGGGCCTGGGCCTGGTGATGCGGGTGGATTGTGCCGTCAGCCAGTGGTTCAAGCAGGTCATCCTTGCGCAGCCCAGATAGCGCAGCAGGCAAAGGAGCCCATGGAGATTCCTCCTGAGGAGGAGGAGGAGGGGTCTGCCTGCCCTCCAGAGATGCGCCCTGCTTCCCCCCCTGCCAAGGGCACAAAGGGGGCGGCCTCGGTTGCGGCACATGAATGGCGAACAGCCCAGGCTTGCCAAAGAGCAGGAAGAGGTTCTGGATGAGACCAAGGAGAACTTCAGGCCCCTGTGAGCTCGTGTGCTGGGGCCACGGACCTCTTGTGCGGAGTGACCGGGTGGCTCTTCTTTCCCTCCTTGTAATTCCGGAGGATCCAGCAACTACCTCCGGAGGAGACTCTGCAGAGAGAGGCTTGGCAGAGGTGTGGCAGCCCTGGGCAAATCTCCCCAGGCCCGGATGGTGCGGAACGGGTCTCCAGCAGGGCCAAGACTCGAAGGCTGAATGGCCGGCTACCTGAAGATCAGATTGCTGCTATCGCGTTGGGGTGCTAGATTGTGGGGTCCAGGTTCTGGGTTTGGCTTTTTCAAATAAAGGTACGGATTTTCAGACTGGAGGAGTAGCTTGGGTGCCCGATCATTTGGAGAGCTAAGGGGGAGCCCCCCCCCCGTCTCTGGCCCAGCTGGGTCACAGGAGACCCGAGGCCGCCTTGCCTGATTTGGGGCTCAGTGAAGGAACATCGGAGGCTGCCCTGGGGCCACAAGTGTCCCTGCTGCCCTGCCCTTCGTGTTGGGGGAGCTGCTCTCTCTCTCTCTGTATGCAGGAGGTCTGCTCTGGCTTCTCCCCTGGTCTCCCACCCACACACGGGGCTCCACGCAGCCGAGAATCCCCAACGGGATTGAGCTTCTCCTTGCCTGGATCCACTGAGCTGGGCCTGGTAGGTGGAGGATCTGTGGACCTGCTCTGGACCAGCACAGGGAGAAAAGCTCTTGGCTGTGGGTGGCCTCGGTCTGCAGCTCAGAATCCCTTCCACCCGGCTGGTATCTCGGGTCCCACCGTCCCAAGAACCTGCCCCTTTCTCAGACTTGGCAGCTCCTCTTGTCCCTCCCTCCCTCTCCTCCCCCCAGTCTTCCTTCTGGATTTTCCTTGTGGCCAAAGGGGCCCTTCGGATTCAGGCTCTGTAGCTTATTTCTGCTCCTGTGGCCTGCAATCAAAATGGCAAAGACATGGGGCTGTTTGGAAGATGCAGGATATTAACTCATTGTATTATTTCATTACCGTATGAATTTAATGGGGATCTTCGTGGGAAGGGGTCTGTAGGAGCTCTGAGCTGTGGCGGTGTCTGACACCCCTTTGGGGTTGCTGCTGCAGCGTCTTGTTTACCTTCTGCCAGCCCAGGGCAGCTCACCGGAGGCTTTGCCCACAATCTTTTCGGGAGGGCTGCCATAAAATGCCTGCCAGAAGTCGCAAGAGGGGTTTTAGAATTTCGAAACTGAATGGATGAGCACAAGGAAGTAAATGGACTGCAAATGCCAGAAGCTGCCTCTGCGTGACATCCTGCACTTGAAATGGTCAGGTCCATCCAAGCCTCCATACTTTTTTCTTAGTGTGCGTGTGTATGTATGAGGCGGAGAAAAAGCAGAATGGTTCAGAAAGCATCAATTATTTCCACAGTTAACACATTTCTTTAGAGTTGCTCATTGGATGGCTAAGCCCCAGCCCTGCGGAGATGCCCATAAGAGCCTGGTGTCACCAGGGCCGCCCCCTAAACCACAGAGGCTGCTGGAGCCTCACTGGGCAGCCTGACTGCAAAAGTGTGTTTTCAGCCCCCAAATAAAGTGCTTTTTGCAGCCCGCCAGCATTTTGCTGCTTTCTTCAACATCTGGATGAAGTAAAGCAGCTGCTGCTTGAGGAGTGCAAAAGAAAGGAGGTCCCAGGTAACCTTGAAAGATAAACTCAGGACAAAGGTCTTCACACTTGGGAACTTTTAAGATTTGTGGACTTCAGCTCCCAGAAATCCCCAGCCAGCTATGCAATATAATGCTAGCTAGGGAATTCTGGGATTTGAAGTCCACAAAAGCCAAGTGTGGCCATCCCTGATTTAGATAAAAATAGTCGAGGTCGGCTTTAGGACCTGCACGGTAACCTCGAGGAAAAGTGGAGGCGGGGTCAATGCCATCACCGGGCAAAGCCAAGCCCCCCCCATTTTTTGAACCTCTTCCGCGTGGAGGAAACGCACGTGGCCGTCGCGCGCTGCTCATTGGCTGAGGCCTCGGGCGCCGGCCCGCCCATTGGCTCCCCCGCGAGACTCAAGTTTGCCGCTGATCGGCGTTGCCTCAGCAACGGAAGAGTCCCGGCCAATCGGGTGGCGTGGCTGGAGCGTGCGCCGTAACGTGTGTGAGAGTGATGGCGGGAGACGACGGCGGCGGCGGCTGCTTGGCCTTGTGGCAGGCGGAGAACGACCGGCTGGCCCGGCGCTGGCGGAGGGGGCGCGGCCGAGGGAGGACGGCGTGGGGGGGGGGAGTCGTGCGTGTGTTTGGGAATCTTCCTACCGCACCCTCCCTTACGAGAAAAGAGGGTGTCTGAAATGGACTTGGAGAAAGGGAGAAAAAAGAACTGAGAAATAAAAGATGTGAAGCTGTTTCAGGCTTTTAAAAAAAATCTTTTCTAGACCCTGCTCATTATCACCACCATATGTCCTCCCCCCCCCCCTCGCCAAACAATTTAATAGTACAGTTACTTGGTGTGAATGTCTTTTTTATTAAGTTGGAGATGTTTTCATTTTCTAAGGAAAACAATTGGTGGATGACAGGAGGGGATTTGTTATGTTCTCCCATTTAAGGAGACTTGGCTTCCTCTGATCCCTGAAAGGGGTTTTTCTCATTCTTGTCTACTTTAACCAATGCCGAAAAAAGAAAACTTGCAGCTTCTTCAGAGGAGAAGAGGGAATTATAATTTTAGAACAGGAAGTTAATATTCCCTAAATGGAACTATATGGTAGTGACATAAAGTTTTTCTTAAAGTTCATTATAGTTTGTATGTGACTTACACAAAAAGGGCAAGTAGGATGTGAGGAGATACTCTTTACCTTATAACCCATAAGCATTGTTAAACATTTTTTATGAAAGTACCTGAAATTTTTAGATTCCAGGATCTAGTTTTCACCATTTACTGTCTGATGTCAGCTTTACATCTGTACAGTTGGATGTTTTGTGAACAGTAATATTGCTTTTATATTACAATTGGTGGGGTCATGATATTGACAGGTTTAAATATCTCAAAATATCTCAAAAGTTATGACATTATATATGGATCAGAAATAAGGCAGTTTCTCATGAGTCATTTACATGCCTTCTCCCTGTTTGCTGAGATGGATTCTTTGTCCATCCTAAAGTTGGCAGAACATTTTTATCTTTATTTTGTTTATAACCTGCCTTTTTTATTTTTTACAAAGATAGCAAACATATCCAACTGCCTTCCTATTTTCCCCACAACAACCCTGTGAAGTTGGGCTGAGAGAGAGTGACTGGCCCAAAGTCACCCAGCCGGTTTTTATGACTATAATTATATATTTATTACCCAGTTGTCAATGTCTGTCCTACCTCAATTGTTTCTCTTCCCAGCCACTACAGTCACCTGATTTCCTTCTAAGGTAATGGGTGACAAAGCCTAAATAAATTTTACACACCTTATGGATGTCTTTGGATGGTGCTGAATATGGAGAAAAAAAACTTTTTTTTGACCCTTATACAATTAAGGATAATGTAAGCCTATATCTGAACAGGGATAAGGTGAAGGTAATGTTATGATCAGAGAGTTAGTATAGTATGGAAGTCAAGGCACCGGGCTAGAAACTTGGAGATTGTGAGTCCTAATCCTGCTTTAGACCTGGAAGCCAGCTGGGTGACCTTGGACCAGTTATTATCTCAGCCCTAGGAAGCAGGCAAGGGTGTTCTGAAAAATGCCAAGAAAACTGCAGGGATTTGTCCAAGCAGTCACCAGAAGTCAAAAACCAAAGGTAGTCTCTCCCAAAAAAGTTGTGATGGCATGGAAGAAAAAAGGTATCTGCGCTGTGCTTACCTGGACGAAGGGAAAGGCTTATGGCACAATGCAGAAGAGTGAGGACAGGCTTTATAGCAGCAACTCTGAGATAGTCCAGTGATACCAGAACACACTGTAAAGGACTCACAAGGAAATGGCCTGAGAATAATGTGTGACATTTTGTGAGATTGCCGCCACCTTGCTAGAGTTAATTACTGGTGCTTGTTCTGGTCCTTGTCCTGGTCCCTCCCCAAAATATGTTTGGATAAGTTCTAAATATCCACAGTGTCATTCAATACAGAGCATGGTAAGGAATTTAGACACGTCTTAGTCTCAGGCATAGTTGATTGCTGCCACCAACAGATAAGCCTGATGGGTCAAAAAGAAGAAACATCCCTTTGACGTATGAGAGGTCAGGAACCTGGCTTTTATCATGTGTACTGATCCTATCCTACTGCACTCCCTAGTGCATCTAAAGTGTAAACAAGACACCTGGACCAACACCCTCCCCCTCTTCAAAAAAACAGTCTGCCTGCTTAAAGAACCAGAATTGAATTAAAGTAGAGATGATTATTCATTATCCTGCCTTTGTTGTTTTCTTCAGCCTTTTGAAAACGGCTGTCTGCCTTTTTCTAAAGCACCAAAAACTATTAAGATGTCATTTACTGATTTTTTAAAAACTGAACTGCAAAAAAAAGTAACTTGAACTATCACTCATTTAGCGTATTTTAAGTGTTATCGATGTATAAAATATGGAATGATGCATACTGTGGTTCTACATCTCTGCTCTTAAAAGTATACAGGCAGTCTATGTTACAGTTTTGTGAATGCAGATGTGGTGATGGTCTTATTACTGCAAATATTCAGCTAGAAGTAGGATGGCCGGTAATTTGGATTTCCACACACACACACACACACACACACACACGCCCGCAGAAGGTTAGGCTTGATGGGTGGCATGGTCTACATTCCAACACTGTGGTCCTAGAATCTTATGAAAAGAAAAGTTACAAGATTTGAGTAATACATAATTTTTAAAAGCAGTGTAAATGATATAAAATGAGATTAAAAAGTACCTCACCCTGAATTCTATAGACGTGCAGCTTTCTGCAATTGCTCTTTTTTCCTTTCTTTTCCTGCTCCTTTAAATAAGTTCAGAATACCATATACCATGGAACTACATCCTCAGGCTAGATTGGGAGCAATTTGTTGACTCAGGATCATTTAGCTCAATAAACTTTATAGCTGAAGGTAAAATTCAAGTCTAGATTTTTCCAATTTAGATTCATTATATGCCGGGTAGCTATTTTATATAGCATCATATATTTCAGAGTTGAGCTTTGACTAATTGTTTCAGATTAAACAATGGATCTGAAGTGCTAGTACACTTGATATCACACATAATATGAACAGCATTTCATTAATACTTCTTAACTGGCTTTTCTTTTCCCCTGGTTGTATTTGGTTCTCTTCTGGTTTATTCTCCTGATTTATTAATTATCATGAATTATCACTCTTCATGATAATTAGGATTGATTCTGTGGTTGTATATCACCTTGATGTGCATGATATGGGGGAACTATACTAAAAATATCTCTTGCTTCACCAAGTGGAATCTCTTGATGCAAATTTGCAAAAGAATCTGAAGTTTTTCTTTTAACCATTCTCATATTAGTCCAGTTCTCCCCCCCAACATCTGTTTGCCAGCTAACAATTCTGCAAAGGCTGCAGACATTTAGAAAGTGAGAGGCACCATAAAGCTTTCCTAAATTCTATCTTTCCTGATAGTTGTTTTCTTCAGATATTTTTTACTTGAAACAAACCTTCCCCTCATTGATTAATTCCTCTAATTAATTTCCAGTTGTAGAGGTCTTCGTGCTCTCTGAACTTGGTTGTTTACTCGCAAACATGTTTTCATCATTTTTTTTTGTTCTGGCTGTCTAATAAAGGTTCTAAAAACTAGTTAAATCTAGTGAAAGTCAAATTATTGCTTTCCTGTTAATTTCTTGGTTGGCCTTAGATCTTTCCAGTTCTGCTGTATTTAAAATTTCCCCACCGAGTATTCATGTGGATAAGCAAACTTAAGTATTTTACACATTACTTTTTGTATGTCATTCTCTGTGCTGGAAATGATAATTAGGTCTTTTAAAATTTCAACAAGCTGTATTAGTTAGTTTATTGGCCAAATTTTAATAAACCTTTTATGCATATGCCAAGATGTGCTCATACACAACATTTCTCTTTTTCCAAGAAGTGCCTCTCCCTTGCATATTATCGTTTATTTTTTGTATTTCTTCCCTCTTTTGTTACACTTCCAAGGAAAGGTTGGCAGATGCTCCATATAGAAGAAGATAAAAACCCACCCATATTTTAGTCAAATGCTTTGGACTGAGATTTTTTTTAAAAGTTCTTTGTTCTACTTATTAAAAGTCTCAGCAGGAAGGCCAAATCCCAGCTCTAATTTTTGTTCAAGAATAGCACAGTGCGTGGTTTTGATTGGCCAGCCACTTTGTTAAATAAAAAACAAATATTAATGAGAACAAATGAAAACGCTTAATGAATGTTTCGACACTAAGCAGAAGTAAGATGAGTGTGTGATAGTATGTGTTGTCATGGAATCATGGATAAATGCACAAGGAATGCCTGTGGTGTTAGAAGTTGTGGTGCTTGGAAATGAACATGTGTATAAATGTAGATGATGCAGAATAATTTGAAAGTGAATATTGAATAAAGTATATAATGCAATTAGTATGGATGTGAAACTAAATATATCAAAAGATCAAGGTAGCAATAGCACTCAGACTCACTTACATATCGCTTCACAGTGCTTTACAGCCCTCTATAAGCGGTTTACAGAGTCAGCGTATTGCCCCCAACAATCTGGCTCCTCATTTTACTGACCTCGGAAGGATGGAAGGCTGAGTCAACCTTGAGCCGGCCAGAATCAAAGGGATTGAACTTCAGCCAATGTGAGCAGAGTTAGCCTGCAATACTGCATTCTAACCACTGCACCACCACAACTCTTCAGTTTGACTGGTAAAAAGTATTGTGAGGTATGTCAAATTGAAAAGGAGTAAAATATGAGGCAGGGAAGCAAAAATGGCTAAAAGAAGGCCATTTTATTATATGAGAATAAAACATGTCAAAGAAAGATAAAATCAAGTTGAGTGAAGTAGAAATGAGTCAAAGAAGGGATGGATTAATCAGTGTTGAATAAATGTAGACTGAATACAAAAGTGATGACCAGTACATAAGAACTACATTAAGGTGGTGTGGTCAAATCATGAAATGAATATATGGACGAGTGAGAGGAAGGCAAAGATGAGAAACTCAAAGTTAGTTGATGAGATCCTCCAGAAGAGGGAGGCAAGAAGTTTAAAGAACGAACGGCAGTCTGCCAAGTAAACAGCATATGGATGTGGTGGAAATGAAGATGGTTTTGCAGGATAGAAAGATATGGAGCAGTCAGTCTCATGAGTGGTGCTGGTATAAACCAGATTGACTCAGATTTCCTTTTTCTTTATTTCCTTCCTTTAATAAGTTTGCTTATTACTTCTTACTGAGGCATTGCACCATATTACTTATGATGAAAAGTAATAGCATGATGGATAGATGGTGTAAGTATGTATATAGGTTCTATGGAAATAATAACCTAGCTAACTACAATGTTGCAATATGCAGGATTCATTTTTATTTTATTTTTTTGTAGGTCAAGTAATGCCACATAAGTTCTTTAAAGGGCTTTGAGGTCTATTTGGTTCGGCTTTCAGTCCATTTGGGGTGTGTGTATGTGTCTCTGTCTGTTTCTCTCTCCCTCCATATCTCTCCCCTCCCCCCTCTCGCATCACTAAATTTTAACATGCATATGCTTAGTCTCTGGATTTGAACTTTGGGGAAATAAAAATCACCAACAGTTCCACTGCTAGACTTTTAAAAATTATTCTGGCACCTTAGAATTTTCTACTTTTTCTAAATC
>JAOYMU010000098.1:18495005-18507017 GCA_025802295.1 Psammodynastes pulverulentus
GGGAGGAGTGGGGTGGGGTGGGTGGGGCCAGACAGGAGTGGGATTTGGGGGTTCTCCAAACTGCACAGAATCTTAGAGGTTCTCCTGAACCCCTGAGAACCCCCAGCAGCCCACCCCTGGTGCCCACCTTATGGAACATTCCTCTGTCCTCAAAGTGAGGCCAGCTCAATTCCTCATTTTCAAGAAATTCCTCAGGATCTGGCTTTGTCGTTAGGAGGTCTCAAGGGACCTGTGAAATCTTCCTGATCAAATTGTGTGTGTGTGTGTGTGTTTCTGTGTCTATATGTATGTGTGTGTTTGTATTTAATTTTCTTGGTATGATTATGTTTAACATGTTTATTGTTTTATACTTTTTTTTTTGCTGTATGCCACCCACAGTCACTTATTGTGTGAAGATGGCCTTATAAATTTGATAACGAAATAAATAAAGCTAACTTCTCCATCCTGAGTTATAAAATAAGATTTCAGTTGATAATAATGGTTTCCAGAGAGGTAACATTGGTGGGAGCTGTTCTGGTACATGAGAAAATATTTTAGACTCTTCAACTTTCTAAGAGTTTTATAGCTAGACCAAAGGACATTTAAGTTTAAATGCTTATTTTTCATTTAGTAAAATAAGAGATTTTAAATAGTGACATTACTCTCTTAAATCATTTTTATCCAGTTAATAAACTAACGTTCCAAATGACAGTTCCACTTTTGTGCTGAATATAATAATGTAGGCAGTAGTAAAAGCAAATTTCCAGAGGATCCCTTTCTTGAGCTTTCAGTGAGCAAGGCATTATGAGATTTTCATTCATTAAAAGCAACATGACATGCATTAATTGCTTGTCTGAATGTCATTTCTGGTATACATGAGATTTTATGGGATAATGACAAAGAGGAACAACTCGTAACTGGTTAGTACAAATTTAAACATGCAATTAATAGTAATCACTAATGAGAACACTTTCTATTTGGACAGTCAGTGTTTGCCACGCTTAAAGGTCAGAGTTTCCAATAAATGAAAAAAAGAAATTTGTGCAGCAACCTCTTTTTATTTTTAAACAAAACTAAATAAGCATCTATTTCAAATAAATTAGCTACCCTAAGGTGATAATGAGAAAGTAAGAGAGGGCTAGCAAGAAAAGAATGAGCGTAGAGAGTGCCATTTCCCCAAGCCATTTTATATAACTTTGAGGAAAATGGAAAGTAAAACTAAATTCTTCTTCTCTTCGGCCCAAATTACAGGTAAAAGGGCAAATCTTTTCCTTAAAATAAATCTCTTCCCATCATGCTCTAAAACAAGGAATGCAGCAGTGGTGGAAGAGCCATATCTTTAGTTCCCTACGAAATGACCTTAGGTCAGGGAGCACCCGCAGCATTTGAGGTGGTTCGTTCGAGAGGGTTGGCGCCCCCACTGAGAAGGCCCTATTCCTTGGGGTCACCAAACGGCACATAGAGGTTATTTGTGTCTCTCATACAATGTGTGGTATTAAGATTAATAAGCAAAGCATACATGTAGTTCTCCTCTCTGTAAAGTGAGAAATAGAAGGCAACTCCCTTTCCTTGCAATTTTGTTTCCTTTTTAATGTGAACTCTCTCAGTATGCAAAAGAAATTATTTTCACACTATTTTTGTTTGAAACACCCCCTCCCTCCAAATTTGGTACCAATAGTGGAACTGTACCATGAGGTTTTCTCTTGAAAAGGTATGTAGAAATACCCTGCTTCTGCAAATATTTACTTCCTGTAATTCAGCCATTGATATAAAGATGAGCGGACAAAATGTAATTTGTTGAAGGATCTGTTTTTAGCACTCTGAAACTCAAGAATGTTTTGTCAAGACCTGTACATTTTGAATGAAACATGTTTACTATGCTTGGGGAAATATTCATGACCAGACTGATAATGGGATCAGGGAACTTGTTGCTGGCTTTTATATATTCTATATGTGCTTTCACTATATTACTCAGAGTGTGTTTCCTTTGAGTATATTTACTCAGAAATTACTATGATGAAGTTGGTAACCTTTACATTTTCTCTTATCATAGATATGGAGCCGATGGCGCCGTGTCCAACCTTTACTGATACAGCCACCGACTTTGATAGGAACATTCCCCGGATCTGTGGCGTTTGTGGAGACAAAGCTACTGGCTTTCATTTTAATGCTATGACCTGTGAAGGATGTAAAGGATTTTTTAGGTATGTAGTTCTTCACTTAAACTACTACATTTTGGTACATGGTTTATTTTTTATTGGA
The DNA here is from genome assembly GCA_025802295.1 of Psammodynastes pulverulentus. Lineage (NCBI taxonomy): Eukaryota > Metazoa > Chordata > Lepidosauria > Squamata > Psammodynastidae > Psammodynastes > Psammodynastes pulverulentus. The sequence continues at coordinate 18,497,247 of JAOYMU010000098.1, forward strand.
CCAGCAGTTTCTTCTTACCATCTAAAACTGCTCAAAAAAATATTAACTTATTCTTTTAAAAAAATGCAAATACTATCTGAAAAGCATCTTTAAAGGAACCCAACTTACATATTTATATGTAAGGAAGGAAAGGAGCATATTAATGGTTTTGCTTCCAATATGGTGGCTAGATTTTAGGTAGTAAACAATTTGGTTGGAACTTCAAACTGAACTTACTCTATAATATTTCATGGATATAAAATTTGCTGTCACAATGGGAATGTTTGAATCATGTTTTGAATTGAACAGAACAGAGAATATAAATGCCATTAGGCACCTGTAGAAATATGGAGGAGCAAAACAGGAAGTAGGAATTGGGACCTGTTTGGTAGAGGATAAACGGAAGCAGGACTGATGGAAAAGGTGACATTGTTCAGAGTTAAATAATTTAAACCACCGTTTCTTCCTTTTGCAGAGTATGAAAGCATAGTCTGCTTTTTAGTGAAATAGATAACTAGCCTCAACAAGACTGTCATTGCGGATATTTTCATTCAGTTCATATAGGAACTAGTATTTTTTCTTGTTCATGGAATTGTTTCCATCTCTATACAATTCTTACTTGCTTGCAAATCACTTTGTCAATAAATGTAAGTACTGGGAAGAGGAAATAAAAAAGTGGTTAACTCTGATTAAGAGGAAATTAGCATTGAATAACAGAGTTGGAAGGGACTCTGAAGGTCTTCTAGTCTTCTAATTAGCATTGATATACACTAGCCAAGCGCGTTTCAAAACATTCATCAGCTTAGCGTCTTTCATGCATGAAATGCTTAGTTCTCACAGAGTACTTTTCTATAGTTATGACATTTGAGTTTGTTCTGGGAAGCATTGGATTAAGGTGGATGAGTAATACTGTACATCAAAAGCCAAAACATGACTAACGAAGGGAAATCTCCCAGGTATTTAAGACTATAGTTGGAAGGTAGAAATAGTATCGATAAGGGATTTACATAAACATTAAGTTGGAATTCTAAAGGTCACTTTTTTCTTAATGTGGTTTTATTTTTATTTCAACATTTTTGTAGGAAACCTATTCACTTTGCAAAATAGAGGATTAGATAAAATGTTTTGCGTACCGTAGACATCAGAGCCAGATTTCCAGTCAGGCTACAACGCACTCGGCTAACCAGAACTGCAACATTTTCTTCAATTGCAGTTGCTTAAGAGAGTAACTCGTCTTTCAGAGGTGCATTTCCACACAGTGCCCTCGGCTAATCAATCATGCACTGTCTGTCCTACACATAAAACACATTAGGTTAAGTTTTTCCTCCTGCTAATGGCACATTAGCTGAGAGAACAGATAGATACTTGGGAAGGTAATGAGTACTTCATTCCCTCTTAACATGTTATCAAAATGTAACTGAAACAATTCTTTAAGAGGTATTCTAAAAATCATAGCTAGTTATTTGATTAAGGAATACCTTCACATTTGTAGCTCATTGTTTCCTCAAAACATGGCAGCTAAGAATAAGTGCCTTTCTCAAATAAAAACTGAAGACGTATCACTAGCAGTGTCTATACCCCAAAACAGGTGATCAAGAGCCAAGCTTGTTTTTTTGCTGAATCCTTAAAGCTGTGGGGAAGCAGCAACTCTGAACCGTGATCATTTTCTTTCCACTGCTCAGGAGAACCTTTGCGCAGTTTTACATGTAATTGTTGTTTCTCATAATTTTAAAGATTTAAAAGCTTGTCGTGGCAGTTTTACTTGTTTTCCTTACCTTACCATTACTCTACTTTGATCGAGCGGGCAAGGCACCAGGTTAGAAAGTGGGAGACAATGAGTTCAACTTTCTCCTCAGGACAAGAAATGTTGGAATAGGTTTGCCATCTTGAGTTATTTGTAAAAATAATAAAGGTGGAATGCAAAATAACTAAAGAGTTCCTTTGGACCAATTATCTTTTGATTTTCAATATCACCATTATTCTGAACCAAACTACAGTTCCTTGTTGGTAATCCTGCCCATATAATCTTGCACATGTAATGCTTTTTCCGGATTTTCTGAATTGCCATCTAGGAACTATATGGCAGTTGCCCCTAGCAAGCCAAGTATCTGGTCTGTCTTCATTTCCCCACCTGGGAAGTGGCCACATGAAATGTTAGTTTAGGCCAGTGATGGCGAACCGTTTCTTTGTGGTGTGCTGAAACCGCGCGCACGCTGGCACCCATAATGCAATGTGCATGGGGCCCAGGGTCCTCACGCAACACCACCCCCCCACATGCACACGCGACACCCCGAGCTTCCCTGCCCCCGCGCATGTGCACACAACCCTGTGACCCCCCCGCATGCACACATGACCCCCCCGCCCCCTTTGGAGGGCCCCTGGAGCCCAGGGGAGGCCGTTTTTTCCCTCCCAGATGCTCCAGGGGCTTCCCTGGAGCCCAAGGGTGAAAAACGGGCCTCCTGGAAGAACCGGAAGTTGGGAAATGGACCAGTTTTCTGCTTCCGCAGGGCCTCTAGAAGCCGAAACCAGCTGAAAATCAGCTGGCCGGTGGGGAGACCGTGCGCATGTGCAGCTGGTTGACAGCTCGTGTGCCCGCCGAGATGGCTCTGCATGCCACCTATGGCATGCGTGCCATAGGTTCGCCATCACGGGTTTAGGCAGACATTCCTGAAATGGATGATGGGAAATAAATGTAACTGATACCATCTATAATAGTATGAATATTGTTCTCAGACTATTAGATATCTAAGATAAACATGGCATGATATGAAAGATATTGAAAATATCATTAAAAAACTGAAGACAATAAGTAGAGCAAAAAGTGAGAAAAAACCTTAAACATCTGAATATCTCTGCTTGCAGATTTTGCTATATTTTAAAATGTTTAATCAGATATTAGGTATGTTTTGAATTAGATAAATAATCTTAATTCCCATGTTAGGAATAAGAGATGCTAGATCTTATGTAGTCTACCTTCTCTTTTATCTAAGGGCTAGATAAAATATAGAGTTCCATTGAAACAAAATTATTGTGAACATAGTGTTATTTTAAATAATTTTCTGTTTTTCTTTCTATTTAATAGGTAGCATAATTCAAGCTACAGTGTGATATTATTGGGACTGACATTTTTGTTAACTGGTGATTTGGGGAAGGGAGACTTGCAAACAATGCAACATGACAATTTACAAGCATTTGTTTAGGGACTATTCAAAGTTGCAACGGCACTGAAAAAAGTGACGTATCACCATTTTTCATACTTACAACCGTTGCAGCATCTCTCTGGTCTTGTGATCAAAATTCAGACACTTGGCAACTGGTGACGATTGCCATATCTCAGGGTCATGTGATCACCTTTTGTGACTTTCTGACAGTGGGGAAGCCAGATTCACTTAACAACTGTACTGTATTGCTAACTTAACAACTGCAGTGATTCACTTAACAACTGTGGCAAGAAAAGTAAATAAAAGGGGCAAAACACACTGTCTTACTTAGCAACAGAAATTTTGGGCTCAATTTTGGTTGGAAGCTGAGGTCTACTTGTATAGCAGAGGTATCAGAAAAAGAGAAGAAGTAGTAGTCATATAACTCCTACACTATCTTGAAACTTTTAGTCCTGACTCATAGACATGGCAGAGCAATGACAGCCAAATTTCTGAAAATATGCACTAAAGGAAAGTACAAATTGCTGTGGCTGAAATAGTAATAGCTGCAAGAACATTAGTGGTGTGAGTAATGGAAGCCTGAATACATCAGAAACAAAAAGTTACCTTGAAGTAAAAGACAATTATCTTGATGGAAACTTACAAGGTATATTTTGATGGAAACTTGCAATAGGCTGTTTCAAAGAAACAGTAATAATACTCCTGATACTCAAAGAGGATGTTAAAAACAAGATGCCTGCCAAGAGCCTGCCTACCCTCTGGACATTTTCCTCTCCTGAGCATGGATTTAAAAATGATAGCCAATTATCTTGCCCTTCATCCTATTTGTGAAGGACTATAAGAAATGCATATCTTAGCAGAGAAGACTAATTGCTGCTCAGGCATGTGAATTTTAAACCAGAACTTTGCTCCATAAACATTAAGTCCTTCGTAACAAATCCTTTAGATATCCTGTAAAACTGATGTTAAGGCAGGTTGTGGTTTCTGTCCTATTGGGAAATAGTTAAAATCCTTTTAATCTTTGGACAGATTTTATTAGATTCCCCCCTTCATTCTGATAACCCTTGGCATCTCTTGTGATAGGGTCAGGGTACTGGGCTAACTTGTGTTCACATCAGGTTGGTCTCATATAAAATCAATCACATTTTTTTTTAAAATTGAAACTGTGGGGGTAGCATTTCCGAGTTTAGAATAAAGTAGAAAACTCATTCTGCTATGCCAGCGAGATGTTTCACTGCGTTCTAAGCATCTGGATAGCTTGTCATTCTTGGGAAGAGGCCTAAAATGCCAGAGTTCCTCTTTCCCCCCCCCATCATTCATCAGTAAACATGATTATCTAGATCAGTGGTTCTCAACCTTTCAAATGCCTCGACCCCTTTATACAGTTCCTCAACTTGTGGTGACCCCCAATCATTAATTAAATTATTTTTGTTGTTACGTCATACTTGCTGGCTTGCGCAGCCTCTTCCCACGCTGGCCAATGGAGAGCAAGAGTGAGTCGGCGGCCAATGGCGAGGCGCGGGGGCGTGATACGGCACGCACGGCGCCAAAATGGGAAGCACGCGGGATGCCTGGCGACCCCTGGGAAAGGGCCGATCGACCCCCAAAGGGGTCGTGACCCCCAGGTTGAGAACCGCTGATCTAGATTGTCTCTTTAGCTTCTCCTTCCCTAATTCAATGTTGAGCATTCTCTCTTTTAGTAAGGTTGGCCCCCTTTCTGGTTTGGCAGAGGAAAAATATAGCGTAAATGATCTAATTTTTTAAGAGTATATTCTAATAACATATAGCTGAATGTTAAACAAAGCAAGAATTTAACTAAAGCAGAGAATATATAAGGGTGAAGTAATGGTGAGGTAAACTTATCTCAAGTCAAAGTGACATTAGACAAGGTGCTTAAGCTAAGGCGGTACTAGGAACTATGTGGCTGATTATGTGGTGACTCAGCTATCAGGAAAAGGAGGTGACAATATTCGATAGGTGATACATAAAATTTCATTGATGATTCTGTAACTCTTAACAAAACATTAGATGCTACTTGAAGTTAATGATGTAAGCCTTAAATATCTTAGATATACACTGCAATAAGAAGACAGTAGTTATTGGAGAAGATCCTGATGCTTGGAAAATTGAAGGAAAAGTAGCCAACATGAAACAAGTTGGTAGAATACCATCGCTCGTGACACAAGTATAAGTGTACAGAAAGTTAGGAAAACAGTTATTGATAGACCTTGTGAAATAATGTTTCTCGGTTGACAAACAGCCAGAAGCAACAGAATTGTAATACTAGACAACAAGAGAAATAAGCTTTTAATTCAAGCATTCCAGTCATTAACAAGTCGTAAGGTGACAGAAATTGATGTAATACTTATAGCAATGTGGGAAACAAGAGAGGAAGAATCAGCAAAGGTTTTAATTAAATTATGCTAACAAAGGTAGAGAACAACTTAGCGGATACATTAGTCCTTATAGCATTACCAAAAAATGGAGACTTAAATATTCAAACTAATAGGAATATTTTTAATTTCATGTGCTGGCAAAATAATGTTTAAGATTACTGAATGCAGATTAAAGCAAAAGGGATGCCAGATATTCAAATTGGTTTTAGAAAAGACCGAGAAGCAAGAGGCATTATATAAACTGGCTCCTGGAGAACAAAGGTGAGAAACAAGGCTATTTATTTTCTCCCTATTTACTCATCCTTGTATACGAATTGAGAGAGGCTAGAGTGGAAGACGATGGTGTGGTTTTAAAATCAGAGGAAGAAATATTAATATGGGTAGTCTTCAGTGACTATGTGCGGTTCCGACGATGGTGAAAAAGTAACTTTGCAACCAGTCCTCGCATTTACGACCTTTTCAGGCTGTAAAGCAAAGGAAAGCTGAAATAAGATTGTAAGCCCAGCCGCAATTTCACTTAGCAACTGCTTTGCTTAATAACCGAGTTATTGGTCCTGATCATGCTTGATAAACAAAGAATACCTGTAACCTGCACTATGCTGATGACACTACTCTTGATAGCTGAAAGTGTGCCATAGACAAGGAATTTGCACAATAGCAATATAGGACTTGGAGAAAGATACTGAGACAATGGGATGCGCCAATACCTACAAAGGTCAGAATCATGTTCAACAGTAACAAAAAACAATTCTTTATAGGTTGTTATGAAAAGTGATAGCAATAGCACTTAGACTCATATACCACTTCACAGTGCTTTACAGCCCTCTCTAAGCAGTTTACAGAGTCAGCCTATTGCCCCCAACAATTTGGGTCCTCATTTTACCCACCTCGGCAGGCCCGGATTTAAGGTGATTGGAGCGATTGGACCCAATCGGGCCCCACACTTGAAGGGGTCCCACAGCAGCGGCTCGCCCTGCGAAGGGCGCCCCTCCCTTTGCTGGAGCCCTTCGGCTGCAGCCTTCAGGCCTTCCTCCGCGGAGGGAGCGGCGCTTCATCGAAAAGCAGCCAGGCAGGTGCCTCTTCCCTCCCTGCAGGCTCCCCCTGACCGGTGCGCTCCAGCCTTGGGGAATGGAATGGCTGCGATGGGCTGTTTCCCCGCTCGGCCACCCGAAGCAGCCCGGCGGCGGGCGTGAATGTTCCGGGCTGGGGAGTTGGGTGCCTTCCCTCCCTCCTGCCAAGTCCCCGCACCCGGCAAGCGGTGAAGGGTAGCGCGCAGCTCCGCGGCTCCTCGCACATGGGCTCCTGAGCAGGGCGGCCGCGTCCCGAGCGGCTCCCCGGCTCCACAGCGCCAAGTGGCAGGCAGGAGGGCCTCGGCGGGCAGTGGGAAGCTCCGGTGGTAGTGCCGCGTGGCCATGGCAACCGCCACGAAGGCAGGAGAGGCTCGGCCCCTCCCCGACGCCCCCGCGCTGCCCCCCTGGTGGGGGGGGCAGCTTTTGCAGCAGCCCAACTCCCCTCCCACCCGCGTCTCCGTCGACGAGCGCTCCTCCCCCTGACAATACTGGCCCTCGAAGAAATCCAGTTTGACACCTCTGCCATAGAGAGGTCTGGAATTCCAGTTCAGGGCTATCAAAGAAAAATTATCTTTCTGACACAATTTAAAATTAAAATCAGTTCTATAAAAAGTATTATTTTATATCTATCTGATACCTCAGGCTTTTTGGAAACTAATAAGAAAAGAACGGAAATAGTTATGGCACGCTTTTACGGTTGGGAAAACATGATACTACAGTATAAGGTTGGAAGGTTATCCATTGTTAATCAGTGATCTGAAAATCTCATCTCTATAGCTGAACAAATATTTTGCCAACAGGACTACATATTGTGCTCAGAAATTTAGACTGAATATGCTAGCTTGTATCCTTAATTGACCATATTTTCCCAAGCTTATATAAAAGGACCTAAACATTAATAATTTATTGTATAACATGGCTATATAGATATATATTTAGTTTGTTTAAAATACAAGAGAAGTGGGGTTTTGAGAGAAAGAGAGAGATAAAAATATATTTGTGGTGCATAATGCCAGACAATTTATGTGCTCTTCTTGCGTAACGGTGGTGAGAATGGCTTCTTTGCCCGTATGCAACATGTAATTTTGTTATCATTATGTAGCATAGAGCATAACATTTTTTTAAAAAAAGACAGTCTCATAGGATACATTCGGGTTCCATTTCTGCTGTGTACTGAAAAGCATTAGAACTGAATCAGCTTCCTATGCCTAGTGCTATTCACAAGTTGAACCGGGTGACACACGGTTCCATCCTAGCACATTTCACATTGTCATTTGTCCAACATTGAACATGCCCTTGTAAAGGTGAAAAGAAACTTGTTCCAAAAATAGGTAATGTTTGAGTGCCAGCCCATTCAACTGTGTTTTGGAACCAAAGAGGCAAAAGGAAATTCAACAATAGTTGAGGCATGATGATTTCTTAAAAGAATGAAGGAGAATTTCAGGTTTCCAGGGTTACTTGGTGATTCACTGTTGGGGCTTCTGATTACTATCTGGTGGTCTTCGGGTTGGTTTTCTGACTCTCTTTGGCGAATAGATCTGGGAAGTCATCTCCAAATGATTTGGTGTAACATAGTCTAACTAGGCATTTAAATAATGTTCAATACTAGGCAGCTTCATTCCAAGTGCAAACAACATTTACTTAGTTTTCCAGCTCTTTATAGAACACATTTTCTATGTACTTATTGATTTATTTTAGAAAAGAGACATGTTTGTATCATTGCCTTCCATACTAAATGCTATTTATACTGTCACCAACATTTAGGCTTGTGCCCTCTTCATACACTATGTATTCTATGCAGATACTTGGCATGTGTTCCTGAAGATGTTGATAGGTTTTTTTTTTAATCTTCTGAGATGCCCTTTCAGTTTGTTCAAATTTCCTACATGGGACGTAAGACAACAGTGATTTTCAGCAGAAGATAGTACCTGTTTAATTATCTAAACATTTAGATTAAAGCATCATAATCTATACTGCCATTACATCAAACATTTTCAGATGGTACATGAATGAATAATTTTAAGCACTGGGCTTAGTGAGCATATATTAATTCACAGGATATCTGATGGAGCAGGCAAGTTTACTGTAAACTCTGAATGTATATATTGCCATGACAAGCTTTCAAAAATACAAATTGGGTATGATACAATTTACATTAACCCACTTCATTCTGCATTAATTAATGACATGTTTAAACTCTTAAATGTTGTGATTGATGTTTTCCACCTTTTTAAATTTCTGTTTTTGTTTTGTGAACTGGTATATCCTCCAATATATTTAAAATTGCATTCTGAATCCATTTAATCTGTCTGAGAAAGCAAGTGAATTGACTGAAAGCTTATAAGAAAAACTATATTGTCACAAGTCATGGTTGTGATTTGAGATGGTTGTACATATTGCCGCCTTCCATTCCATTCTGATCTAAATGGTTTTCTACATTTAAAGAAGGCTGTTTTAGGCATTCGAACTATGGTTAATATGTTCCTGTTTATCATACAGGCTATTTCTCTTTGACAAGAAACTGCTTTTCTGCATGTAGTCCCTAAAATATTAAATGATTGTTGGGAGGAAAAAACTGTAAAGACAGGCAAATTGTTAGTCTTCCAAGTATAATAACAGAGCACATTTTAAAAATACCCATATTTCTTAGAAACAGAAAAGTACGGTAGTTACATTTGAGCTATCTCTCCTATGCTTGGTGGTAAACTATGCATATAGCCTTTTAAGGGACAGCTCATTTTATATGCCAATCTTCACAGCAATATCTTTGCAGAAATTATAAATTACCGTACTTTTCAGAGTATAAGACTCACTTTTTCCACCCCCAAAAGTGGGTGAAAATTTGGCTGCGTCTTATACACCGAATGTTGCAGAAGCCCCACCCATCAGTAATTTACCTCTTTGCAGCAAGCAGCAATTCAATTAAAACCTGCAAAAAGCCTGTTGCAGCTTCAGCACAGCCCAATTAGCATAAGCAGCTGAAGGTCCTTTGGATCGGGCTCCGACCATCAGCTGTTTCAGTCTGCAGCCTGAAACGGGCAGAGCCACGTGTTAATTAGCCTGTGCTGGGAAAGTGAAACTGAAACTGTTTCTGCTTGCTCCACGGAGGCAAATTGCTGGGAGGCAGAAGCTGAGGTAAGATTTTTTTTCTTGTTTTCCTCCCCT
>JAOYMU010000098.1:18536842-18554652 GCA_025802295.1 Psammodynastes pulverulentus
GCCGCGCTGGAGATTTGGGCAGTCTTTTTACGGTAAGGAGATTTACTAGGGCTTATTTTCGGGGTAGGGCTTATATTACAGCCTGTCCTGATTATCAAGATAGGGCTTATTTTCAGGGTAGGGCTTATTTTTGGGGAAACACGGTAGTAGAGGTCTTGAACAAGGCATCTTAGATTCCCTCTTAAATAAGAACAAGGATCCTGGGAAGCATGCCGTATGTGTATACGCATACATGCCTGCAGAGAACCACTGTGGCCAGAGGTTTCCCATAGGTTTGCTGCTTTTGTGAACCGAGTTAAACACTGTTGCCAAAAAAATTGAATCTGCTTTTGTGGAGCTCTACCTGCTGCAAAATTCCTGCCTAGAACCTCGTGTCTTTTTCCCAAAAAAATTGTGATTCATTTTGTTTTATGGCCCCACGAGGTTTGTTCATGATTCCAGGAAATCACTCTTGCATGCTCCAAAGAAACTTTCTTTAATCAAATCCACAACATCCAAAAGCCTAGCTGTGACTGGTTTTTAATTCAGTGTGTGAACTGTATGGCTAAAATATCCATATTAAGTGACATTAAAGTTCTGTCAGAAACATCTGGCCTGGGGCCCTCATTCACACTGATAAAGCCATCATTTGAGGCTACAGTGAATTGCAAGCAGCAATCGACTTAGAGTTTGTCATTGGTTAACTGAGCTTATATTTGGGAATGGCCTTCCAAGCTGTTGTATAAAATCAGTTTATACCAAGAGAAATAGCAGCACGTTGGGGAATAAAGGATAATCATACCTAATTATGACCTTACAGAATGTTATGATGATGGACTGGTTGAAATCTGAGTTTCATATTCTCCTTTTTTTAAATACAGAAATCTAACAGCGGAGGATCAGATTGCTCTGTTGAAATCCAGTGCCATTGAAGTGATAATGCTCCGTTCCAATCAGTCATTCTCCCTGGAGGATATGTCCTGGACTTGTGGCAGCAATGACTTCAAATACCAAGTCAGTGATGTCACTCAAGGTACGGCCTGTATGGTAAAGCAGAAGATAGCCCTGGAGCAGCCGCCTCGTGCCAACTCTGTTTTCCTTCAGTACTTTTAAATACCTCTTAAGATGTATAGAAAATGTGTCCCAAACCTACATAAGGTCGAAGCAAATCACAGGGGCACACAGTATTTTATGAATTATTTTACACAGCTGGTAATGTGGTGTATCTGAGAATGAGAATTGGATTTATCCTTTGTTTAATAATGTACAGCCTATTTTATAACATAATGACAAATGTACTGACTTACTCCTTGGCAGTTAATCCTAATTTGCCATCTCCCCTGTGTGGCATAGGGGTTTTGTGCAGTACCTTGTGATATCAGCAAGTATGACTGACGAGCCCTTCTTACACAATTGCCATTCTTATATTGCGTGCCCTTAAAAATACCCCCAAATTTCCTTGGGAGTGTTTTAGGAGGCCCCAAAACATTGAGGACAAGAGATGAGTCCATAAGAGCTCTCTCTAGCTTGCCAAGGAGGGTGTGTAAAATGCAGTAATCCCAGGTAATTTGTCCTTGTCTCCCTCCAGTTCCATGTATTAAAAAACACAGCTGCTGCAGAGGAAGCTTGTAGTGTTTTCCTCAAGAAAGGAAGAGGGGAGAGGAAAGCTGAGGAGCTCCAGGGCAAGGCAGGAGATTCCAGCTTTGTCACTGTTGGTGACCCTCCTCAGCTGCAGCCAAGCAAGGAAGTACCTGTCTGGACTACCTAAAAAAAAGAGTCCAGTGTGAGGTGGCTGAAACCTTGTGAATTGGGCTTGAAGTGCAGAAAGGAAGAGAGATTTCTTCTTTGCTCAAACCCCCAAAAATGGGAAAGAAAGACATTTGATGGCACGAGCTGCAGCTCACAAAAGTTGATGCCTTTTAATAAAATGTGTTAGTTCTTTTTAAAAAGATGTTTCCAGGCTTCTCTCTCTCTCTCTCTCTCTCTCTCTCTCTCTCTCATTCTCTCTCTCTCTCTCTCTCTCTCTCTCTCTCTCATTTTTTTTGCTGCACCACAGAGACTCATGTGGGAGCTTCTGGGTGGTACCCAGTAGGGGGAAAAAAAAAAGGAAGGCTAGCAAATTTAGAGGAAGGAAGGGCCATGGGCCAGATAAAATAAAGTTCAGTCTGCTGTACATGCAAACGTTTCTTCAAGTTCTTCCAGTGAAATGTTGTTTTATCACGATGAATAATAAATTGGGATGAGGAGGTGGATTGTCTAATGGGCTCGGATTGCTGAGCTGGCGGATGTTTCACGAAGTTGCAAACTTAAGAGTTCAGTTTCTGTGGCAACCATCTGACCAAGATGGGGAGGAACAGGAAGTTGAAAAAGTAATCCCATAAACGGCAGGATTGCACCACCTCAAGGGCGAATTCAGTATACGTTAAGTTTGCCAAAGGCCCAGTTTTAATGAAACATGGATGTTGTTATTCCGGTTGCTTGGTTTCTTCGATCATTCTGCTCACCTTAGGGATGACAACTCAACGGATGACACACTTAGAATTGGGTGTATTGGAAGGAAAATCCAAGATTTATGCTTACATTTGTTACTTCCCCTGTTTTAGGCTAGCTGGTAATTAGTAATCTAGTGCCTGCCTCTCAAAAGTTGCTTTGTTTCTGTTTCAGCTGGCCACAGCCTAGACTTACTGGAGCCCCTCGTTAAATTTCAAATTAGTCTGAAGAAACTGAACCTGCATGAAGAAGAACACGTGCTCCTAATGGCCATCTGCATCCTTTCTCCTGGTGAGGAAAACTTCAGTGTCGCAGGCGGCATTTCAGCTGTCTTACAATATTATCAGTAAACTATGTTATCATGCTTTACATGTCCCTGTATTAAAGTCTTGGTAGGAAATAACACACATGGTGTGTAGATATATATAAAAAAAACTACAAGCATCTTTCTGACCAAATGATTGTGCTGGATGTCCCTCGGTGTAAGAAACAAGCTACTGAACAAATGACCATCTATAGAAAATCAATTTTTGCAGTCTCTTCCACAGCGTAAAGTGAAGGGTTTATTTTCAAGGAATTTGATCTATCCTGAAGTAATTCTAGATGGACAATCCGTCCCAGTCCTTTTGAATCTACTTGAGACCCCTGACCTAGATAATGTTTATGATCATTTTCCAAAATGCTTCTTATGTCTAATGTAGCCTCCTATGTTGTCTGTCAGGTTTAGAGTTCTTCTAAAACAATACTAGGCCTATTTTTAAACACAAGTTTACCAGTATTTTGAAATAATGCTAGGGCTGCGTTTAAAAATAGGCCTAACCCTCTCTCCAGAGCACTAGATCAGAGGTGAAAAGACATTTAATTTTAATGAACAAAAAAAAGAGCAGGCTTGTACAATCTGCACATTGCTAGTTCTGTCATTACTGAGTGCAGTGTGGGTTTCTGCTGCTTTTGTTGACATGAAGTTTTAGGTGACTATACTTTTTATTGTATTACTTGCCTACTCCATAGACTACTTTGGAGTGTTGCTAGCCGCAGCCATTCACACCCATTCCTCTGTGACATTAGCTACTGATGGAATTCATGGTTATTGATAGCTGCTTCTCAGCTCACCTTGTGCTCCTTTTCTACCTGTCAGGCAGGCTATGTTTGGAGTGAGCCACCTTCAACCTATTTCACAATGCTGAAAAGCAGCACCTCTTCATCAGTTTGCAGGAAATGGTTCTCAATCGGGAATAGTTTATTTGCTGAAATTATCCCTTCTTGTCAATACATCTTGGTTTTTGTTTTTTTTTAAACTGAGCCAATCTTCCTTGGAAGAATTACTTTTGGTTGAGGCAGATCCCAAATAGCCTGACATATAAGTCAGAGGGTAGAAAAAAAAAACCCCGAGATAAGCCTAGCTGTTTTGCATGGTATTAAAGCAGCTGTGGAATTAAAAACCTATGACCTTCTGACATCATGTCAATGGGAGACTTTCCCCAGATTAAATAGGCAAGGAGCTCTGACATCAGAATACTCTCTAAATACTAGCCAAGCATGGACTTCTCTCCCCCCCCCACCTCTCTCCCTCCCTAAGGCAGAGAGATTAGGAGGTGACTAAACAGAGTGAGCTGACATAGACTGTGAGTATCAGGAAATCTCTTGCCTAGTAGGCAGTGACTTCTGACAGTACGTGCTATGACAGACAGAATTAAGAAGTTGCTTAATCCTACACGGAGTAAAGTAAAATGTGTGGTTAATGCTTCTCTAAAATGAGTCAATATAGCCCTCAAGTGCACAACCACTCAAAAAACCGCCCCGAGTCTTCGGAGATGGGGCGGTATATAAATTTAACAAACAAACAAACAAACAAATAAATAAATAAAAGTACCAGATCGCTTTTTATGACAACAATTGGGTGGTTTCAGAGATCAGACGGAAAAGAGCCTTGGTAACTCAAAGGTTCCAAATAACATGAATCTGCATGTTTATGAAAGTAATCGAATTATAATTGAACATCATTTTTCATCATGTGAATAGATGCAGAGGCTAAAGATACGGTGTATAGATGGAATTTATTGAATCTAAATATGTCTGCCAAATAATCCTGACAGATTACATCCTTGCCCAGAGTCAGACTTCAACTAAACTGAATATATAGTCTGGGGAGTTTCAGCTGATGTTTCTGTATAGAATCTGATTAACTTTTCTAGCAATCTGCCACAGGGATGAGTAAAAAGACGTTAAATTGGAGTGGCTTAAGAATTGCTGTGACCTACTTGTGATAAGCAGGGCGAAATAAGAGGGAAAGGATGAAGTAGGCTTAAGGACGACAAATGACTAAGATAATAGGAAATTTTCCTGTATTAACAAAGATCCCCAAAGACCTGTTCAAATGCCACTCCCCAAGCATAAAAAAAAAAGAAGGTTGGTGCACAGCCTCAGTTGGAGACCGAGCCTAGAAGTCTGCAATATGGCTTAGTACAATGAGCAGGAATTAATTCACAAAGATCCGGCACTTATTGAAACTATCCGTGGCAATTCAATTCAAATCCCTAACCCAAGGTGGATTGTTACAAATGTTTGCCATTCAGTTTGTGTCAAACATCTTTCCAACCAATGAAATCTATGTGCCCTTTCCAGAAGTGTATTGGTTAACGATTTAATGGCCAAATGGTTCTGAAATTATTATTTAGGGATATAGACTGCTGGTTTGTAAAAAAGAAAGGACAAAATGTTTGCTGAAAACTTGAATTGTGAGCTGATTTGTTACAAAGCATACTACTAGTGGAGAATTTTGAGCAGAGGATACTAATTGACTTGCTGAATAGAGAAAGGTAGCTTGAGAATTTTTGTTCAATATATTTGCTGCGTGTCATTGTGGTGATTAAACATTCAACTCATGACTATGATACTGAAGGAAGCTAGTTATTTGTCAGAAACTATATTTCTCAGATGGCGTTAGAACAGACCTGGGTGTTTTATGGCAAACAGGCCACTTCTGTTCCTTTGACTGTCCCTGCCCTGCCTGTGATGGTGAATGGGTAGGAGTGTGTGTGTGTGTGCCTGTGTTTGTGCGCTTAGAGGATGCTATAATTAGTGGGGAAGTGACTTGTCAACATATGCTGCAAGTAGTCTTTGACTTATAACAGTTCATTTAGTGACCGTTTGAAGTTACAAGGGCACTGAAAAAAAGTTAGGACCTGTGCAGCATCCCTGTGATCATGTGATCAAAATTCAGATGCTTTGGCGGTTGGTTCATATTTATAATGGCTGCTGTGTCCCATGGTCATACGATCCCCTTTGCAACCTTTGACAAGCAGAGTCAATAGAGAAGCCAGATTCAGTTAACATCCGGGTTACTAATTTATCAAGTGCAATAATTCACTTAACAACTGAGGCAAGAAAGGACGTAAAATGGGGCAAAACTCACTTAACAAATGTCTCATTTAACAACAGAAATGTTGGGCTCAATTGTGGTCGTAAGTCAAGGACTACTGTATTTTAAGAAAGCTTCTCCCGTTTATCTTGCATTTGTTTGCATTTGCTGGTTACAACTGAAGATATGGGGAAAACTGGGCAGGGTTAGGGTTAGGGTTTATGATGTCTTAGAACAGTAAGACTCAATGGCACAGGTCAGTCTCGAAATTACAGGTCACCAACAGAGAGACAATTCCCCTTATCTGAATGCCAGGGATGTGCTGACATCTGGAACAGCCCAGGCAATACTTTCAGAATGATGGCATGTGCCACTCTCCTCTATGGGCATCAATCCTCTTTAATGGATTGAAGGCGGTAAGAAAAAAAGCCAGAATAATGGGGGAAAGTTACAAATTAACTACCTGTAGAATACCACGCAGCACAATTGCAAAAGAATTTCTTTGTTTGAAAACATCCTTACCTGCACTGCCTTCTGGGTTTGTTTGTTTTTATGATGAATATAATATCTGATCAGCATGCGTACCTGTTATAAGAGTTAACTATTTCTGACCCAAGCCTATTTCTGCTTGACCCAAAATGCTAAGGAAACAATTAAAGCAATGTCTTACTCATTAAATGGATGGTCTCTCTCAAGCAGACACAGGAAAGTCATTAATTTCAGGTACCTCAACAGTGTCCCCTTTGAGAACTTTTGCTAGAAAATTCCAGTGATTGAGCAAAAAAAAAAGTAGTGCTTTCTCCTATCCAAAGGAAGTTGTGTCTTTCTTTCTGAACATGACAAGAAGTAGCAGAGGGGAGAGTTTGTGATCCCATAAGTCACATGAGCTGCACAGACCAGATCTGTGGCTTATGCAAACTTCATTTTTATTGTTAATGCAAAAACAATCTTTAAAAGGTTCAAGCTGTCTCATAGTTGAAATATTGAAAGAAAAATTCTGCCTCTCTTCCAACAATTGCTGTTTTATTGCCACTTTATTTATTTATTTATTTTTTAAAAGCATGTGTTTAACCTTATGGCACATTGATACCTTGTCTTAAGGTTTTCCAATATCTCTGAATCTTTTTTGGGTGCTCCCTTTTCTGATTCTGACACATGACAGGGGATGTGGATACAAGGGCAAACTCGGAATTATTTTGAAGGAGTTCAAATTGCGACTCTAGGGTCGAAGGAGAGGAATTAAGGGAATGCATAGAAACTACTATTAGGAGAGGGGGGGAAATGGAATTAACTAAAAGTGGAACACATACAGGCCCTGTCATGGGTGATACTGCCTACCTCCATCAAGTAAGAATGTGTGATGTGTTTTATTTCCTAGATCGCCCTGGTGTTCAGGACACGGCTCTGGTGGAGTCCATTCAGGATCATCTTTCGCAAATCCTGCAGACCTATATTCTTTGCCGACACCCTCCTCCGGGCAACCGCTTGCTCTATCCCAAAATGATCCAAAAACTCACAGACTTGAGGAGCCTGAACGAGGAGCATTCCAAGCAATATCGCTGCCTCTCCTTCTTGCCCGAACATAGCATGCAGCTCACTCCGCTGGTCCTTGAAGTCTTTGGCAATGAAATCTCCTGAGTCACCATTGAGGAAAAAGCACATGGCAATCGAGAAGAGTGTGTGTGGGGGGGTGTCAGCCCAGCTTTCCACTGGCTACAAACTGAAATTTTTTACCCCACGTGAGATTGTGTATATTCTGTCAGTGAGAATTTTGATTTCTTCTCCCACACCCCCACACCCCATGCTACCTGAAGAGCCACATTCATGATATACATCTCCAGTCTCTCTGAGGAGCAACCTGGTTCATCTTACCCCACCTGCCCTTCAGAACTGAATGGCTTTCTCTGTTGCTGCTTTGCAATGATGAAAGGAAATATTGCTTTTCAAGCCAGCAGGTGAAACGTGGCCTTAAAAAAATACCAATTGTATAAGAGCGCCCATAGAGAATGAGCGGAATAAAAAATGGAACTTGGATATTCTCATTTCTATAGGCTAGTAAAAGCTTTCAGTCCTGGATAATTGTAATACACAGAGGTATCGAAGTGCTCGTTTTTATTGAATATAAGCTTATAATTTCCTGCCAAATACCAACAATCACTTTAGCAGTGAAAAGAGCAACATCTTAATTTAATATATAAATTTAATTAAAAAATAAGATGCTTCAATAGCAGCGGAACTTCTATTGATTAGCCAAATGAGGAATAGAAGAAAGATTTGTTAGAATAAATAATCATCTTCTTGGGCTTGGGTTTTTGTTTTTTTAAAATGCAATTTGTCCAATGCATAGAAATATGCCAGCACTTTTTAAGCTCTTAATAATTTATAATAGGAACTGGAAGACTTTGGATTTAATCATACACTCCTTGGTGGGGAATACGGGCGCGTTCTCAAAAACCAGGCTCCTGCCAGAATCTCTGCACTATTATAACCATGGCTATGTTTGCCGCTTTCAGCCTCAAACAGTGTCTGACACTACTAATTACTAAGAATTGATGAGGAATAATCCAGAAGTATAATACTGACTTTTAGTCTATCCAAGAATGCTTGGTTTGTTTAGAAAAATTGTATAGTATCACTTTTTAATGGATTGTAGAAAGGATTCCTATGATCAGATTAAATTATGTACAAAGCAGCTTAATTATCTGATACAGAATAAGCAATTTTCAGTTGTTTCCATTTTGGGGCTATGATGTTTGAGTCAGTTCTTAAGTCATCCTTAGGAGGCTGAAACTAATTTATTTTTGATACTGGTAAAATGTTTACTCTTAAGTTTGACAACCTCCTGGCTACTTGATTTCTAGAAAAAATTAAGTACATATGAGCCATTTGTTGACAAAGAAAAGATCTTGTCATCAATAATGACTTCACCAAGAATATATGTGGTTTAGGTAGCTTTTTGTTGCATTGGTCCCAAATAATATGAAATAAGATGTGGACCAATTTCTGTTTGATGAAGGAGTCTACAAACATTTGGGTGAGAGATTTATTAAGACTGCACCATTAAAGATGAGTTAATTGTCAGTTTGAAAGCGAAAACATGATTATTGATTAATGTTCTGCTAAAACTTAGGTAGTAGAATATATTGCTTACTTCAAAGAGACGTTAAAACATTCACCATTGTGTAGTTCTGCTTGGTTTTAATTCTTGGTGATATCAGCAGTTTGCACTCTATACATCGCTATATATTTTAATATATCAGGTAAAATAATTATTCTTCACAGTCAGAAACAGATTAGATAAGCATTTAAAAAAAAAAAAAAAAGATTGTGCTGGTTAGATTTTACAGATGATATAAGAAGGCAAGCGATTGGAATGAAATCTGCCCTGTGCTCACTAGGTGTCAGTAGGGTAATAGACTAGACCTGTAATTGTGAAAGTGCCTTGAGTTTGCTGCAAAGCAATTTATCTTTTTCCAGAATGATTAGATTGTTTTACTCTGAAATTAGCCTAAATTACTGGGATTGGAAGATTTCATCAAAGCCTTAACTTCCTTCTGTACTTCTCTGAGAGTTGGCACAAAGGCAGCCCACCCACATGCAACAAGTCCCTGTGGTTGGATGTGTGTGAGCCTATGTGTGTAGGTGCCCCTCCTTCAGCTAGCTCCTTTCGCAGGGAAAGCATCTTAAAGCTTTGCAACCCAAAATACATTGGATTTTTCATTATCCAGGCTAACCATTTTAGATATAGCATCTCCATTTTAAAACCTTGTTCCTTCAACTGCAGAAATGCATCATCACTTCAATGAACCTTCCTTAGCTTTGATCACTTGAATGGACTTTTTAATCAATATTTGTACTCCATCTCAGCATCTAAGCTGATAAATAATTTTAAAGATAGGGTGAGTTTATGTTTCCACCATATGCTTGAGTCAAGAACACTTTTAAAAGTGAAAATCACCTCAGCAAATACATGGTTATAGAATCACAGAAGAAAGGGCAAATTTGAGCTCATTGGTGGTATCAAGTTTTGAAAGAGACTTTTAGAAGAAAATTCAGGTACTCAATATGGAATGCACAATATACACATTGCAAATTTGTCCGCTATTTAAAATGCTGCTAGACCATAAGCATGCTAATTCGCTATAGGGGATGTTTGTTTCTGTATCTTAAGAAACATTTTTGTCATTTTTTTCATGGTTAGAACCATAACAAGATCTTACGGGTGTTGCAGTCATGGATGTAAGATTTGGAATCCATCCCATATCAGGAAATAATCTCAATGCCGAAGAAGGGGAGGGGAGGAAGAGGAGGATAGCGATAGCACTTAGACTTATATACTGCCTCATAGTGCTTTACAGCCCTCTCTAAGCGGTTTACAGAGTCAGCATATTGCCCCCAACAATCTGGGTCCTCAGATAATACTTAAAGCTTTTCTGCCTTAGGAGAGGAATGGAACTAATCACCCTCTCCCTCAACTGAATACAGCAATGTTTGAATATCATGCTCATTACAAGCCAAGTCAGGTTACTATGATGAACCAGGCTATCTAGTATAGGCTAAAACTATTCCATGTGAATTCGTTGTAGAGGCTTTAGTAACAATGACATTTGAATCAAAGCTGCTCTGTTCTGAAAGATGTTTAGGGCTCTTTTTCCACCTCTGCATGGAAAAGCCAAACCTGTAGAGTTAGAGAAGGGTAGCTTATTAGATGAGAAACACAAATCATCTCCATTTTGTTGCCTTATGTAATAAATCGTCATGCACTTTATAAAAATCAATATAATGATTTAAAGAGATATATATTTTAATTATAGTGATGGTGGTGGTGGTGATGATGAATGACGGATACTTAGAGATGAATGCTATCTTTTTATTCCTCTGTACATCTTTTGGCTTTTTTTTCTAGCAAATAAAGATCTAATATTTAAATATAATATTCCGGAGCTTTAATAATAAAGAATGATTGAATACTGTTTTGCAGTTTTAAATGTGATGCTTGGTTATCTTATTAATAAAAAAAGAAGAAAACCTTCTGACTGATTAATTTGATACGTTTCTTCAGAAATGAATCATTTAAGTGCCCTGGGATTTATTTCCATTTAACACTGATATCAGCCTGTCTCTCAATGAGGAAAATCTAACGATTGGAGCAGGGCTGTCAAACCCACAGGCCGGATGCATCACGTGCTGCTCACACCCAGTTTAGCAAAGGGGAAAAAAGTCCTAATATGTTGCGTGACACTGCCGTGACAATGTGAGTTTGACAACCCTGGATTAGAGGATTGAAAAATATATCAGTTGGGACCCAAAAAACTTCCTAAAATACGTATGTGCATGACTACTGATGCGGTTGCTTTAAAGGTTAAATGGTACGGCATAAACTATTTCTAAATGTTAACTAGCACGAGGAATAAGTTGGCACCTTGAAGTTAATGGGTCAAGCTCTCCAGAACTAGATGTCGAGACTGCATGCCTCTTTCTCATTGTCACTTCACTCCCTTCGTGAAACCACTGGAGGAAGTAATTTGGAAATCTATGTGAAGCATCAGTGGCTTTATCTTCACATCCTGCTGCCCATAGCATGAAGATGCTCCACTAATCATTTTTGAAAGAATATTTCTACATGATGCTGCATTTTCTTCTTCTTTTGCCAGAGGCAGCTTAAATTCATCTTTCAGCTGTTCTAGTTTTACAAGGACTCCTTGCAGTCTTGGCTGTCTACAGAATGTACAAATGCCTTACAGGTAGAAAGGCTTGAATACGCCCAACTCCTTCATACACCTCCTCCTCCTTGAATGCTGGTCAATGCTCTCTCTGACCCTTTTAGCTCAGAGTGCACGCATTTTCCTATAAGCAATATTAGAAATTCAGCCTGAAGCAGTCCAGCAAGTGGAATTCATAACCGTGGCTAAAAGTGGTAACAAGTGAAAGCATTTGGCAAAAGTGGTAAAAACAGAAATGCCAGCTAGCCAGTGTGTTGGGGAACATCACGCATAGGTAAAATATGCAGAGGAAATATGATCTAATTTATACACCATCTTTATTAAATATATTCACATGCATGAATGTTAACCCTATCAATAAGGTTAACCTTGACTGTCAATAGTTAATTGCACTCTGTTCCTTGAAAGCAAGTGGTTTGGGGTGGGAGCAGAAGCGGGAGCTTTAAAGATTCAATTCACTTTTAAAATATTTTCACTGGCTTCGATGACTTTTTAAAAACTTTTAATTTTTTTATTCAGTTGCTCAGGGCAACCAGGAGAGTACTCCCTGAAAACATCCCTGTGAAATAAATTAGGCTGTGCGGAAGTTTATCTCTAGTAATATACAGACTTTTCTCTTGAAAAGTAGTTTTTTTTTTAAAGGAACAACTTACTGTACTTTTATTCCACAGTTTTTCACACAAGGAACGAAATTTTGCCGCCCTGTTCCTTCGCAAGTGCGTATCCGGTCCGGCTTCCTCGTGAAATCGCAAAACTGGGTCCTTAAATAGTCTGATTTTCCTTTACAACAAACTGGAAGAGATTGTCGGACGCGTGCACCGATTGCACAACTTTTGATCCGGAACGTCTGCAGGATTTCTTCTTCTTTCCCCGTGAAAGGATATTGTCTAGCGAGGAAAATGTTTGGAGAGAAGAAATCCACGCGTCCCAACTCGCAGGAATACGGTAGAAGCGCCGCCGTCACACCCTGGCGGCGGATATCAGGCTCCGGGGCTTGAGCTGTGGAGGGGAATGGTGGCGGACAACTGCCGCTATGCGCATGCTCCGTCTCTTGGCTTGGGCTCCTCGTGTGACTGGGAGCATCATGCCGGGCCCCAAGCGCGCGCGGCCGCCTCGCATCGGCACCCATGGGGGCACCTTTCACTGCGACGAGGCGCTCGCGTGCTTCCTCTTGAAGCTGCTTCCCTCTTACCAGGTAGGCAGTCCCGCTGCCGAGGTACAAAGCAATCCCCGCAAACCAGTGCAATCTCCCCAGAACAGCCTTTCTTTTCTGCGTCCGATGTGTTGGACTACAGTTCCTATGGTGCCCAGTCGGCATTTAGAGCTTGAGGATAACCGATATTTTGCATATATTTTTTTGAGACTCCGATCTGTGATCAGTCGGCGTGGCCAATAAGGCATTGTGGGAATTGTAGTCCAAACATAGGGAGGGCATGTGCTTTTCTTCTTCTGACATGTGGGACTAAATTAAGTCTTTTCCTTTGCTGTGTGCAGAGATTGTGCTTTTTCAGATCCCATCAAGCAAGCACAACTTGCTGGCTTTCCTGTCTTTTGGGGAGGCATCACATACACACATAGCATCTTTCCGGTTACTTTCAGTAATTGCATGGCTGCGGTTGTAAAAATAGTCAAATCTTGTGAACTTCAACTTCAGCATGGCTGGATGGGGAATTCTGAGAGTTAAAAGTCCACACGTTGCCAAGATTGGACACCCCCTGGGTTAAAGTTACTCTCCCTCCTCCACTCGGATCCTGATATGAATGGAATCCCTGCATCTTCAGAAAACAATTACTTTTAAGAAGCTGCAAATGTTTGTAGTCTTGTTACATTATAAATCATTTTTATTCTATTCTTAATCCTGCATCTGTAGTTACAACTATGACCCAATTGCCCCAGATTTCTGAGATTTCATTAAATATCCATGTTTTTAAAGCTGCTTTTAGAGTTTTAAGAAACAAGCTGGGTATGATTTTTAAAAAGGCAGGTTTTTACTGCTTCTTTCTTTCATATCAATTTTTATGTTACAATCTGAGTGAGTGTAACAGGTGCCTCAACATGTATGTAATATTTATTTCACAATAAAAGATAATCTGGAGTAAAGTGTTACTGGGATTTTTCTTTTAGGCGATCTCATCTAATAATGGGTTCTGCATATTCAGGAAACTTTTATGTCTCCTCAATTTAACAAGAATCGTAACCCAAAATTCTTTGTAACAACACACTTTAATCCCAGCTTGCTCCTTCTGGAATTTTTGAAGCGTAAAACGGAACGAATAGTTCTTAATTTATAATCATTTTTTGTCAGCACTTGAATCTGCAACGTCTCAGAATTGTGGAGAATTCTTTATCCTATAGATACCCACTACCCGGTGAAGCAAACTGTTTAACTAAAAGAAATCAGAAGTTATAATTAAAAAAACCCGTCCTCTCAGTTGTTGCAGAAGCTAGAATGGAATAGGATCAGAAGTTACAAGATCGGTAGTCATGCATTTTGTTTCACTGCTTGTGTTGTTGTCACACCGCTCGCTGTGGCTTTAGGATGCAGAGATTATCCGGACTCGGGATCCCAAGCTACTGTCCTCATGTGATGTTGTGGTGGACGTTGGGGGTGAATATGATCCCCAGAAGCATCGCTACGACCATCACCAGAGGTACCAAGGAATTCCTTAAACTTTTCCTCTTTATGCTGCCCTCTTAACCTGGTCACCAAGTCTCACCATCCAGCAGGTGAGGAAGTCAAGAGGAGTTTAAAAGATAACCAGCCCAGATTTAATAACTTCCAGATATCTCAGATTAGATGTCCCACTGCTAGCCAGCTGTGGCCATTAAGCAGTCTCTTTAGGAGAACTATTTTTTTGAAGAAGTGAGAAATTATGTGCAACTTCATTTTTTTTTCCTTTCATTCCCTGCCCTGCTACTTACTGAGGTAAAGAACTTGTTCCAGATGCACTTCCATTATTCATCTTTATTTTTAGTGTTTTAAACAACAATTTAAAGTGCTTTTCAAAGCATCTTTTGACTCGGGTATATAATACTGTTAATATAGTCCTTGCTTTTGGTCTTACAATCTAAAAATGACAGAGAAGGAAAAGGAGGAAAAGCATGAAGAAATTCTGGGCAAGGTTTCCTTGTTGTAGGTAGAGCTTTGAAATATATATTTTAAAGGTCAGTTCTACCAGTCTATGAAGAAGAGAAATTTGGAAAGCTGAGCTCTTTATCAAGGTGGGATGATTTTGTCTCTCTTGCTGCCATCCCAATCTCTTCTGACTATCCTCCCTGCCCCTGCCTTGTTCCCACAGGTCATTTAACGAGTCAATGCACAGCCTAAAACCTGATAAACCGTGGCAGACCAAGCTGAGCAGTGCAGGGCTGGTATATGTGCACTTTGGCTCCCAGATTTTAGCCAACAAGTTGGGCATAAAGGAGGAAGATCCTGTTGTGCATCTGCTTTATGACAAGGTATCTAGACCCATATTTGGGGTGGGGATACGTGAAGGAAAATGTCTGGCATGAGCAAGAGAAATAACAGAGACCTTTTCCGCAGCCGAAGCAGCTTTCTCCAATTTAGTAACTTCTAGGTGTGTCAGACTGCAGTTCCTGTAATGCCCAAGGCACCAGGTCCAGTGGGGAGGTATTGTGGGAATTGTAGTTCAGCAGTATCTGAAGGCCCTGTAAAAGCATCAGGTTTTACTTACTTAAAGCAACTTTTGTTAGTGGATTCAATATGTATAATTTACAGTGGGAATGCAAAAGGTGCTGTTGATGGTCTCTTTTACCTGCACACTCCAAACTTTATTTCTCGCTGAACTGACCTTATTCTCATTCCCATCCTCCTCCCTTTTTTAGTTGTATGAGAACTTTGTAGAGGAGATAGATGCAATCGACAACGGCATCTCGCAGTGGGATGAAGAGCCACGCTACGCCATGAGCACCAACGTGAGCGCTAGGGTGGGGTACCTGAATCCTCGCTGGAACGACAAGGACCAAGACACTGAGGTAGGATTCAGAAGACCGAGATTTGCTTGGCAAACCTTGAGCCAGCTTGGATAAGAATAAAATCAGATATGATTTTATGGATCTAAAAAAAAACCAAAAACACCATAGCAGCACTGAAAACATCAGGAGGAGTCTAATAGCATTTTTTCAGACTAACAGATTATATTAAAATGCGTAAACTCTCATGAACGATGGCTGATTTCATCAAGCATATGCCTTTTAATACAATTTGTTAGGCTGAAAGAGTGTTATTAGATTCCTCCTGGTCTTTGGCTGGTGTAGACTCCTGCAACAAAAGCACGTTAAAAAAGAAGAGAGAGCCTGCTGCTTATATTGCTGTCTTTTGACCCCCACCTCCACCCCCAAAGCGGTCTTAATCTGTCTTCATTTCTTTGTGGGGCAGTGGTCTACCCATGGAGTGAAGAAACACCCTTGTGCCAGTTCTTCTGGGGCTTCCAGGGATGGAGGTTGCATGGGTGTTTTTGCCGACCCATAACCATCTTGGGGCAATGATCTTTTTTCTAGAGAGCCCAGCTATAGATATTCCTCAACTTACAACAGTTCGTTTAGTGACCTTTCAAAGTTAGAACAGCACTGAAAAAAGTGACTTAATGACCATTTTCCACACTTAATGACCATGGCAGCATCCCCATAATCCAAATTCAGACGCTTGGCAGCCGACTCATAATTACGACTGTTGCAGTCTCCTGGGGTCACGTGATCCCCCCTCTTGCGACCTTCTGACAAGCAAAGTCAACGGGGAAGCCAGATTCACTTAACAGCCACATTACTAACTTAACAACTGCAGGGATTCACTTAACAGCTGTGGCAAGAAACATCGTAAAGCGGGACAATAAGAAATGACTCACTTAGCAACAGAAATGTTGGGCTTAATTGTGGTCGTAAGTCGAGAACTATCTGTATTTGGGAAATTCTGACTTGGTACCTCTTTGTGTAAGCAACTCCCAGAGGTCTCTGCTGGTAAGAGGAAAGAGACAGCCAGATGATGGTTTGTCTGAGGAACCCACAGAGAGAGAGAGAGTCCGTGTTCCCTCGTATAATCACATAGCACAGATCGCATGGCTCCAAATTAAAAAAAAACAACGCCCTTGGATTGAGAACGTAACTGCCAAATCCATCCTTCTTTTCCAGGCTGGGTTCCAGAAGGCCATGACGCTGGTGGGCCACGAATTCTTAGACCGGCTTGATTACTATTACCGCAGTTGGCACCCTGCACGCAGCCTTGTGGAGGACGCCATCCAACAGCGCTTTGAGGTACTCCTCGTGTTCAAAAGTTCCTAAGAGGGAGACAACTTTACAAACATACTTGCTAGATACGTTTTTTGGGGGGGCTAAGCATTCATTTTTTCCAAAGGTGGAAAAGGAGCTTTCTGGTGATGCACCAGGGTTGCTGTATCCTCATAGTTGGAAGGATAAAGGTGATACATTCAGAATTGAATGACAGCCACTTGCTGCTTCTTTCCATTCCAGTTCTAGAACCATTAGAACTCAGTGTGGTTCTCTGTGATTCCATATATGTCATTGTGAGGACTAGAATCTTAGGGGAAATGAACTGAAACTTCTGCCAGTCTGATTATGCTAAATTCATGTTTGGACTAGAATCTACAATAAGGCACCTTATGACTTGCCCTAATAAAGCAATAAATGCCTCTAGTGTATTAATAGCACTTCGTACACCTCAGCCATCAGGCTGGTAAAACCAGTACTTCTGAATGGTGTGCATGTCTTTCTATGGCAGGTGGACCCTAGTGGTGAAATTCTGGTCCTGGCACAAGGAGGCTGTCCATGGAAAGAGCATCTTTTACAGCTGGAGCAAACGATGGATGTGAAGAAACCACTGAAATTCATCCTATATACAGATCTGAGTGGCCAGTGGCGGGTACAATGTGTTCCTGTAGGGCTGCGAACTTTTCAGAACCGGTGAGTGTGGCTCCTCAACACCTTTTGACTTACCCTGAAAGAAAGATTAATATATTTTTCCCCAATACTGTGGAAAAGTTGCCTCAGATTCATTTATGCAGCAAATGGTACGGACCAGTTTTTTTATCTGTTCTTCCCATGAGTAGATGATGGCTATCATCCTAAGTTCAGCACCTTCCTTTTATTTATATTTATGGTTAATTTTATGGTTAATTTATATTTATGGTTAATTTATGGTTAATTTATATATATGGTTAATTTTTTTCTGCTGGTATTTTTAAAAATTCAGGGAGGCCAGTATAGATCTATTTCGAGCTTAT
>JAOYMU010000098.1:18603076-18622847 GCA_025802295.1 Psammodynastes pulverulentus
CTTCAAACTTGGCAAGTTTAAGACTTGTGGACTTCAACTCCCAGAATTCCTGAGCTAACATGACTGGAGGAGGAATTTTGGGAGTTGAAATCCACAAGTTTTGAAGCTGTCAAGTTTGAAGAGCCCTGCCCTACACCATTGTGTTCACTCTTCTCATTCCACTTCTTTAGATTCCTTTATGTACTATAGAAACCAGAACTGGATACAGAATTTCACGTGTGCCCTCACCAATGTGGCTTAGAACAGAACTACTCAAATTCAAATTCAAACCTTTATTGTTACAGTACAACATGTGCACAATGAGATTGGCTGAGCCTCCCTTCGTGCACCCCTCCAACACAGTACAACTCACAGTGAACACAGCAAATCCCTAACCCAGTGATTCCTATCCTACTAACAACACACCATCCTATTGCACCATGTGAACTTATTGCACGTTGCACCGGCCCCGCAAGTCAATTGTATTATGTTGTTGTAGGTTATTTTCCATTCAGGAGTCTGACAGCCCATGGATAAAAACTATTCTTCAGCCTGTTTGTGCGGCTGCCTATGCTTCTATATCTTCTTCCTGATGGTAGGAGAATAAAGAAGTGCTGCCTAGGGTGTGAGACGTCCCTGAAGATTTTCCTCACTCTTCTAAAGCAACGAGCCCTAGCAATGTCATCTAGTGGTATCAGGGGACAGCCCGCGATGTTCTGTGTTGTGCTCACAACCCTCTGTAGTATCTTTCTGTCCACGGCTGTCAAGCCAACATACCCCTTCCTGTGCTTTCAAGAGTGCATCTCTTCAGCATCTAAGGTCTACCATTTATGTAGCACTTGAAGATGCTGTAAGTGCTGCGGATTCATTCTGCTTGTGATCCTCCTTACAACCCTTCTGTCTGATTTCTAAAATCCCTTATAAGCAAGCAATTTTGACAAAACTAACCTGCCATTAGTTTTAAAAAAAGAGGTGTGTTTCTTAGAAAAAGAATGTATGCCATACCCATGTTTGGCTTCAGCCTGGCCTACCATACAGTATGGAATAAGTACCATCGATTACATCTGTACAATACGGCCTGTCACAGAAGAAAGATGATGAGATGACCTAATCCAGCAAAATAGACATAAAATATTATTGTGTGAGAGATGGGACAATGAGAAACAAAAATAATGATCTGCTGAAAGTTAACTCACGCAGTCCATTCAGTGGCACTGGTACATGATTTAAAATGGGAACTTCTTTGGCAGATGATCAAATAAAAGTATCCAACATTCACTACAAGAACTTTATCAAGGCTTTTAGAACAAGATGGTCCAGTATAGTTCACTCCATGAAATTATTTGTCTCTCTGCCAGCCTGATTTTAACACAGTCAGTCTGATTTTGGATGTTTGAGGTTTGTCTGTCAACATTGACATCAAGTAGAACTGGAATGGGACCGATGAGGGGGGGGGTGAGCTTTTATTGGCTTGAAAAAAAAGGCTTGGGTTTCAGGGGATGGAGAAGAAAGTAGTTAGTTAAGTAAGTAGTACAGCTCAAGGCAGCATACATATTTATTTGTTTATTAATGTTCCTGTTTCTATTTTCTGCCTAAAGGGACATTTGATGAAGCAAGCAGAGAACTAGTACATGATGTGAAATGCTCTAGGTTTGATCTCTGTGGTACCTGGTGCAAATGTTAAAACTAGAGTATGGCATTGCCTGAATTTATAATAAGAGAGAAAAATGAGAATTATCTTGCAAGATTAATCCGCACTTGACTTTTTCCTAGTATTTTTGGAAGAGGCATGGAAGTACTAAGAAATTCATACAATGGGAATGATGAGAGAGATGAGAGCCACCCAGGAGAGCTTTTTCCTCAGCTGCTGGTACTGATGATTTTATCACCAGTAAAAACATGTAATAGATAGAGGTCGGTAGAATTATTTTGTATGATTTATCACATACTTCATTAAAGTTATCAGTTACAGGGCAGAATTCTTGCAATCCCTAGTGAATGAATTGTATAGTTTAATTATATATTCATAAGACATGGAACAGTGAGATATCTGTGCAGAAATAGAACTACAGTTGTGTTTTTAACTTCTCTTGTCAATTCTCTCTTTCTCTCATTCCTTCACTGCCTCCCACCCCCAGGTGCTAATTCTGAACAAATCCTTTGTGGAATCTCATTCTGAAGGTCTCTTCCTTGTGCATCAATATTTGCACATGTATCAGTGACAAGGCCATCCATTTTTCTGTACGTTCTGTAAAATGTTCTGTCCAGTTGACATGAATCATTCCCTGTGTGAATACTAGTAGGGATCAAAACATCATTGTTTCTGGGAAGAATTGGTGGTTTAAAATGGAGGGAAAAAAACCCAAGATGACAACAGCAGCAGTAACAGCAGAGAGCCAGTCTGGTGCAGTATTCAAGGCACCAAAAGTGGGAAATTGTGAATTCAAGTCCTACCTTAGCCATGAAAGCCATCTGGGTGACTTTGGGTCAGTCATTCTCTCCAAGGCTTATTATTTTGGGGAAAACAGGAGAAGGAAGATCTGTTGGATATGTTCACCACCTTCAGTTGTTTGTGAAAGTAATAAAGGTAGGATATAACTAAATGGCTACATAAAAGTAAATAAATAAAAATAGCAGTACGCAGCAGAAGTATGCATTGACTCAAAAGCTATGAGAAGAGGATGAAGGAAAGGCCCTGGGAAGCTTGGAGAGTGAGCAAGCTGGCAAAAAGGCCATGCGAAGGATGAGGCCTATTCCTTCTCTGGCCTATTCAGCCTGTTAAATCAGCCCCAACCCAGAACAATCTGACCACATTGGTGGGATGGATTTTGTTTTTGCTGAACCCCAGCTCATCGGAAACGTTCTGGCAGAACTTCCAGCGTGCAGTCATTTTTCAGATTCAAAACAAAACTGGCTTTCTATTTCATGCAGAATCCCAAAACCGGGGTGGAGCAGGGGTTGTTTTTCAAAAGGAAATGTTTCTTTGTTTATTATTTATTCTGTAACCGACCCCTTTTCCTATAATGAATTTGGTTAGATCATAACTACATGTAATATAATCAAGTCTAAAACACGGAAAATAACACAATCAGCCATTGTGTGATTGTGGGGGGAAAAAAAGAAGAAGGACGGGCTGCTTTAATGAATAACAGAGAAGCGCTGTGCTTGTGTGAGGTCAGAAGGACATCTAAATTATTTCCAAAACGTGCACCACCCTGCTATGAGCATCTCACTGAATTCAGTGGGACTGAGGTAGCATATAAAAGATTGGAAGAAGAAGAAACTGTCTTACATCTAGCAAGACTTTCTGAAAAATAAAAAACAAATAGGAGTGATAGCCCTATTACTCCAATCTAAAGAACTACAAAACCATCAGACAACGCTATTTTTATAATAGTATATAAAGTGCAGAGAAGAGCAACTGAGATGATTCAGGGCCTGGAGACTAAAACATATGAAGAATGGTTGTAGGAATTGGGTACAGCTAGTCTAGAGAAAAGAAGGACTACATGATAGCAGTATTTAAAGGGCTACCACGAAGAAGAGGGGGCCAACTTATTTTCCAAGGCACCAGAAGAAACAATGGATGGAAAATAATCAAGGAGAGAAGCAATCTGGAATTAAGCAGAAACCAGTGGAACACCTTGCCTTCAGAAGTTGTGGGTGCTTCATCACTGGAGGTTGTTAAGAAGAGACTGGACAGCTACTTGTCTGAAATGGTATAGGATCTCCTTCTTGAGCAACAGGTTGGACTAGATAGAAGGTCACTTCCAGATCTATTCTGATTAATTAAATGTTTGAAGGTGCCTGGAGGACATTCCAATAAGTTCCCAATGAGTGTCTTTTGGAAGAGTATCCTACAAGATGGTGTAAACACCCGCCAGATCTTTCCTCTCCTCCACTTTACAGGTAATCCTTGACTTACCTCCATTCATTTAATGACCGTTTGAAATGACAATGGCACTGAAAAAAGTGACTTACAACCAGTCCTCAAACTTATGATCGTTGTAGTATCCCACAGTTACACAATCAAAATCTGGACCCTTGACAACTGGCATGTATTTATAACATATGCAGTGTCCTGGGGTCATGTAATTCACATTTGCGTCCTTCCCAGCTAGCTTCTGACAAGCAAAGTCAACGGGGGAAATCAGGTCTATTTAGCAACTACCCGATTCACTTAACAATTGCAATTATTTATTTAACTGTGGCAAAACAGGTCATAAAATTGGGCGTGACTCGCTGAACAACCGCCCTACTTAGCAGCAGAAATTCTGGTCCTAATTGTAACCGTAAGTCGATGACTAGCTGTATCTCGAGGAGCAGTAGGAGTCAAGGGAGGAACCTGCAAAGATCTTTCACACACAATCCTTGAGTCGCGGCCCAGCAAAAAAGCAAAAAAGAGGTTCGCCACAAAAGATAACATCTCCCACTGAAATTAGGCAGCTGCTTGATGCCAAATCAGATGATTTTTCCTTCTAGCTTGGTGTTGCCATTAACGCCCCAGGCTTCTGAAATAAGAGAATCTCATATCTCTGCATGGAAGGGAAGCTCAAGGTTTCCTGAACCATTTAAAGTAAAGAAGTGAAGTGGGAATTAGGGCCTCCTTTTAATTCTGCCTAAACGATATGGCAGAGAGACATTTGGAGAACCTAGCTGAAGCTGACGCATTTCAGAAGATGCTTAGAAGAATTACCGGGCCTTTCTTTCCGTGTGTGTGTGTGTGTGTGTGTGTGTGTGTGAGAGAGAGAGAGGGGGGGGGAGAGAGAGAGAGAGAGAGAGAGAAGAATTGGATAAGCATCCGTCTGGAATGCCTAGCAAGAGAGAGGATATCCTGTCTTAAGGCCGTGGGTTGGATTGTGCCATGGTGCACTGATTTCCTCTGAGCTTAAGGCTCCAGGGGGGTTAGAGGCACAGACTGCACGCAGCCATGTGTGTTTGCGTAAGGCAAAGGGAGAACAGATGTGCTCCCAGCTGTGCCTGGCTACTGTATGCTGACGGTGTGTGGTCCACAGAGGTCGTTCTGGTGAGCGCTTTGAAGGCTGCTGCTGGAACCGCGGTGGGAGACATCATCCAGAGGGGGGCGCGGGGGCCCCCTGGTGTTTGCAAGTAGCAATGCGTTAAACCAGAAATGGACAGATTTCAAACATGCGACAGCTACTTTGAGTTAGGGGGTTTGTTTTTCTCCTGGGAAACCTGAGATAAGCCTGACCTGGTTATTAAAGGTATATCCTTAGAAGGAAAATATTATCCACCCTGAGTTCCAGAACAGAAAATTGTTCACATTCTTTTCATACCAAAAGCCCTTTCTGTTTACCCAAAGTTTTCTTTATTTCTGTAGTTTAATTTTATGTGTATTTGTATTTGTCACTATTACTGTTGAACTTCTGGAAATGAACATGCTTATCAGTTGCCTGCAATTACCTAGGAAGATATTGGTAAATTTGCCTGTTTCTGCCATATATAAAAGCCTATTTTAAGGATGCCAAAGTTTTATAACCCATAACTTTTAGAACAAAGGGTTTTTTCATTATTGCTATTGTTGTTATACATTCTTTTCTTTTTTGTCAATCCTTTGCTCTTCCTGCATAAACAGATTTTTCCCCCTCTAGCTTCGTTTAGGTTAGCTATTTTATCTACCTCCACCCTTTAACGTATATCAATGGTAGTTTACTTTTATATGCCTTGAACTAAGTGCAATGCAGCTTCTTCTGCAAAAAAACTGAACTGGGAAAATATTTCTGGCATGGAGATAATGATTTTAAAGAGTTAGGTTTCTACAGATCAGTCTTGCAAATTTAAAACTTTACTTAAGCTGCCTCAAAAGCACAGGAAGAAAGGATGTTATGCAGCATGGGCTAAGCTGTTGAATAGGTGAGTTACGTTTTTCATTTTATCTTAATTTGAACAAAAAGGGTATTTCCTGCTCAAGTGAATATACCAAATATAAAGGATAGGCTAGAAAGAGAAAGACAATCAGGACAGAGGAAAAGCATAACTGTGTGAAGTCTGAAGGAGTGAAATTCATAACTTCCATATACAGGACCTCCATTTTATTTGCATTCCTACTGTTTCTCTCTGTATTGGCTTGTGCAAATATCTTACCCTTCAGTTTCGATTGCAACACCTCTCACATCTCCTATCAATAGCAAATGGGTATTGTGGCAGCTGTCCAATCACCCCAGTATTACAAGTGCTCCTATACTGGAAGAATATTGGATCCGTGAAAGTTGATCTAGATCAGGGGTCAGCAACCTGTGGCTCCAGAGTCGCATGTGGCTCTTTCATCTCTCTGTTGCGACTCCCTGTTGCTGGTCGGCTCCACAATTGATAGGGCTTTTGGTTAGGACAAGTAGAGGAAAAAGGACGCTGCACTAGGTGGAGACTCTATGGTGGGGGAACCGGACTTCTGGTCGGCTCCAGAATTGAACAGCGGCCTTTCAGTTAGGACCTTTGTGGCTCTTTGAGTGCTTAAGGTTGCCGACCCCTGATCTAGATAATTCTTCTTTCTCTCTCTCTCCTGCATGAAGAACATAAGACCACAAGCAGAATTGGACCCATCCAGCGTTTGTTCTCACGGTGGTCAATCAACTGCACAATGAAGCCCACCACAGTCCCAGCAGATGGTCTTAGACTTAGAAGCGGTCACACTTGCCATCAAGGCTAATAGCCATTGAGTTTCATGGGTTCAATTGTTGCAACCCACTGTTTGCCTGCCGGTGCATTTTCTCTCTTTTTCCCCTCTCTATCTTCTTTATTTCCTTCTTCAAAAGATGTACAGTTCAGGTTTCCACATTTGGATTACCAACATCCTAAAGACATTTAGGTGACAACAAAATGTTTTTATATCTTTCTGTCAACTATTGGCATCTGAATAGATGGTTCAACCAGACATGATTGCCCTAATGAAAGAGTGAATGCACAATTCAAATTAATACCTGTTTAATGGATTAAAACAAACGTCATGTAAAAGAAATAATTAAGTTGCATCCTCTAATTATCAAGCCAGGGTAAATTTTACTTAGTTTAATGCCTAGAGATTTTTCTAGTATCTCTAAAATGTCTGAAAGGGATTTTATTATTCTTGAATTTAACACATGGGGGCGCATGAAGTCTTAGACCATGGAAATGCTGTTAAATTGTCAAGTATCATGGTTAAAAAAGGAGCATAGCCACTATCTAGTCCTAATGCAGGGGATGACAATGTTAAATTTGTCAACCCTTAATTTTTCTTCTTTGTAAAAAGCCATTCATAAGTTTTGTTTCTGTGTTGTGTTAAGTGTAGAGATGGTAATAAAATGTCCACATGATACCTCCAAATAACTTCCAAATAACAAGCAGCTCTGAACATCCTCAACGTGAATGCAATTTCATCCTTTTAAGACGAGTGCTAATAAATGCAGGAAAGACAAAAGACTTTCACACAAAGCAGAATTAGCTTAACAAATTCCTGCGGGGAAGCCTCCTGCATTGTTGTACAGCATATTATAAACATTTGACTATTCTAATTTTGCGTTTTATTACAGTCCTTCACGTCACCTTTTGTTCAAGCAAGCCTCTTGTGCCTTTAAAAGCTGACAAACAAAGAATTTAACATGAGTTCTCCATGCCAGAAAAATATCACCTGCCAAATCTGTGTGGCATATTTTTAAAAGAAAGGCATTAGATCGTTAACATCCCGCCCCCTTCAAAAAATGTCAGTAACCAAGACTTTTAGAACCTTTCTCTCAATTCACATCAGCAAACATCCTAACAGGATAGATCCTAACACAGTAAGGGATCCAGCCTTCCACTTTTATGAAATTTGGAAAAAAAAAATTCTTTAAATCATTAGTTGTGTTTGTGGAAAGCGTTGTTAAATATTCCCTCACCTAAATGAAAACTGTCGTTTCCCTCCTCCCCATCTCAAAAGCTGCGTTTGTTCCAAAAAGCTTCTGTTGACGCCAAAAACAGCTTTGAGCATAGTGTGCGATATTTTTGTTGGGAACATGGCATATGGAGGTGAGTTAAAAAAAAAAAAAGCAACTCCCCACATGCTGTGTCCAGATCCTGTTTCACATCCCAATCTTATTTTTTTTAAAAAAAATAAACAAAAGGAGAGACATTTGAAACGTAATGTGCAGCATATCCCACGGTTGAAAGCTACTGAAAGATACATATTGAAGGCTAACTAAACATCTTTACATCCGGTTGTTTTTTGGCAGAATAGCGTGCTGTCTGAGTTCTTGAGCCTTTGAGCATATCTTTCAGCAGTGCTCTAAGCTTTGCATCCAAGGTAACTGACATATTTTGAATCAAACCATAGTAGTGTCGTGACTGGCCATGACTCTGTCCTTGATTTGCCCTCATCCAAAACATTTTAGCAGCAGCTTCTCTTACTTTTTGATGCCCTATAGGAAGTTAAAACCCACCCCTCTCCTAGAAAAATGAAATATTTTAGGAAATATTAAGAGGGCAAAATATTTCCCCTAAAAGGGAGGCAGAAACTCAGCCTCTTCCCATCTTTGTTAATGGGCCATTAAGGCCTGGGCAGGTCTGTTCTGCATAACAAAGTTCTACCTCCTTCAGGCAGAGCCATTTAATTGCCCTTCATTGGCACCACCCAGCAAGATTCAACCAAACTTAGCACACAGACAACCTACAAGGCTAGCTATGACCTCTGACAGCAACCAATCAGGACACTCTTCCTGTGCCCCAGGAAGTTCAAAGCCAGAGAGGGTATAAAACCCAGGAACTCTCAGCATCTCTTCCCTTTTTCTTCGCCCAAGATGATCCTGTTCATCATAAACCTTCTTCCCAAGCAACTTCCATGAGTCCAGAGGGTCTTTTTCCCCTGAACCCAGAAGGATATTTTTTCCAACAACTCTATGAAATTCATCAGCGTTTAAACATGTTTGGTTCGGTCCATTACCATTTAAAGGCTCTTAAACTGTGAGCACACCCAACTCTCCAGAGTGTACTTTCTCCTCAGTTATTAATTGCAAGGAGTCGCTCTCCATGATGGGTGAAATGAACCTACCAAAATCAGGAAATGGGAGTCCATGGAGGTATCTCTCAGGGCTTTCAACCTGTGAGACTAATTACTTCTCCTTTAAGATTCCAGACTGAGATCTGGCTTGAGCATTGCTCTTGACGGCTGGAGGCCGCTCCAGGCTCTGGGCCTATGTAAATCTCCATCCACCAAAGCCACATTTATAATGAGACAGAAGATCATTTTAAAAAATATTTTCTTCTGCATACTTTTGCAGTTTCTTTAATCTGCCTTGTCCACGGAACCACTGAAACATCCACACAAATACCAAGAAGAGCACCCAATCTATTCTGGGTACACTTTCCGCTCCTTTTTTAAAGAAAAATCCTTCCCCCTGTGAAGGAACAGGATGGCTTAAAGCGTAAGTGGTAACTGGTAGCAGAAATGCTGAATATAGCTTTTAAATCCCAAGC
Source organism: Psammodynastes pulverulentus (assembly GCA_025802295.1). Taxonomy (NCBI): domain Eukaryota; kingdom Metazoa; phylum Chordata; class Lepidosauria; order Squamata; family Psammodynastidae; genus Psammodynastes; species Psammodynastes pulverulentus. The sequence continues at coordinate 18,612,500 of JAOYMU010000098.1, forward strand.
CTATCAATTGCAGTGAATTTCTTAGAACTCACCATTTTTCACAGTGTAGTCACACAGCAGATTCCACCCTGGAGAAAAATCCAGGATCCTCTCAAATTAACTCTGGTTTTATTTTCTTCCCCTGTAGAGAGCTTCTTCTGGACATGTTCATTTTATATCAATTTTATCAATGGAAAATTTAATTTCCTCCAATTCTGGAAGCATTTATTTTTTGCAATCATTTAAGAGCAAAGAGCAAACAATCCTGTTAATCAGGGGTGTCGAACTCAATTTTATTGAGAGCAGCATCAGGGTTGTGTTTGACCTTAGGGGGTTGGGGTGGGTGTGGCCAGAGTGGGTGTGGCCAGCTCGAAGTCACTTGTGTCGGGGGCGCCTGTGGCAGCCCGAGTGCTCTGCCAGCGAAAACGGAGCTCAGGTGGCAATGGGGGGTTCCTACCAATGTTGCCACTGGTTCACTGAATGCGCACATGCACTCCCCCTTCCACGCATGCATGTGCCAATCAGCTGAGAGGACTCTTTGATCCTCTCAGCTGATTGGCACATGTTTTTTAGCTACCAGTTCAGCCAAACGGGTAGCCATTTTTTTTGTCACCGGTTCATCTGAACTGGTGCAAACCAGTAGAATACCACCTCTGTCAGGAGGCCCTCCCAAGCTCTGTTTTCACTGGCAGAGGCACTGTGGGCTGGTCCTTTGCTGTTTCCAGGGCAACCCCGTGGGCCAGATCTAAATGCCCCATGGGCTGGATCTGGCCTGCGGGCCTTGAGTTTGACACCCCCTGCTGTTAATAGGAAAGTTCAGTTCTCTTCTTTGGTTATGTTTTTCCTGTATATCCAGAAATTGAGGGGTTTATTATTTCTTGAGCAATACTTAGAAAGAAAGCAAAGGGCATCCATTGAGAGGCAAATAACTAAAACATGTGTGACAACACCATTTTACAAATGCCACAACTGATCTACTTGCATCAGATGTCAGAAAGCAAGAATATAATAGTGGCATTTGTATGATGATGTCATTACATGTGTATAAAATCTTTGGCATCAGAGTGATTCAGTGGACCAAATTTAGCTAACTTTGGTCAAGTTCTCTATGTAATCACAAGGAAGAAATTATGAATGTATTTTCCTGATAATATCTAAAGACATTATTACATGCCAATGGTTAGAAGGTGGGTGAGGTGGTGAAGAAATTCATTTTTTCCCTAAACTGATGCCAATTTGCAAGCAGAATATGTGCTGTCTGCTTCTGTTATTTCATTTAAAGTTGCAATCCTACTATGTATTTCTTTGGACGAAAGCCTTGTTGAACTCTCTTGCATGCATTTGATCAAACTTTATAAACAACATTTTACCCAAGTATTCTATAGCACAGATATAGTATTTGTTGGTAGTTTTGTATTGAACAGGTTATAGAGGTGGTTTTGGGAAAATCTAATAATTGAGGGCTGTCTTTTCCTGGAATTCTCATCATTAACTAAACATAATGGGCTCCTCTATGTATGAACCACAACTGAACATATCCTGATAATTATTTTAAAGTATGTTCTCTTGATGTTACCTAAAGTTATCTTTAGCCGATCCAGCTTTAAGGTAGTATTTTCCTTCTTAGCCTATTACAAGATGAATGATGTGGCAAACTTACCTTGTCATGTGGTTGCTGAAGTGCTCAGCTTCTATTGCTCATTTTTAGGCTGTTACCAGCATACACACCCCTTTTAAAAGCGTTCCAAACCAGGGTTTAAAAAACATCTGTGCAGAGGTGATGCACAGAAGGTAAATTTAAGCAGGGCTCTGTCAGCTGTGCTAAGCTAGTTGTGTCGCCTATATTACAGATTTTCCACGGTTTCTACCGAAGAGGGGTGTCGCTGTTTTTATTATTTTAGTACAAGATAGTGAGGTGGCACTGGCAGTCTCTGCACTCTCGTTGCAAATGGAGCACTCCTCCATAACTATGTTATGTTAGCTAGGCTGTTTTTGGACGCAGGTTTAATGGTCTTTCAGAAGCGTTCTACTCAGAAAACGCACTCCAGTAACAACCCTTAAACCTGTGTCCAAAAACAGCTAGCTAACATATCATAGTCAGACAACTTGACAAACCTCAAACTTGTACATTCTAAGTACTCCATTGCATTCATCTATCTCTCCAACCCACCCCATCATACTTTCAGGAAGCAATTCATGTTTGCCAAGTGAAAACCAACCAACCATTAACTTGTCCTGTGTGAAAATCAGCCTGCTGCTAATAGCGATCCGTCAGTAAGGGCAGTGCAGTTTATGGTGGTATAACTCACTGCCCGATGTTGGGATTCAGGAAAGCACCTCAACAATGTTATCATTTTTATTGTCTTTGGTTCAATCCATAGGTAGGGTATTCTGGACTTGAAAGACAGAATATTTGCTAAGATGAGGGGCCGGAGCCAAAAACTGCATTGTACTATTGGAATTATGTTTCTATTTTTAATTTTGAAATCTTGATAGAATGTATTTTAATAGCTCCTGGAGCCACTTCTGTCCGTGATTGCTGAAAACTGACAGCATAGTGTTTTACTATTTTGAGATGGAAAACTGGAGGGTAAATCCTCTGTGGGCATATCCCAGTTAAGATCTCTCCTGCGTTTGATTGGAGACTTGAGAACATTAAAGCTGTATTTAAAGATAGGCTTCTTAAAAACTGATCTGTGCAAAGAGGGTCTATATGGTATACTTGGGAGACCACACAACCCCTCCATCCCATCAGTTTCTAGGAAGACTATTTTTAAACACTGGTTTAGTGTTCAAACCAATTTTTCTGCAGTGCAGAGGGAGTCTTCCTTCTGCTTGCAACACAACCTCATGAGGAAAGGAGAATGTGTGAGTTGCACTGGTGTGTGTGTGTGGGGGAGCATATGGCACACTGGGAGTCTCCTCCACACTATATCATACAATTCAACTGGCATAAGGATTTGGGCAATACACAGGAGTTTCCCTCCTGCACTACACCCCTGTGATTCTCAGCCGATAGGTATATGTGTGGAGGGCGTTTTGGGGGGAAGGTTGCATGCTATAATGAAAAGTTTTAAGTTTCTGGGTGTTACCATGAAAGAGGACCTGACCTCACATTGCAGCCCTAGTCAAAAGGACCCAGCAGAGATTATATTACCTGAGACTTCTCAGAAAACAACAACTGAATGAAAAACTGCTGGTGACCTTCTACCGCTGCACCATAGAGAGTATTTTAACATACTGTACCTGTGTCTGGCTTGCCAATTGCACAGTGGCAGACAGGACAGAGCTCCAGAGGGTTAACGTCATTTCCCAGAGGATCATGGGTGGCCCTCTCCCCTCCTTGGAAGAACGTTATAACTGCCACTGCCTTAAGAACGTTCAAAACATTCTTAAAGAGCCATTTTATCCCGGACACCCTTTTTTTGAACTATTACCATCTGGCAGACAGTACAGGATAATAAAAACAAAGACAAATAGGCTGAAAAACAGCTTCTATCCCAGGGCAGTAATTCTGATGAATTCTATTGTATAGTGCAATATTAATGCAATATCGGGGGTTTTCAATTCAATTGTATAAAATGTGAAGGATGTGTGTTTGTGTTTTATTTCTTTTGTTATAATGTACACTGAAGATGGCATTTAATTTCGTTGTACAAGGTGCAATGACAATAAAGCACACTAAACTAAACTAAACTAAATATTAAGATGCTGGCCATAATCCTACAGTCAAAACCCTGCCCTAGGGTTCATGTATTACGCTGGTAACACATTAAAAAAAGCGAGGCTTCAACAGCATAGTTGTGACTACCATTTTGTCTCTTTTGGCTTCCTGCAGAGGCTTCTGCTTTAAAACAAAATTTATTATCCACCTCGAGGCATCTCCCCCCCCCCAAACAGAAAAGCCAGGGGTGTGGGAGCCACTTGTGAGCAAAGATCTCTGCTTGCTGAGATAGGATGTGCAGTCGAAGGACATGTGGGGAGGGAGCATCAGCAATACAGGTAGTCCAGTTGAGCCCAAATCTCCTGTTGCTAAGCGAACGAGTTGTTAAGTGAGTTGCGCTCTATTTTATGATTTGTGTGTGTGTGTGTGTGTGTGCCACAGTTGTTAAGCTGCGATTGTTAAATGAATCATGCAATTGTTAAGTCAATCTGGCTTCCCTCCTGGACTATGCTTGTCAGACACCAGCTGGGAAGGTTATAAATAGGGATCATGTCACCTCAGGACAGAGCGACTATCATAAATACGTGTCAGTTGCTGAGGGCCCAAATTTTGATCACGTGATCATGGAGATGTTGCAACGGCCATCAGTGTGAAAAAATGGCCCTTAGCCACTCAGGAGGGGTTGTAACCGCAGTCACTAATCGATTGGTTGTAGCAATAAAGGAGAATATTTGTAGCTCAGGGTTGAAATGAGGGGTCCTTAGGGCTCTCATGCTTGTTTTCTTGCAGATGTTTCATTACCCAACTAGGTAACATCATCACTGCTAGTAAAGAGTGGTGTTTGCTATCAGCTTATATTCTGGTGACTTGCCTGTCTGGGTGGGTGGGATACCACTTTATAGGGCTTTACAGCCCTCTCTAAGCAGTTTACAGAATCAGTATATTACCCCCACAATTTGGGTCCTCATTTTATCCACCTTGGAAAGATGGAAGGCTGAGTCAACCTTGAGCCTGGTGAGAATTGATTGCCAAATTGTAGCCAACTGGCTGTAAGCAGAGTAGCCTGCAATTACTGGACTCAAAACACCAAGAATGCCCCTTCCCCCCCCCCACACACCGATTAATTGTAGGTTAAAGACTACCTGTAGCAACTGTTTCTGCCCCTCTCTGAAATGTGCTACCTCTTCCCTGGGAAGCTCCAGTGGTACTACCGACATCCCCCAGCCCCAATTCTCCTGATATTTCCCCACCTTCCGTCCCCTGCACATTCCATCACCTTGGTTTTTCAATGGGTGTAGTCTCCAAAGTAGGAAGGTATAGCCTCAAATTTTAGGCTTCATTATTAGCATTTTAAAAGGTGATACCACCACTTCTAACATCCAAGTCTGGCCCTCTTTTTTATCTTTAAGAAAGCATGTGTCAACTCGCAAAGCATCCCTGACTCCTCTCGAGTTGCCATAAGCAAGGGTGATGGAGAATCGAACCTCGCAGCTGTAAAGCACATTCCAGCCGGCACGTCATGGTCACCTCCAAGGAAACCCACAGTGGCTGGAGGGAGTTACTTCTACAATATCCAACTTGATTGGGGAATGTGACTGGTGACACATCTTGGGGGGAGGGGACACAGGGTCAGAGCCAAAGCGCGAATTAAGTGAGGTCAGAGTTGGCTCCATTTGGTCCGTGTGAACATGAAGCTCCTAATAAATAAATGGATTTCTTTTGAAGCTTGGCCTGAGGCTCATGATTTAATTAGGGCATTGATAAGAATCCTGACAGCATGTTTCTCCCTTTCTTATCCAAAGTCATTTCTTTGATTATGTGTGAGAACTGGCTTTTTCAGCAACTACAGATAGAGAGCTATTGTCCTGAATAATAACAGATTTACCTCCACTTCATAATGACAGAATTGGAAGGGACCTTGCAGGTAATCTAGTCCAACCCCACCCCACACCCCGTCCAAGCAGGAGACTCTACACCAGGGGTGTCAAATTCAAGGCTCGTGGGCTGGATATGGTCGGATCCGGCCAGCGGGGCCGTCCTGGTCTACCTAATGCAAAGAAGAAACATGTCAGCACTTTGGGGAGTGGCGTTAAGCTGGCCACGGCCACCCAGTTAGCCACACCCCACCCAGACAGTCACGCCCATCCAGGTCAATCACAGCCCTGATGCGGCCCTCAATGAAATTGAGTTTGACACCCCTGCTCCATACCATTTCTGGCAGATGGCAGGGCAGTCTCTTCTTGAAAACTTCCAGTGATGAAGCTCCCACAACCTCTGAATACACTTGCAATGTGCAAAAAAGACACAAATCCTAACTGGAAAAGAATATCATCGTTAGCCATACATTGGTCACTTGTGGAATGTTACGTAGAAACAATTTTTTTCTGCTGTTCAAATTTCACAAGAGATCAATGTATTTTAACTGATCGTTTATTTACAGACTATCACATGTGTTGAACACGTGATAAAAGTTAAAAAGCCTTTGAATCTGCCTCTTTTTAACAGCCTTCTGATCTGGATTCAGAGAAACCCATCGCCAGTCAAAAAATATGTTTCCTTCAAGAAGGCAATAGATCAGTGACAGGCAAGAATCTGGCGCTGGAGCCAATCAACATTTAAAAGCCTTGGGAATTTAGCACCTCTGCCTGGTCAGGAAGATCTTTCCTGATGAGGGAGATAACAGCCTAAATATTTCCTGTCTCTCAGGGGCAATAAAACTTATACATCAAACTCTTGTGGTCTTACACAAAGAGCTCAAAATGGTGCAAAGGGCTCACTGGTGTGCCAGTCTGGGGTCAGCTGCCCCCAAAAGCAAACTTCGTATTGTTTTCGTAATAATAAATCTTTTTTTTTTCCAAAAGCAGCCAGCCTCTGCATCTTGATTGCTTCCCAGCTCTGAACAAACCCAAGGAAATTCTCCCAACACATGTATCATTTGTTTCTGCATCCTACAAAAAGATTTGACCCCCCCCTCGCCATAAATCAATGCTTTTTGTGTCAGCTGCCACCTTATGCTGGTTTGTGCTATGCTGCTAGACAGTGACAGACTGCCATGAATTGTGGGGAGAGGGAATCATTTGGAAGATGAAAATGCTGCATTTCCTGCCTTTAAGGTCATCCAGCTGGAAGAAGTGGGGGAGCCACATACCAAACTTCCCTTGGATTGAACATTGTGAAAAACATCGTGTCTGATCCTGATTGGTTACACTGGGGTGGACAATGAAAGAGAGAGAGTTAAGGGAGGAAAAACTAGAACTCAAGAATTTTGGCCATGATTCTCAGTTCTGGCTTTGCAATACAGACAATTCTTGACTTCTAAGCGTTTGTTTAGTGACTATTCCAAGTTGCGATGGCATTGAAAGAAGCAGCTTATGACCATTTTTCACCATTCTGACTATTGCAGCATCCCCATGGTCATGTGATTTACATTCAGGTGCTTGACAAACAGTTCATATTTATGACACTTGCAGTGGCTTGAGGGAGCTTTTGCGACCTTCTGACAAGCAAAGTCAAGGGGGAAGCCAGATTCACTTAACAACGGCATTACTCATTTAACAACTGCAGTGATCACTTAACAAACAGGGCAAAAAAGTCATAAAATGGGGCAAAACTGTCTTAACAAATGTCTCATTTAACATTAATTTTGGGCTCAATTGTGGTCAAGGACCACCTGTACTACAATATGCTTGGCCTCTAATAAACTATATCTTTCTCAATAAACGGAGCCAAGGATCGTGCCAGACTGTGTAACCCTTGTGCGGGAATATTCAGATCTAGGTTGCATGTTGCAACCACTTAGCTTTAGTAAAAGAACTTAACAATTCAATCTAATGGGGTCGAGAATCTTTCTTTCGTAAATGTCTAAGTCGGGGCAGTCTGACATAAAGTTAGATCTGAATATTCCAGTCCAGTTCTTCCTGTTTCCCTGGCCCTCCCGCCTACAGCATTTCATCCAATAGTATTCCTTTTTGATGTTTTGGGGAACAGCTCTGATGCTAGGCACTTCTTGATGTAGTTTCCCATTCTACTCCCAGGCTGTGTCCTTGGCAACCGGCTTATTCCAATTTTATACCTCTGGTTCTTGTCAGCTTGTCTCCCTCACCACACACACACACACACAGTCTCTCTCTCTCTCTCTCTCTCTCACACACACACACACACACACACACGCCCATTTGTCTACTCATTCCCATACCCGACCTTTGCTTCTCCCAAATTCCTCCCCACCTCCCTGTTTATGGCAGGATGCCAGCCAAGCGAAAGAAGCTGAAGATAGCAGACCTGACAGATCGTTTCTATTTAGAGATTTAAGTTGTGGAAGGTCCGACATTTTGCTTTGTCCGCATCGCTTACTGATTTTTATTTCCAGGTGGGCAAAGAAGCCCGGTTGCAAAGGTAAAAGTCTCTCTCTCTCCTCTCCCTCCCTCTCTCTCTCAAATTCAGGGATGAAGTTCTGATCAGCTCCACACTGAAGTGGCCGAATTGAAGGCAACCAGACCAATATATATAAAACTAAATTTAGTAGCAGATGAGAAAATACACATGACTCCATGATAGGAAATCCCGACCTTAGCAACTGCTCTCACGGGAAAAGGAGGAGTCCAAATTAAGAAAGACACAGAGAAACGCTTACACACACATATACCCTTAACGCGATCTCAAACAATCAGAATAGAGCTGGAAGGGACCTTCGAGGTCTTCTAATCCAACCCCCTGCTCCAGGTCCAGAGACTCTATACCGTTTCAGTCAAGCGGCTGTCCAGCCTCTTCTTTAAAAAACCTCCCGTTGATGAAGGATCTCAACGGTCTGTTTCCCGTATTAGCCCCTACGAAGTGAGCGGTGGGGGAGAAAAGGGGAAGGTAGGAAGTGGGAGAGGCTGGATTCCCGATTCAAACCTGAGAGGAAAAGAGCGGAGAGGGCACAGCGTCGCCCGCGACACTGACGGGCGGAAAAGCGGGCAGGGAACGAAATTGAGCAGGCGCCGCCGTTTCTTCTCCATTGGAGGAAAGGCGAGGCGGCGGGAAAGGCGTCCCGGTTCCTGGCTTTCCCATCTACCCACCTACTCGGACTCCGGGAAGGACGCGGAGGGGGAGGCACGGCTGGATGATCGCAAGGTTGGGATTCAGCGTGGGCAAGGAGTCGGTTAAGGAGACGGGCACGCGGGAAAGGGAGCCCTGCCTGGTATGCATGCCGCGCTCACGCGCGCGCCTCTTTCGCTCCCGGGGATTCTCTGTCCCGCAGCCTCGCACTGGCGGCTCCTTTCTCTGGTGCCTACCGCGCGAGCCCGCGCATTCCTTCCCGCACGCTCTCGTGGGAATGAGGTTGTACCTGAGCCAGAGGAAAACTGAGTTACTCACCTCCGCACCCCCTTGGAAGACGGGAGACTCTTTGGGGGCCGGTGGATCATGCCCAAGCCCTGTCTTCTTTGCCTGTGTCGGAAAGGGGCGCGCAGGAAGGGAACTCCCCCATCCCAGGAAATGCGCAATGGCCCCCTCCGGCTAAGACGCGGCCTGCCCTCCCCTTCCGTCTTGCTGCACGTGGGAACGGGGGTGGGTTAAGAGAAGAGGAGGGGAATGTTAGGGGTTAACTATTCCTTGGCTATTTTGCTTTGCGAAACCTGAGCCAATCCGCCAAGGGCCCTTTCTCTGCGACCCCCAGCCCATCGGATTGCATTTTTGAGCGCTTCCTAAATTGCGCTCCAAGCGGGCACTTTCTCGGATCTGCAGTTCAACCGAGAGAATTAATTTGGTTGGTTGCAAAAGTAATGCCCAGAAATCAGAGACTCTCTCTCTCTCTCTCTCTCTCTCAAGTGCATACATAAACGCACACATACACGCACGCAATCAAGTGCAAGGAAGTCGCCATCAGCAGATGGCAAAGTCAGCCTTTCCTGACAGAAAGCTATGTCTATGGAGATTCTCAGTCATCCAGGTCATGGTTGTACCAAAGGTGCTTTTTCAGGAGGCAACTTGATTTTCTTGTTTTTCTTTTTAGAGGTTTCACTTCTCATCCCAGCAGCTTCTTCAGCTCTGAGTGAATGATGGAGAATGGAAGGATTTATATTCCTTGCAGACAACTGGTCATTTGCATTATTTTTAGAGTCCTTGAGACCACTTGGAGGATTGTCTGTCTTTAAGGGTCACCTGAAGGATGCAAATGGGTGTGGAGTCTTCTTGGAATTGCTGAAAGGACTGTGTTATGGAGCTGTGCTTCCTGCAGGATGTTTTCTGCCCTGTGGCCCATTGTTTAAGGTAGGGGGTGAAACTGACACCCGTGGACCAGATATGTCTCGTGCAGCCATGCCCATCCCAGCTCCGCAAAGACAATAAACTTCATGATACGTCACATGACATGATCGAGTTTGACACCCATGATTTAAGGAGTGCTTTGCCATTACATCACGCTGTACTGATAAAGGAGAATATTTGTAGCTCAGGCTTGAAATGAGGAGTCTTGGTGTTCTCTGAGCTTGTTTATTTTCTTACAGACACTTCATTACCCTACTAGCTAACATCATCAGTGCTGGCATCAGTGATGTAGTTACCTAGTTGGCTAATGAAAAGTCTGCAATAAAACAAGTTCCAAGACCTCCAAGGACCCCATATTACAACATAGTCTAGTTGAATAGATTACCGTATTTTTCGGACCATAAGACGCACTTTTTCGTCACCAAAAAGTGGGAGGAAAAGTGCCTGCGTCTTATG
>JAOYMU010000098.1:18682903-18694078 GCA_025802295.1 Psammodynastes pulverulentus
GACCCGCGAGTATCCAATAAAGGAGGAGGGACTGTGGTCGTGGTGGTGGTGGTATGAGGTGGGGGGAACAGTCAACATCTTCAAGAATGAGTGGCTTCTCCTATTCTCCCCCCCCTCCTCTTCTTCTCAGACTTTGGAGGGTGAAAAAGAGGAGGGGAACAGGGATAGAAGGAGATTAAAAAGAAGAAAGGAAAAAACAAAGCACAGGAAGGAATAAAAAGGAAGCGGGTGGGGGGGAATAGAAATTTAAGAAGGAATTCCCTGGAAGGAAAGGAAAGAAAACAAGATCTCTGTGATACATACACACAGAGACATACATAGCCCTTCACAGGCTGGTCCAGTGGCCAGCTGGTACACTGGATGTTTCAAGATCTAAGTGTAGTAAGAAGTCAGGTAAGGCAGCTTTAGCAATGGGTGACATTAAATCCTCGCGGCACCAAGCAAAATGCCCTCCTTGGAACAAGTGGGGGTTATAATTTGCAGCCGTCCGTGGTTTGGACTATAACTCCCCCTCTGAGTATGATCAACTATCAGAAAGTATAAGAGACATACTGCAACTTACGTCCTGCCATTCTCTGGAAGCTCAAGGTGGCTTATATGTGAGGGAAGTCATAATTCTATTACAACAAAAAAACAAACAAACCTGGGAAGTGGGCCGAGCTGACCCAAAGTGAGCAATATAGATGAGTGGACAGGACACCATTTGATTTTCTTGTCCAGCACCAAATCAGGCTTGCTTGGAACTCCTTGACTGGCTTACTGGGAGGAATTTTTTTTAAAATATGGCAGCAACCAATAACATGTGTCTTAGCAGATATTATTGAAGTCCACCAAGCCCCATCAGCAGTAGCCAGCATGGTGAGGGATGCTGGGAATGCCAGTCCAATAATATCTGAAAGGTTACATGTTGCTCACCCAGTAAGGAATTTTAAAGTGGTCTTCTGAGATTTACTCTAGGTCAAGCTACATCTTTCATGGTGTCTATATCTATATGTAGGTGCTGGGAACTGCTTTTTAAAAAATGACAATTGAAAGATCCTACTGCTGGGTGCATCTTCCATGAAACCAATGACATGAGTTCATTGAACCCATGAGTTCAGTAGGCTTACTGCCAGGGAAGTATTTGTTTATTCTGCATAAGATTAAACAAAACCATGAAAGGACACTTTTTATTTCTATTGATATAAACCTCTTGTAGTAAAATAGACCACATGGGTATTATTTGTCAGTGACAATATTGAGAAACTGTTCTAGCTCTTTCACTAGATTTTTTACCAAAGTTTCATAAAATGTAGAATCCATCAGCATCTCTTCCAGGTTTTCACAGTGCTGCTTCTGTTCCCTCATCCATCTTGAGGATCTAAATCCCCAACTTCCACTCTCTTGTAGGATTTCTGAGCATCTCCTAGTGTTGATCCCTTTGTTCGTGGCCAATGGCAATTCTCCAAGGGAAGAATTAAGGATGGAAAATCCCTAACATAACCTGCTTATAGCTGATAGTCCAAGGGATATTCTAGCAACATCCACTACCCAGGAAACTTGGATGGGGATATTATTTGGGCTACCCCTTAATTGCCATGAAGATATTTATTATTTGAAAAAGAGGTTAAGAAACATACACAGCTAACATACATACGCACCCTTGAGGCTATAATTTGTTTGTCTCTCCAGCATTCTCTGTCTCTATTTTCCAATTTAATTAAAAAAAAGAAAGAAACCTTGAGATTTCAAATATCTGAGAAATACTGCTTAGTCAGAAATCTTTCCATTTCTCCTGAGTACATCTTCTCTATCTTTTAACCCAGGGGTTCCCAATCTTTCCGGCTTGCGGCTCCCATAATGCTTCGGATTTTTTCCCGCGGCTCCCTTAGACATCTGCGCATGCGCACTAGACGTTTCAGGAATGGCGCATCAGCGTTAGTCCCAGCAGGCGCAGGTATTTCGCGGCGCCCTTACGACGATGGCGCGGCTCCCCAGGGAGCCCCGGCGCACAGTTTGGGAACCACTGTTTTAACCACCTGAATAATCTTTGAGCAAAAACAAAATGATGGCCTACCATGAAACCTGTTTACAGATAAGGGATGGCAGCAGTTCTTGTCTAAGACTGAATTTTCTCAGTCTTTTTATTCTAAACTAAAACCAAATCTTTCAAATGAGATATTTATAGAACTAGGAATTTGCAAATTGAAAAACATCTCAGATAATTGAAATAGTGGGATCTATTCCAGCAATTATCCAGTTTAATCATTCCTGTTCACTAGAGTACATACAAACAAAATAAAATTCAACAAGAACAAAACATATGGCAAAGAATAATTGATTGCACTACATACTACAGATAATCCTCGACTTAAACATTCATTTAGTGCCTGTTCAAAGTTACAATGGCACTGAAAAAAGCTACTTATGACTGTTTCTCACACGTATTGACCGCTACAGCATCTTCATGGTCATGTGATTAAAATTCAGACATTTGCCAAATGATCCATATTTATGACAGTTGTAGTGTCCCGGGGTCACGTGATCAGAGGTGGTATTCAACAGGTTCTGACCAGTTCTGGAGAACCGGTAGTGGAAATATTGAGTAGTTCAAAGAACCGGCAAATATCATCTCTGACTGGCCCCGCCCCCATCTATTCTCTGCCTCCTGAGTCCCAGCTGATTGGCTGCGTCTTCTTTTGTTGCCATGCATAGGAGAATGGAGCTGGAAAGCAGGTTAGTGGGGTGGGAGGAAACAGGATTTTGCAGTAACCTTCCCCCAGGAGTGTGGAGGGAATGGAGATTTTGCAGTATCCTTTCCCTGCCACGCCCACCAAGCCACACCCACAGAACCCGTAGTAAAAAAAATTTGAATCCCACCACTACACATGATCACCTTTTGTGATCTTCTGACAAGCAAAGTCAGGGGGGAACCAGATTCACTTAACTGTGTTACTGTTAAGTTGTTAACAGCATTTAACAACTGGGGCAAGAAAGATTATAAAGTGGGGCAAAATTCACTTAGCAAATGTCTCATTTAGCAACATTAATTTGGGGCTAAGTTATGGTTGTAACTTGAGGACTACCTGTAGAGAATATTTGATAAGTGTTAATGGCATCATACAAATCTATGCAGATACGATAGTCAATAACAAACATGTAGGCCTGCAAACTGGTGTCCCTCCAGGTGCTTTAGATTACACAATTCCCATTATCTCCAGGCAGTATGACAAAAAGTTGTTATTCAACATCTTTAAATTGCAGTAAGACACATAATGCTGACCTCAGAGATCTTGGATAAAATTCTGCCAACTATTTCAATGAGAATATTGCATTCCCCAATATAGTTAGAGGAATGAAGGAACATGTCTAAAAAAGAGCAAATTGGGAAAGCCAGTTTGGAAAATCTGAGGCGGGATGGTATTGTCCTCCTATGCATTTAAAGATTGTCATCTATGGGATTGTCATCTTACTCACCTATTGTAGTTATTTTTCTAGTGACATTTCCTCCATCATTTCTGAGGAATCTCACAGTACCAATAGAAGAATGTCTTTGCAGCTCAGGGTTGAACTGTGAAGTCCTTGGTGCTCTTTGAGCTGGGTTGTTTTCTTGCAGACATTTCATTACCCCACTAGGTAACATCTTCAGAACTAGAAGAGAGTTGTGTTTACTCTCTGTTTATATACAGTGGCTTACCCTGTCAATGTTTGTGGGAGTGTTATTTTTTTCTTGGTTGTTCTTTGATTAGGATATTGTTTCCTGCTTGTTTGTTTGATTGTATGTGAGTTGGTTGGTAGCTCTTTCACTGGGGCATTATTATTGCTTTATTCTTGATCCGGTGTTGTTCTCTGCTTATCTGAATGTTCGTTGCTGGTGCAAGCCCCACTCCCTTCTAGCACTGAAGATCTTACCTAGTTAGGTAATGAAACATCTGCAAGAAAACAGTCAAGCTCAGAGTGGACCAAGGACTCCACAGAATGTCACAATTTCTTATGAGTCATAGTGCAACCTCTGAATTCATTCAAAAGACTCTAGGTATCTCTCATTAAAAATCTTATAGTGGAATTCCCCAGAGATCTCAGAGGGCTTCTGCTAAGTTGCTTTTCAACTAAGCTGACCCAAAATATAAAACAGATTCATAAGGTGCAATTTTTTAGTCAGACAACTGTTTAAGATGGTGGAAAGCCAAGTCAATCCAAAAGCTGGCAATAGTAGTGCTCTAGAGCTTTGGCATTTATACTGCTTCAGGATCACAAGTTATGAGGAAAGATCCAGAAAGCAGCTTCCAGACCTATTATCTTTATCTATAAGCCAGTGTGCGGTATGAATAATGTAGTATTGAATATATCTATTTTGGAAAAAAATATATTTTAGAGGAATAAATTCAAATTAGAAGAAGGTAGATTTTAGTCCAGAAACCACTTTCCTCTATATAAGGTTGTGGGATAGCAGATCTACTGCTGGATTTGTCAATTATTTATAGTAGATGATTTGTAGCTAGATCAGTTTCTTTCCTACTGCCAAATGATTTAACAATGAAAAGTGTATTTCTCCTCTATTAGAAAATAACCCGTGATGTTCACTTGTACATGTGAATGGAGCAAAAAGTTGGGCTCAGATCCTCAGACACCAGATTTCACCTGACTCTACTAAGTGGATATTAGAGATGTGTGTGTGTGTGTGTGTGTGTGTGTGTGTGTGTGTATCTTCAAGTCAGTGGTGAGGGTTTGGGCCAATCCCTGAAATCTTGGTAAGTGGTCATTGCTCCTTTCATAGGGCTGAGAGAGTGGGACTAACCCAAGGTCACTTAGCTGATTTCATGCCTATAGGAAGATTAAAACTCCCAGTTTCTGGCCTGATACCGTAACTACTGCACCAGACTGGCTACATCAAACAAAAATATCACAAAGCAAGCCTGAAATCCACCTTCATTTGATGTAGTGGAATTGAGCTTAGTGTGTAATGGGTAGGAATTGGGGGATTAACTTTATCCCAGGATATGCAGTTATCCCTTTAGCCTTTGCAACAGCTCTTGAGGTAGATTAGGCTGAAGAAAAATGTCTGAATCCAGATGACCCAATGAGGATTAATGGTAAACAAGGATTAGAACCAGAATCTTGTCCAATAGTAAGGTATCTATCATTGCACATGTAGGTTCTCAGAGTTTGGGTATAATTAATATAAACTGTAATGCAATTATATTTGGGGACAGCTTTACTTATTTATTCAAACCATGTTCTTTTCTTTATGCTCAGATGAGCATTCAATTCAGTTAGCAAAATTAAAAGCTAATAATCTAAATTATATTATTTTCATAGATAAAAGCCTGAAAAAAATTATGGGTCTTCACACATTTCTAAATGTTGAGAGAAGGAAGGCCAAATGCAGCTATGAATTCCATAATCTGGAAAGAATCCAAGGGGTTGTCTCCTATAGTATGAATGAGACAAACTCAGACAGCAGGAGTATCTTTCAGGAGGTCTACTCTTTCAGGCTTATATTGGGAAGTAATAGACTCAGATAGTTATTTAGTTAGTTAGTTAGTTAGTTATATCCCACCGTTATTGTTTTTATAAATAACTCAAGGCAGAAAACTTAGTGAACCTGATACTTTTTCTTCTCCTGTTTTCCTCACAATATCAATCTTGTGAGGTAAGTTGGGCTGAGGGAAAGTGATCGGCCAAAGGTTACCCAGCTTGTTTTCATACCTAAGGTGGGACTAAAGTACACAGTCTCCTGGTTCCTAGGCCAGCACCCTCATCTATATTAAACTGGCTCTATGCCTAGAATGTTCAAGGGTCAATATGAACCCTAATAATTATTCCTGACAACCAATTAGCAACCAGGGCAGATCTTACAGTACTTCTAAATTGTTCAGATCTCAGGTGGCCTCTGTACTTCTTAATAGACTAATTTCTGCATCATACACCAACTGCAAATTTTTGGTTCTGTTCAAGGGTAGTAAGTAAAGGAGTCCCTGTGGATTTTACTCCGTTTGTCATTGCTGACTGTAGGAGGGAAATGCTCATCTCCATTTCAAGGCCATTGAGCCAACGCTATCCGAAGACATTTCTATAGTCGTGGAGCACTGTTACCTTCCCACTGAAGTGGTACCTGTTTATCTGCATGCTTTCAAACTGCTAGGTTTGCAGGAGCTGGGACAAAGACAGGAGCTCACCCTGTCACGTGGTACTCGGGTCTCGAACCTGGGCTATCAACTTTCCAGCCAACAAGCTTATTATCTTCACTGCTGAGCTACTATGCCACCCTATATACTGTGTGTGTGTGTGTGTGTGTGTGTGTGTGTGTGTGTGTGTATAAATATATTCTTCAAGGGTAGCCCTCTCTATATATTTCAGTAATCAAGAGAGGATGCAATTACTGCCACAAAATTTACTCAGGGAGTTCACAGCTGTTACGTTAGCCTTAATTGTGCAAAGGCACTATTTGCCAAAGTCCTCATCTGCACATGCCTTGACAGCTGAGGAGCATCTCAAACCTCTTTCAAGGAGATTGCCACAGAATTAGTTGGTGGAACACGGTACACGAGTCTGGTTTCCTATTCACCAATAACTCCTTCACCTAGTCCAATGCTAATTACAGCTTGTTCTCCTTCACCCAGGAGTTGGATGGACACAAGCAGGGCTATTAACAAGCAATGGTACCCCTATCAATAGCACCAGGTGAATATCCCACATAGAAGACAAGATGGAACCTCGTGGGATGCCATAGGTCAATGGCCTACATGTCAACTAATCATTTCTCAGCACAACCTTCTGGACATGACCCAACAGGATGGATTGAAATTACTACAAAATAGTTTTCCTAAGGACCCCTTCTATCAGAAAATCTAGAAGGACACATGGTTAATGGTATCATGGAGAGGTCTAGATCTAGCAGGACTGCACTTTACTTAACAATTTCCAGTGAAGATCATCCACTGAAGCAAATTAAAACAAGCTCAGTATTGCATTTTGGCTGCAAACCTAATTAAAATAGGTCCAAATAATCCCTCTCTTCCAGATTTGTCTAGGGCTGATTATTTTTATTTAAAAAACCATAGAATACGTAGTCGGAGTAAGTCCTGCCATTTCAGTGTGAACCAAAAGCCATTTTAATCTGCCTATGAGCGTTGCTGCGTATCGGCATCACCGACCGATATAAAGTTTCTTCCCTCTCATTCTTATGATCACCCTCATCCTCTATGCCTGACATAGGAGACCTTGCTGTGGAGCCAATGAGCCTTCCCTTTGCTTGGATTTTCTCCTTAGTTAGGAAAAGAAAAAGCCACTAATTAAAGATACGGCAGTTCTTGTGGTCATTTGGAGTCTGCGCTTTACTAACATTTGGAAGTGTTTAGTTTTTTGTGCATCTGAAGTTGAAGGGGGAGGGCGGGAGAGAGAACAGTGATTGGTGGAAGAAAAAAAAATCAAAGATCATAGTGGCATGTGCTCCTGACCTCAAATTGATTTTCCAGCATGACATTAAAGACCTTAAATCACACACACACACACACACACACACACACACACACACGCCAGAAAGACTCCCAGCCGAGGAACACATTTACAAAACGAGCGAATGCACAAGGGATATATATTCTCTTTAAGTTCTAATCTTTATTGCCACTGCTAATGCCATCTTTGCTACTACAGTTCAGGAACTGAAGGTCCACGGCCCACTTAACATTTTCTAGATAAAAGGATTATCTGTTATATGGATAATAAAGGATTGGGAGTGGGGAGATTTTGAGCTCTTCGGCCATTGACAGCAACACATATTTTGGTTGTTTTATGTATTGTAGATTAATCCTGATATTCCTCCACAATCTCTTCTGGTTTTATCCTCACAATAACCCTCTTTGGTAGGTCCAGCTGAACCATGCCTGCTGGTCTCAAGTCCTTGTTGAGTATTGTGGCTCAGCAGAGATTCATATTCAAACCAACATTGAACAATTCCAATTTCCTCATTTCTGAACCATACTAAATATAAAAGAATCTTCTCTGTTCAAAGGACGTATGCGTTTTCCAGAATGGAATGAGGATTCAAAATTGAAGTTGGAAAAGATCGGAGAAATAATGTTTTGATTTTATGCCTCCTTGATCTTGGAAGAGAAGAGAATTAGCGTGCCTATTCCTCAACGGAACAAACCAGCCTCTGTTCAGTTTTAAAGCATAGAGTCTATCATAATAGAAGTGCTTTTATAAACATGCTGCCCGTTCCAAGATTAGCATCAAGATTATTACTAGACCATTTAAAATAGGGCAAATAGAACTTTAAAAAAAAACAGCTAAGAATGTTCCTGGACATCTCACCATTGTTGATATTTGTTTCAGCATAAATCCAGTGGGCAGGGCATGTGGTAGGGGCTTCTATTTGGAGTGGCAACAAGGAAATTCTGGAATGAAGCACAAGCATTTAAAGTCAACTGCTGGGAAGGACAGAGTCAGAAGAGCACAGAAAAGTTGCTACGTAGCCTGACCTAAAAGAATGCCTTTCCCTTTTCTCTCTCCTCCTTTCATTTTCATTTCATTTTATTTAGATTTATAACCCGCCCCCTCTCCCCTAAGGGACTCGGGGCGGGGTACAGGGCAAAACTAAAAACATAAAGTATATACAATAAAAATGGTAACACATATAAGTTACAACACACCTGTACTAAAACCCCTATAAAAAACCCCGGGGACTGGACCGAGAGTGCTCAGGCTCCTTCCATCGAAGGAAGAACTAGTAAACTGGTTCTTCTTCAAATCTATCTGCTCATCGACCTAGTTAGTATTTATCTATCCTGAAAGCAGTATGAATAGAGAAGAGTAATGAACAGAGGGCTATTCCTAGTTTAAATCGCTCCTTTTAAAACTAGGTTGATACCATTGTTTATCTTAAAGAACCGTGATTTTAATTCTAGATTCTAACTACTTTGTTGTGTAATGCAGAGGTACTTATGGGCTGCAAGGTACTTCTGAGTAATTGATGCTTTGGGGTGCACAGTTCCTGTTGGCTTGAGAGGTGAAATGGTGCCTTTGCAAGACTTGAGGCATGCTTATTGTCCCCTTAGAATCCTGCCAAACCTTCAGTAAAATGGGGAAAATAGGTCAAACATTAACTCCTGCCACTACAGAGTGCTCTGAGCATCAGAAAAAAGCCACACTGTATGTGTGTCACTGACTCACACATTTTTTGCACTCTTTGTCGACCGTTTAAGAACATGCAGCAGCAGGGTATTAATGTTCCAGACATGAATGTGTGGTTGATTTTTATTTAGGAATTTATATGTAGTGCATAGTTCCTCAAAATAAATGGTCTCTGCAGTTACATATATCAATTTGTTTTCTGAAGATTGTTATGATCTCCACCTAGTGCTGAAGGGCCACAGTCACAAGTCAATGGTGGAACATATGTTCATGCTGATGTTCTCAGTTTCTAAATCTAGGGCTGGGAAAGATCTGTGAAATCCAAATTTGGGGGATTCTGCCAGCGATTCTGTCCAGTTGAACCATCACGCATTGTGTAATCGTATTTGGGGGGGGGAGGGAGAGAAACCACCCTGGAAGACAAAGCAAAGAGATGCAGCCAAGAGAATAATCAGATAAAAGGCAACTTAGCCCGCAGCAGGAATCTGAACAGGGCAAGAGGCTTAGAAGGGACTCTCCCTAGTTTCTTGAGCTGTAAAGGGCATGGGGCAGAAGCATACTTTCAGATTTGTTTATGTAAGCTTGCAATGAAGTAGAATTAACCATCTACCGGCAGCTGTGTTTCTTATTTGGTCTACCTTGCAAGGCATACCAATAGATACCTTACCATTGGGAATGGCTGCTCTTATTCTGGAGAACTTCATATTGAAGAAGACCAACTTAAATCTTTCTCTGATAATCTTCTGTCAGTAAATAAATATGTACTACTATTCATGGAGGTCTGACTATATGTGTTACAGCGGCTAAGGGTATGATACAATTTCTTTCACTCACTTGTTTTAGTATGTTTAATTGATGTGCTAATCTATTATTTTTAAAGTCTGAAATGAATGATAAAAAAATGACCTAATATAACAAAGCCCAATTAACAGTTAGCCTAGAAATTATGCAGTTCTAATTTCTGTATTGAGTATGCCAAAAATTATCTATCCCCTTAATGCAATTATATCTATTTATCTAACGAACAGAACCTTTTTTCCAAAACAAATAATAATCTACAAATTATAATGCTCTCTTTCCCCTCCTTTTTCCTTTTAATTGTCTTTTTGTTTTCATGCTATATCAGGAATGGTGGGGTAAGTTAAAAAATATTTTAACTAATATTTGAGGCATCACCAGACAAGGAAAATGTATCATCAAATAGAAGGCACTGATTTTCATAACATATACAATGACTGTACTGGTCTTGAACTACATTAAATAAAGATCTATTGATTGATTGATGCACAATAATTGATATACCATACTTTATGAGGAAGAATAGTGATAAGGTAGGCTGTATACCTGATCAGTCTGCTGTCTTTCCCCATCTTTCCTTCATAATTATTTATATTATTCTTTAAAAGAGATTCAGGCAGAGCTTTAAGACATCCTATATATAAAATTCAGGAAAAGGAAAAAAGCCAAAGGCATGTTAGAGAAGAGGAAAAATAGATCCTATTCTAGAATGTAGTCCTGAGGCTAGAGTTTGTGGATCTTTGCTCTAGGGCTTTGCAATGAAATAGTAAAAACTAAGAAGAGTTACTACAGCAGATTTAGAAGTTATTAATAGCATCTCAAACAATTTGTGCCCTCAAAAACTCCTGGTATTAAACAACAGATATAAAAGGTTTTAAAAGTTGCTGAAATAGCAAAACTCACAGGATGCTTGCACATTTTTTTTAAACAGGCAAAAAATGTGCTCTGTGCTTTAATAAAATCATCATCTCGTATTATTATATTCTATAAAGACTGGAACTTGGAGAATATATATAATAAAATTTTCCACAATGCAATATATGCGGCTATTTTGTATCATTTAAGTTTGTATCATTTATTACTTTTCCCTACGTAATTGCGTTGAGTGAATTTTATTTAATATACATTTTTCTCATATATAAGAAGAAACAGGCTGAGGATCTATTTTTCATCTACCAGTCTGACCCTAGAGCAGTGCTTCTCAATTATTTTCTGTCATGCCCCCCTAGGAAGAAGAAAACATTTCGCGCCCCCGCACGACTG
>JAOYMU010000098.1:18720179-18732012 GCA_025802295.1 Psammodynastes pulverulentus
TCTCTTCCTTTTCTTTTTCCCCATCCCACCCCAATGCTTCCAAACCACACTCCTTCAGCCCCATCCCGGCTCTGACCGCATGCTGAGAATGGTTCCCTAATTGCAGGCTCCAGGGAGAGGAGGCTAGGCCAGGCTGCTGCAAGCCACATGAGAAGCGACATCAGGGTAAGGGGAGGCTGTGCTGGCTCAGAGCCCCCCCACCCCCTAGACGTCATGTGGCAGTGATTGAGCTGTGGTTGCAAGACCTCATCAAAGCCAGGGCTCCACTGCACAACAAATGCCATAAGCAGAAGGAGATGGGAGGGAAAGGATGCTGTCTTAAAGGGTTAAGGGGTCCCAGCATTTTAATTTGCTACTCAGGGATTCTTGGCTGCTGCTGCTGCTGCTGCTGCTACTTCAGTTGGGGGTTGGGGAGGGATGTTGACTGCTATTTTTTTTGTAAATGACTAGCATAAAGAGACTCCACATATGTTAATCACCTATACCTAAATCCTATTCTTTGCACTGTTTTTATGAGGAAGCAAAGAGCTATAAAGAGAAGGATAAAACTATTTTAAATGCATAGGGAGCAAAAAAAGTGACCTTATATTAGTCCATGTGTACACCTTCTATCCTCGCATTGTCTAGTCTGATTTCTTGTTTTCTAGAAGGATCCGATTTACAAACCCAACATTATCATATCTTTCTTTTTTTTTAAGTACAGTATGGATTCCTCAACATGCAGTATTTGCATTAACTCTGCATCCTTGTGATCCTGCTGTGTAGTTCTGCAACTCTGGTTTTCCAGCTGAAAAGCAGGAATTCCACAGAGCCTGGGGGCAAAGCCAAAATCCTAATTCTTCAGTCTTTTCTTTCCCTGCAGAGATTCAGCCACATTGGAATCATGCAAACATATTACCATTCCTCATTCTAGAATGATGTTGCAGTGGCTTTCTCCTCATCCTTTCCCATTTTAGCAACTGTGATTTTCACAAAGCATGAAACAAGTGAAGTAAGCAAAGAAACCTTGACTAAGTGGTTATGGAGGAAATCAATAGACTGGATAGTATTTAAGGGGGAGATGCAGCTATTTCACTTACTCAAGTACAATGTAATGTAAGATTTAATTTAATTTAATGCTCAGCCTTAGAACATGTGAAGTATCTTTTTAAAAAATATAATTTTATTGAACTTAACAAAATATAAAATACAAATGAAAATACTAAGAAAATTAGGATTAAAGCGGGATAATGTAGGATAAAGAGGAAAAAGAAAAACATTAACTTCTGACTCTTTTCAGTGCGGTAGAATATAAATAACAATTACAGTCTCAAGATTTTACTTTTCATATTTAATATGTCCTAGCCATTTCTATAACAACAAATTTGTGTAATCAGCAAAGCCCAGAATCAATGTTTTTTTTTTCTATCTCAAGCAAAAAAATTCAGAAACGGTTCCCAAGTAGAAATAACGTTGGATGTGTTTTTCTTTGATTAAAGCACTTAATTTGGCCATCTTGCTAATTCCATCAGTTTTTCCATTCTTCATTGTGGAAATTAGGGTATTTTCTCATTTTTATGCATAGTTTCTCACTGCTATTGACATGTATAATAACAAAGTTTTGGATTTTTTTCTTCAAGTTCTTTGTCCATTAAATCTAAAAGAAAAGTCTTAAAAGATGTAATTTTTATATTCATTTTGAGAATTTTCTGTATTAAAATATGAATCTTGCCCCAATATTTCTTTGTTTTATCACAAAGAAGATGATAAAAAGTTCTTTCTTTATTTCCAACCTACATTTGAAACACCTTTATATATTGTTCACAATTCAAGTGGTACTAAATGCCATTGATAGGAACATGTGGTTATCAAGAGCTTCTGAGCATTCTGTCCCTGAGGGGGGAAAAAACCAATCTGTGTGTTCACATTTTTGAAATAATGTTCATTCTTCTTTTCCAGAACTCAATACTGATGTACATACCGCATTTATGCAAGAGGACAGAGGCACAAAATTGCACAAAATGACAAAAGGCATAACAAATGGACATGCAATTTGCAGCACTTTTTCTTGGCACTTCTGTGTGAATTCAAAACTACCCTCATTCTTCCTGCCTTGAAATTCCCTTTATTTTTTACTTGAGTCATGACATAAGATTGACCTAGCCATGTCTCATGCTGTTAGCCCTCCATTCCCTACTAGCTTTTGCATGTCTGCCTGTAGGGTGATCACCAACATTTCCTCTCCATATGTATGTAAATATATAAAACTATTCAGCAAATACTTATTCACAAAAGAAACAACCAATAATAATTTGTATCCTCATCATTTGCTCACAGATACATCGGCAATTTTTATGCAATCTCCAGGGTGTTAAAATTTTATTTTCAAAACTGCTTAAACTTGCTTCTCTGGGCTGTTGAAGTCACTGAATAATAGTTTTCCCATAGAGGGCAGTAGTGCACATAAAATGTACGTTAAATGTTTTAAATTCATGGTCAGATTTTCTTTCCAAAATCTGGGATTGTGTCTGTATCTATAATAACAAGCTTTAGTTCCATTAGTACCGCGGGCTTATCAAAACTGATCTCTAATATTATCCAAATACTCAAATTGGGTCTGAATAGAATACCTTTTGATGTACTGTTTGTAAATGTCTTCTGCTATCAAATTCATTGACTTCATAAAGCTTCAAAACTATAAGGGGTAGAAGGAAAAGCCCCCTCTTCATCTAACAACATTAAAAGGCATGAAAAGCCCATACAGTAATTACAGTCCATTCTGCTGGAAGTTCTAGAGCTAGTATATTTCTACTTTCTTTAAAAAAGAAAAAGGCATGGTGTCAGGGATAGTTACTTTTACCTAATACAGCATTGGAAATGTATTTGCATTTGCATTTATATTCTATTTTTTTCTGAGAATTCAAGTCAGCTTACACGGGGATTTCCTTTGCACTATAACAACCTGGTGAGATAGGATGAAGTGAAAAATTGTGATCAGCCCAAATTCACAAAATGAGCTCACTCGTTTAGTTGACAAAAAACACAACATATACTGATACATACAGTATTCCTCACCGCACATCTGCTCTCCTTCCCATCCTGTATGAAAAACAACAATAAGAGATAGGAAGGAAACTGGGAAGGAGGGATGAGAAAGAAGGATAAGGGATCAGGAAGGATGAGTCCAGAGGGCAGAAGTGCAAAGAAGTGGGAGAAGGCTGGATCCTAAGTTGGGATCATCTAGGAAAGGAAAACTGACATGGAAAGAGGCAGATGGGAGTCATGACACGTTCAGATGGCAGAATTGATGTATTATGCCCAATCGCTGCCAATTTGTGTCAATTATGCAATGATACTATGACATGATGTCATTGTGGTTTCAGCTGCTATAATTGGAGGATATTGGTAGAGTCTGCTCACTGCCTGTTCCAGCCACTTTAATAATAAATGAGCATTTCAGTTCTTTTTAAGAGTCCTGGACAGGATCTAAAACCCAGAGTTGTTCAGGAAATAGCAAACAAATAATGAACTCGAAGTGGCATTCATCTCTATAGGGATATGCATGCATTTTCTTGGAAACTATTCATTTATTTAACAAATAATGCTATTTGTAATATACGAGCACTCTGCCACCTTCTGTGATTATTAAGGTTGTACAGTAAGCCAGGTGTTTAAACTGATTTTGCATTTTTATCCACCTATGAAGTCCTTCCCAAGGATCTGGACAGGCAGATATTGTTGTTTGATGGCGTTAAAGATGTTGTCGCAGGATGTCAACTGTTCCAATTATTACATATAGGTTGCTATGTGTTAGGTACTTTAATTATTCAGTTTCTATCTCAGTGACTCTGGGCAGCTTACAATTCAAAATAAATGCCTTTGGTAAATTGTTTTAAAATTGTGATCTATAGCATGAGACAAATAAATACTACATACAAATAAATATGGTGGTAACATTCTTACTCATCTTACAAAATTATTTTTTAATTATCAAGCATGTAATTTTCAGTAAGCATTGAAATAAACAACATGAGAAAACCCTTCATCAGAAATTAGAAAATGTAAATATTTTGTAAAACCTGGCATATATATAAATAGATCTGTAATGTTAAAGAGAGACATGAAATTTAAAACATCTCTATTCAATACTTCTATCAAAAAGACATTTGTATATACAGAGGTAAACTCTTAGGAATTCCCTTGTTGACATAATTAAATATAGCTGTGTTTAAAACTCACCACTCTGGGACGAGATCTTTCTGTTCCAGAATATTTATTTCTGTACAACTACCAAACCACTCCTGGAATGACCAGATTGATATGTTCCAAAAGAAAACAGAACAATGAAAGTTTTCGTTTCTAAAGGAGTACATATTTGCACATCCCTAAAAAGAGATGAATAAAGTAAATAAAACATTTTATTAATATTTATTAAAAATATCTAGGAGACTGTAATTTTGGTTTTTCCTTAAGCATCAAAGCCAGCTGGGTGACTCTGGGCCATTCATTCTCATTCAATCCAACCCACTTCCCAAGGTTTGTGAAGAAAATGGGAGGATGAAGCATTATATACACTGTCTTACTTTGCACAAAATAAAATAGGGATATACAAGACAGTGTTCTGCCATTGTCCTTCCATGACTGCACCCATATCATGTCATGATCTATTCCCAAACTATTATAACATTAAAGACCCAGGACCTGAAGGAACTCAGATGAAACCAATGTATAATAGATGTTTTTTTGTACATTTGCACTGATTGAGGGTATTTGTGTTCTGCATTTGGTGTTTCATTTTGGTATATTTTAGGAGCTTTTATTACTTTGCTGTAGAGATTTTATTCTGTCTATTGTCTATGGAGATTCTCAGTCATCCAGGTCATGATTGTCCCAAAGGTGCTTTTTCAAAAGGCAACTGGACTTTTTTTGTCTTTGAAAATGTTTCAAATATCCAAGAAGCTTCTTCAGTTCTCACCGATGAGAAGCAAAATGTCTTCAAGGAAAAACAAAGTCCACTTGGCTTTTGAGAAACCACCTTTGGAACATTGTACCTGGTTGTAAGTTGTGCTCTGTGAAACTGAAAATAATTACAGCAATAATGCATTTTGCATAAGAGTATAGAGAGACTGCTTTTTATGGTTACCTTTATTCATGACATGGGATTCAACTCACTCCAATAGGTATTCGAAATCCTTCTTGTTGAGAACTTTGCAAGTGGGAATACTGGAGGCACTCACTATTTCCAGGCTATGCAAATAATACATGTTTGTCTAGCATTTGTAGATGGCCCTTAAATCCATATCAGCCAATCACTGGAGACATTATTTATTCCATCAGTGTATGCCCATTGCAATTTAAAAGCATTTATCATGTCTTAATGCAACACAAGCTGTAACTATCTCTCAGCTTCACCTTCTCGTGGTTTGTGTGAGGGTAAAAAAGAGATCCAGGGAGAACTACAGAATGAATAAAGGGAAGTACAAATCACCGCTATAGATATACATTAATGACTAAAATAAGAATAGTCAGGGAAGAAAAAATAAATAAAAATCCTTTACTCTCCTGGAACTTCTATCTGGCTTGAGGAAATCTCTTAGAGAGGACTACAACCTCGAAGGGGCTAATTTTGTCAGGATGATAGTAAAAAGGAATAATTGTTGAGCCTAACTTGTTCCTTAACTTATTTGCAAAGAGTTGGGAAATGGGTGTAAAGACTTTACTTGATTTCATATGTAACTTCCCAGATGCATAGATCCAACAGAACACCAAGACAAAGAGAATTACTTGACTTCCTTCATACAATTGTATTTATTTATGATCATCATGCCAGCAATCAAAAATTTGACGCCTTTTGTATCCAAAGCTGCCTTACCCACAGCCTGTCAGTCGGGGCATGCTTGTATTGTACACAACAGGTTAGCAGAGGAGTCTGAAGAGTTATGCTAATAAAAGAGCTGATGTCAAAATAAGAGTGAAGCCTGCAATTATAAGCCACATGCTGACAGGCCGGGACTCCAGCGCGTGCCCCATTCCAGCAAATTAATCCTAGGTTAGCAACTTTTCTTCCAGATATTATTTCTTTGGCAATGTTCCACCATTTCTGACAATGAACTAATTCTATAAACTCCTGTTATTGGACAGTTAGGCCTCTTCTCCAGAAAATAATGTGCGTGCAAAATTCAGCATCCTAGAAATAAGTCTCCAACTTTGGAGCCAGGAGGAGAGAGGATTGTTGTTTAGTATCTCTTTAAGCTACAAGACGGGTTGGAAGTGTATCTTCCAGATAACTATTTGTCTGGAATGGTATAAGTTCTCCTGCTCGAGCAGGGGGTTGGACTAGAAGATCTCCAAGGTCCCTTCCAACCCTCTTATTCTATGTTATTCTGAGGTGAAGGTATGGGGAAAGGAAAGTTCTGGATGGAATCTTAAAAATCAAGTAATGCTAAAACAAACTTTCCAGCAAGAATAGATTTGTGGTGTAGAATAGATTTCACAGAGATGATTACATTTCCATGGGCAGCAAAATCTATGAGGGTTACCCTCTGTTCTACAGTACAAAGGAGAATCTTCTATTTAAAGGTGTCTTCTATTCAAGGCCCCTTTGATCCAAGTTTGGTTGAAACCAGAGGTGGTATTCAGCAGGTTCTGACCAGTTCTGGAGAATCAGTAGGGAAATTTTGAGTAGTTCGGCTATCCTCAATCCCATAGCAGAATTGGTATTCAGCAGGTTCTGACCAGTTCTGGAGAACTGGTAGTAGAAATTTTGAGTAGTTCGGAGAACTGGCGAATATCACCTCTGACTAGCTCTGCCCCCATCTATTCCCTGCCTCCCGAGTCCCAGCTGATCGGCTGGGTCTTCTTTTGTTGCCCTGCACAGGTGAACAGAGCTGGAAAGCAGGTCAGTGGGGGGGGGAGGGAATAGGGATTTTGCAGTAACCTTCCCCCAGGAGTGGGGAGGGAATGGGGATTTTACAGTATCCTTCCCCTGCCACGTCCACCAAGCCACGTTCACCAAGCCACGGCCACCAAGCAATGCCCACCAAGCGAAGCCACGCTCACAAAGCAACGCCCACAGAACCGGTAGTAAAAATGTTTGAATCCCACTACTGGTATATGTGTATGCATACACACATATGGCGCACATACACACATAGATACGGTACATTTTTCTTTTATTTGGCACATTTGGCAAAGCTGGCTGAGGAACTTGGAGTTGAAGTCCACAAGTCTTACAGTTGTCAAGGTTGGAGACCCCTGCTCTACAACACTACATGTAGTCCTCGCTTACCAACCTCATTTAACAACCCTTCAAAGTTACCACAATGTTAAAAATTAGCTTTGTGACCATTTCAGTATCCCATGATCATGGGACCGTTTGGGTGCTTTGCAACCAGCATCCTTTTAGGACCATCGCAACACCCTGCAGTCACACGATCGCCATTTTTGTGCTTCGCATCTGGCTTGCGAAAAGCAGAATGAAGAGACAAGATGGAAGTAAACTCATAAGTTGTAGACACATGATGTTTCCCTTAAAGACTGTGGTGATTCCCTTTATAACGGAAGGGGAAGTGGGGTCATAAGCCTGTCAAGTAACATGTTTCATTTAACAACTGCAGCACTTAGTGACAGAGTTGCCAGCCTCAATTATGGTTACTAAGCTCCCTGCACTGACTAACAAGCAAGCCCAGCCTGACAAAATGTGTCACTATAAGCTTAAAATGATGGCTGACCACACTGGGAATAATTAATAGTAAGTAGCAATGCAAGTAAACAAGAGGGTGAGAAGGAAGGGGGGGGGGAAGTAACGTACAAGGAAAGTAGTTCATTCCCTATGGCTTTTCTCTACCCCTACCATCAAACATGAATTTCAAAGATCATGTCCTCTGGAGGATACAGATGTTACTTTTGGAAAGTTGCCATCCACCCAACACTTTCATAATCAAAAGGTCAAACAGTTGGAAAAACTGAAGACTTTTATTCTTTCTGAATCTTAAAAACATTATGATAGCATAAAAAAAAAGAAAAAGAAAACCGGGGTCATTTTCATCTTTTGTTTTGTAAGCACTGGCAAATCCACAAGTCTATATACAAACAGCTCTTTTTTTTTAGGTTCGCCCAGATTACCTTCCTCTAAGCAAGAAAGCAAATATTATGCAAATTTCAACTCTTGATTGCAAATATAGAGAGGGGTTACATTAAGTGCAAGGCCACATTTAGCATGCAAAGTGCATGGAAAGGTTTTTTATCCTGAGAACCGGACTTTTCAAGCTCCCTTTTGCATTGTATGCACGTTAATCCTTTTCATATCAACGCTGGATTGCTTGACAAAAGATAGCCAACACATTATGCAAATAGTATGAAAGAATCCTTGCCGGTTATTTTATTATTATTTTTTAAAAAAATACAGAGCAGGGTATGTGTGTAAAGGACTAAATGTTTGCATAAGACATTTGCAAGGGTTGGGTCGAAGAGAAACCATTATGGTGTAACGGAAGGTCCTTGGGAAGCTCAAGGCCCATTGTGTAGAAAGTATGCTTGAGGAGCCGGTAGAGTTAACAGGAATAAAGAAGTCAGCAAGATCAAAAGCAAGTAGGACATTGGGAGATCTTTTTAGACAGGAATAGCTTATAAAGTTTCCGTGACTTTATCGAAAATAACTATTACTCATCCCCTTAAGTTTTGCCAACTTAGGGACATACATGGCAGCTTTCTACATTTAATCAGATAATTTCAAAGATCACCTTTGGCTAATTTGGAATAGCAATAGCACTTAGACTGATATACCACTTCACAGTGCTTTAAATCCCTCTCTAAGCGATTTACAGTCACCATATTGCCCCCAACAGTCTGGGTCCTCATTTTACCGACCTCAGAAGGATGGAAGGCTGAGTCAACCTTGAGCCGGTCAGGATCAAACTCCTGGCAATGGGCAGTTAGCCTGCACTACTGCATTCTAACCACTGTGCCACCCATAACACCCTACAAGCCCGGAGATCTACATAATAGCTGGTTGCAGCTCTTAAAATTATCAGACAAAAGCCATCTTGGTCTGAAGTTAAACCCGCTCATGTTTTTAACACAAGCATACAGCACACTGCATTGCATATGAAGAACCAACTTCTGAGGGAAAAATCTTGCTTATGCTTTTTAAAAACATAATTTACATGACAGGTACCTTTCCCCTATTTTCCTTGGACAAATATTACATTACTGACTTGTCTGGGTGATGTTAAAATTCCCCACTAATTCCTTCCATCCGACAGCTTAGTATGCAGCTTACTGCCATCTCTGCAGACATAACAACTAAAGTCTTCCTTGATTCAAGCTCGATTACTGGCCATTATGGGTACATAACCCAACTGAAATGAAAATTCCAGTGCATTTGTAATATGTAGCTAAGATAATGCATTTACCATATTTTTCTACCTCTCTCTCAGAGACACACACTTTTCATTCATTCCCTGAATTCAGATATTTTTAATCTTTTAATCTGAAATTTTTGAACGTGAAGAAGCATCAAAATAAGAGAGTTCCTTAAAGGTCATAACATCTCTTCCTTTCAATAAATAAATAAATAAACACATCTCAAAGAGATAAGAGAGACCTGTGCTAAGAGTTAGAATTGCCTGAATTCAGAAATAATGCTTTACCTCCTAAAATTCTGACAAAAATCAAGAGACCCCACACATCCCACATGATGTCTCTTGATATTGGGGCACTGTATATTCAGAGGAAAAACAAGTTACCAATTACATAGATTGAAATAAGGGCTGTTTTGGTTTAAAGTGCTATATTGAAACTTTCCCTGTACAACAGATCATGCTTAAAAGAATTCTAGTTTTATAAGTGACCCAAGCCAGCTATTAATTTGAACAGAAGTGGTTTTACATCTAAGATATCACCTTGTATCCTGGCAGACATTAAGCTGAGTCAGATGACTGTCTGCAGCTGTGTTCCACCTAAATCATTGGTATAATCCAGCCCATCACTCATATACACAAAGATCCAGCTTGTTGTGGTACTATTGCTGAAGCTGCTTATTTCTTATCATTCTGACAACACTGAGAAATACAGCAGATGGTCTGCTTCAAACATAATTCTATCTTTTGTGCAAAGATCTGATAACAAAGGCAATAGCAATAATCTACTTAATACTTAAAGTTGAAAATCTACGAAACACATGCTGCTTCATTTTTACTATTTGAACTGCTTCCCACTTTTAAAATCTATTCTGCAATCCCTAAGAAATAAATTTGTATAACACCAGGCAAATAAATGAATGGTAAAACAGAAGGAGTTCAATTATAAGATAGCTGTCAGGGAAGCAGGAGAAAGATAAGTTTTTAAAAACTTAAATGTGTATGCAACAATATAATTCTCAAAATCAGAGTAAAGATGTTGTTCCTTTCAGTTTCCTAAAATGTGAAATAAGTTTATCAACAGACTATAAATTCTCATTAGATAAGTCAGCATCTCCCTGTCTCCAATCCTGCAGTTATGTTTTTATTTTATTTATTTTTTTTAAATAGTACCTTGATTAAGCCAAGAACTGATACAGAATGACCTGCTCTGGAATCATAATTTGCTCAAAACTTGTAGTTGTGAAACTGCAATTTATCTTCTTAATTGGACCAAGGTAAAAATAATAATAATAATTCAGGGTTAAATAGTTCATATTTGCTATACAGTGGTACCTCGGTACTCATTGTTAATTGATTCCAGGAGGCACAATGAGTATCAAAAACAATGAGTACCAAACAAATGTTTCCCAAAGAATAATGTAGTGAGTCACAAGGCAGCTGACACCGACAAGTTCTAGCTTGTGCATTGACCACTAAACAAATGATGAGTAGCAGGATACATTTTTCATGTCAAAATGCACTGAGTGCCAAATTCGATGAGTGTCAAAGCAGTTGAATAGCAAGATACCATTGTACACTGATTTGTACAACTTAGATTTGTATGCACAGTCTTTGACAAAAACATGTTTCATGAATCCATTTAGAGTTTTTACCCATCACACAAATATCCCTTTTGGGTCAAGCAATTTTTTGCATCATAGAGAAGGGTCAGAAATAGTAGGCCAAATAAAGACGTGGAAAAAAACAACAAAACCTAATTAATACCCGTATCTTTTACTCTCCACATTTCTCACTCCTCACAAACCATCATTGCTTTCACCACAACTATATTCCCTTCATAAACTGCTCTTTAAGTCATTACTCATAGGATCAATTATTTGGGTTATGGGTAGGCCTATTATGTGCACCCAGCCAACTTTGATTTTACTTAATAAACCACAATTGGTTATCTATAAAGATTACATTTTTAGATGGAAAAGTATTAGGTATTTTTTATTACAGATCGTCTAGCTAAACTTGAGAGAAACTGATACCAAGATACCAAAAGGCTACATATATTTTACATGAGCTCTTGCAGTTGTTTTTATACCAACTTCAGAAAAGATTCAATGTTAAAGTAAACTCTCATTTTATTGTGTTGGAGTCATATATTTAAAAACTATTATTTTACCCGAGGATTCCCAAAGTGTGTGTCCTGCCAAGATATATCCAAACAACTGCAAGACATCCAAGGAACATTAAAGCACCAGACATATCCACAGTGTCCTTTCAATATAAGTCATGTTTACTTCACCATTGGAAAAATATACAATGGCTTTTTTTTTAAATCATAACTTACTGAGTGGGAGTGCCACTCCTTAGTTACTATTTAATTGAAGCACTAGCAATAGCAATAGCACTTTAGATTTATATACTGCTTATCAGTGCTTTTTACAGCCCTCTCTAAGCGGTTCACAGAATCAGAATCAGCATATTGCATATTGCCCCCACAA
>JAOYMU010000098.1:18919803-18930139 GCA_025802295.1 Psammodynastes pulverulentus
TTTTTTTTTTTTTTTTTTTTGGAAAAGGGCTGCATTAATTTTCAGATGCTTCAGAGATGGATTGGGTCAAATGGACTAAGCCAGCCTGAGATTGTCAAGATAAGCAGTGATGGCACCGGGAAATAGATTTCAGTCAGCAACAGAAATGTAGAGGCAGCAGCTGGAAAGGCCTGGCTGCAATGTACCCAGTGCTATATGCATTCATACGCTACTTACATTGGGATATCTTGCTGGGGGAAAGGTGCTGTCGTGATCTTGTTCTTGCCTCAATCCCTTCCTCTTTCTTCCTTGCCCCATTCATATTACCTACCTTCCAGAAGCTCTTGATAGCTTTGCTAAGCAATTAATTGGCAGTGCAAAGGCACTTGGGAGGTTACCGAAGTTATTTGAAGTAGGTCACTTGCATCCTAGAAATTGATCTTGTGGCAGAGTAGCCCCATCAATGCCATTAGAATAAGACACTTTGTATTCATGCAGTCCCCCTGTCCCTGAAGTTGAAGGTAGTTGGGGTTTGCAATCAGGGAAATCTCACATTGTCTTTGCTACTGAGTAAGAGTAAGCCAGCATTTGCCTAGTACAGTTTAACCCTTGATCAGACTTAAGTTTTATGTGACTTTGGTGTTAGCGAAAGGTTTCGGATTGACAGCCCTGGAGACTGAAGTCCTCTATTTATCCACAGGACAGGTACAGCAGCGGCAGTGCAAGCTACCCCCACACCGCCCCATCAATGTGCCTCAACTCTGACCTGGAGGGACCACCTCAAGAGGTGAGAGGGGAGTTCAGTCTCCATGGCCCATTCAATCCTTGGCCTCTTTGAGACTGCCAACAAGGGTGGCAAGATTGGTGGTGGCGGCTTGTGCTGTGAACTCCTGTTCATTGGGAACTGGATTAAGGCCACCAAACGGTACCTGGCAGGCCAGTAGGCAGACCTGCAGGTGGCAACTGCTTGGCCAGTTCCAACCAGGGCCTTATTTCTCCCCATGCCCTACCAGTGAGAGATAAGTTCTTCCAAAGCTTCACTTAGTGTTAAGCAAGCCCCCATACAGTGACTGCCTTGCTGGGTTTCTTCAGTAGGGTTATTCCTAGAACCATCGTGTTTGGCTGGCTGCTGCTTTCTCCTTATTCTTCCGGATGTATTTCTGCCATCCAGTGCCTGACTGTAGTAGTGCACTGTAAAGTTTTAAAGGGGATGGGATGGGGATGGGGACGAACACCCAGCTGGTTCTTCTTAGCTGTTAAAACAGTTGGAGCTATAGGCAGTAATTAATCTTCCCTTTGAATCAAGAATGCAGAATATGTAGGGCAGGAGGGCTTGTAGTACAATCCAGTCCTCTGCTTAAACAACAAATCTTCACCAATAACCAGCTGTTAATACTAATCATTTTTGTGGTGGGGAACACTTTCCCTTCAAACACTATATACACCTAGCTAATAGATGGAGCCCCTTTAAGAGACCTGCTTTCAGGCTCCCCACCAACAATTCTCCCCTCAGCTTTCTGGCTTCCTGGCTAGTTGAACTCTTATCTGTCACTGGGTGGCTGTCCAATGGTTTTTAATAGGACTGTTTTCCTCCTTTTTGTAGGCCTATACCATTCAAGGACAGTATGCCATTCCACAGCCAGATGTAAGTTTTGTTTACACTTCTTGTCTTGAAATCACCCACTTCTCCCTTCAAAATTTCTCCGTGCTTTCTCAACAAGCCACTTTAGAAGTCTGTTTTAATTTGATACCACAATCCAACCTAAAATGGGCCTCAAATTTTGTTCAGCAGTTCTTTATGTAATCAACCTTAAACCTCCTCCTTTTTCTGTGTCCTGTGACACACACTTGCCCAGCAAAACTTGGCATTCTATCCGAGTTCCAGTCCCTGTCCCACAATTTGATATCAGATCCCACAAACAAACAAAACAAAACTCCATGGTATACTGTCATTGTGGTTCTTAGCAAACGGCATAGGGCATTGGGTGTAGTGTACTTCCTGGTGGTGGAGGGGAAGCTAGCCTCAGACTTGAGCTTTCATCTCTAAACATGATGGCCAGCACATCATGTAGTCACTGACAGGTGTCGTTATAAGGTGACGGGCTTTTGCTTGGGATGCCTTTTCTTGGCACACTTTCTGCTAATAATAAAACCATTAGCTGTCTTCACTTGATGTGAAGGGACTTTTTTTCCCCTCACTGTCCTTCTTTACTAATACCTTCTGGTGTGTGAGATAGTTGTAGTACTTCTCATGGAAGGGCACGTAGGAATTGATCTCTGCTCATATAGCATGCTTAGAGCAAGAAAGGGTGGGGCTGGGACGAGTGAGTGTTAAGACCAAGAGCTATAGAAATTTGCACTGTTTAGGATTGGGGAGAGCATCTGACTCCATTCTGGTCACTCATGATATACCTCTCCCCTCCAAATGCTTGACAGAGTCCTGCATGGTGTGGTCCCAAGCACCACTGCAAATCAGTCTCTGTGTTATTTTGCCTGTTTGTGCTTTGTCTCCTGGTGTTTGTCACAATTCACTGCAGATGCCTTCTGTTGAGCCAGGGTTTTTTGAGATGGGTGTTGGCTTCACACCCCATTGGTGCTTTTCTACTGTCTGTACCCATCTCTGCTCAGGGAAGCGCTTGCTCCTCAATCCAGTTTTCCTCCTGAACTCCCCTTTCCCAAGGGGCAGCACCTCATGCTCAGCTTGCAGGGTCTGTTTTTCTTTTAAACTGTGCTGAACGAGTTAGTCTGCAAAATTCCTAACATCCATCTTTCTCTCTCTCTCTTTCTAGCTGACCAAGCTGCATCAGTTGGCAATGCAACAGTCACACTTTCCAATGTCTCATGGCAACACTGGATTCAGTGGTATGAAAATGTTGTTCTTTATTATATAAGCTCCAAGAATCTCCACTTGGCCTTTTAAGATGATGGCCTTAAGCTCATTTTTTTCACTTAAAAAACAAAGGATCCACAGGTACCAATCTTGAAAAACAGGCGACTGTTACTATCCTCGAGAACAAAAAACATGATGTTGATTTTAAAGAGAATGTTGATGCTGCTTCCTCCTTTGGTCCTTTCATCTTGCCTTCCAATTACTATGATAGAAATAGTTGTACCAAGTTGTATAAAAGTTTGCCTTGTTGCTGAAAGTCTGATAGGACTTCGGCTAGGACCACCACACTTACTGTCCCTTGTATTTTGACAGGCGTTGAATCCAGCTCTCCAGATGTGAAAGGCTATTGGGGTAATGACTGAAAAAAAACAAAACTAGTTACTCTGTTGTGTATGTTCATAACGGTAGGGGAGTCTTTCCCAGTTACCAAATTCTGCTAACTGCATTATAGTGCAGGGGGAAAAGCCTGCAGCACATGATATAGGTGCAAAATCATATTTGATACTTTTTCCTTCTGTAAAATATGGTGTGCTGGACCCTATATTGGAGAGCAGATAATAATAGAATGAATAAGTCTATTCTCTTTTCATGAGCTGTTTGCTAGTGAAGATAGCAGGGCAGCTAACAAATGTCCACACAATAGCTATATTGGGTTGATAAACATAAACATGGTATTACACACAAGCGTCTTGAACAACACAGATGGTACTGCTATTTTATTTGCTCAGGCTTCTGTGCGGTTCCAGTCAAAAACAACTGAGATATGGCCTCTGTCCATTATATAAAGTAAAAACCCCAATAACAGGATAAAATGAATAATAATAACATACCACAAAACTAAATACAGCACCAAGATGATCAACAGCAACCAGTCAGAAGGTGCCACCATGGATCATTCGCCAGTCCCTTTGTAAAAGGCAGAACTTTATGGCCTTCCAGAATCCTAGCAGAATTCTGATAGCTGGAGAATGGTGTTCCAGAGAAGGGATTCCGTGATGGGCCCTGGGGACAATAATCCCAGGTCAGCGGTCAGGTCCCAAAGAAGCCCTCTTTTCCTGTTCTTATCAGATGCGTAGATATCAGAGGAAGTAAGAAGTCTCTTGAGAGTGTTGTGCCATGAGGCAGCAATAACTTTTATGTACAACTAAAATGTATACTGATGGACATGAGTGTGTGCTTTGGCTCTGTGTTTATTACAACTTATTGGAAATTATTATATAAAGGATAATAATTGGTTTTTTTCATTGTTCATAAGAAGAGACGGTATTCCTATTTCGGTTTGCTCTAGCCAAGCACAAACATTCATTCTTGTCTCTTATAATCAGAGAGTTTATAATTTAAGCTTAACGTTTTGTTCATTTGCTTGAACGCTTCAAGATTGTAATTTTTTCAGCAGCAAATGATAGCCTGATTGGCATTTCAGCTTTGTACTGTGCTGAGTGTCTCAACTTTAAACTTGTTTTGATTTCTTTCTGTGTATTAGCAGGTTTGGATGCATCAGCTCAGACTACTTCTCATGAACTCACCATTCCAAATGATGTAAGTATTTTTCAAACATGCCCACTTCGGATAAAGTTCTCTATTCTGGATTGTCTTGAGATACAGTATCCGGAATTTCATTTCAGGGAAATTATAGTATGTGCTATAATCTAGATATCTGTTCTGTTTTAAGTTTAGGGCATAGTTAGAGATGAGAAGAAGGCATTTAAATTACCTGTCCTTGACTTACAGCCACAATTGGGCCAGAATATCCATTGCTGAGTCGTGCCCAATTTTATAACTTTTTTGCCATGGTTGTTAAATGAATCGTTACGATGGTTAAGTGAATCTGGCTTTCCCCATTGACTTCGCTTGTTGGTAGCTGGCTGGGAAGGTTGCAAATGGCGATCCCATGACTCCAGGATGCTGGTTGCCAAGCAACTGAATTTTGATCATGTAATTGTGGCGATGCTACAATGGTCATAAGTATGAGGACTGGCCAGAATTCAATTTTTCAGTACCATTGTAATTTCAAACAGTCTCAAAAGAATCGTTGTAAGTCAAAGGCTACCTATACATGAATGATGACACCAAAGCATCTAGGAGTCTGTCTCTTAGATTACAATTCTGTAACTGAAAAGGAAAGGAACAATTATGCTTTCTCTTTGTCCTTTAAAACAAACATTGCAACTTAGAATAAACAAAATTCTTTACAAATTAAAACTTGGATTAATGGTTAGTTTGAAGGGTATTACGCTGGCCTTCTGAGAAGAAGTCTTTAGCATACAAAAATACTGAGAACGATTGCACATCTTAAAATTAATGCAGCTATGAACCTTTCAAAAGAATATAGATTACGAGCACTGTTACCTTGCAGACATAGTTTGACTGTTAACATTCAGGAGTGCCATTAGGTTGATTTAAACAGCAAATGTTGAAATTGAGTATGTGTTGCTTTGAATCCAAAAGACTTGCTTTAAGCCCCAATACATTTATGTTTTGCCTTGTTCCTCTTGTAGTGACTTTTTTTTTTTAAAATAAAGGAGATGCTTTACTCATGAATAATATTGATACGCAGCCCGATATGGTAGAAGGTGGACTCCCCCCCCCCCCATTGCCTTAATTTTACCTTACATTATAGAGCTTATAATGATACAAAACAAGTATAACATTGACAGCATTTGCTCTTTTACTAAGAGTGAAATGGCTATAGGTTTTAAACTGCTTTTCTAAGGAAAGTTATGATTCTTTGGTAATATAGGAATACTGTGCAAAAGATAACAAAGTTGTTTGTCTAACTAGGTTAACACTACAGGACAATTTTGTTCATTTGAATTAATGTACGCTTATGGTAGTATGCCAGTTGGAAAACAATTTAAGAAAAGGTCTTTTAACAATAGTGAAGCTTCCTGATAGAAAATAGCATTTACATAGTTTCTAGACATCGGCCTCATCCAAGTCTGAAAAGAAAACAACAATACAAAAACATATTTTTGACATTTCAGATTGCAATTGGCTTAAGATTTTGTTTCCTTTTTCTTTTTAGCTGATTGGCTGTATCATTGGGCGTCAAGGCGCCAAGATCAATGAGATTCGCCAGATGTCTGGGGCGCAGATCAAAATTGCCAATCCAGTGGAAGGATCTACTGACAGGCAGGTTACTATAACTGGATCTGCAGCCAGCATCAGCCTGGCTCAATATCTAATTAATGTCAGGTAAGTTTTTAGTATACTGCTTATTAATGCATGTCTCAGATGATACAAAAAATGTATACTTTTAAAAAAACCTTTTAAAAAGTTCCCAATTACCCCCCTTCCTCCACTCTTGTGCAGAAATAGTGCAAAACTGCTGTTTAGTGCACAGGAGCTACCTCATCTTTGCAGATGAATGGGTTGAGGTTGGGAAGGTATTGGAGTTCTTTATAGGTAGAGGAGAGAAATAAGACATGCAGTACATCCTTCACTGCATTGTAGATCTTGGGCTTCCTTTTAAAAAAAAAAAGTTATTACTAGCTGACTGTCTTCTCAAAACCCTGTGTTTTTATGAAGGCAAGCTAGTCTTGGAATTGCTAAGTATTACGGTTTTTTTTTTACAAAAGAGCTACTTAGTTGGGTTCCTAAATGATAACAGTATGCTGTTCTATCAAGAAAAAGGTAGGGGTAGCTCTGCCTCAGGAATGTGGCTTTGGCCACTGCCACTGCTCCTGCAGTTCTTTATCTCCATATATGCTTTTGCTTGCAGCGAACTTCAGTAATGGGCTGCAGTGGGGCTCTGCAGCAAGCAGTGGCAGCTTCTGGGGCTCGGTCCTTATAAACCCCAACTGGCCAGTAGCCTTTACCACACGATCTTGTGAGGCAAAATCCAAATTATCGGCTTAAAAGAAAGTAATGTCTTCAATAATTAAAAGTCCAGACCCAAAGAGCTGGTATTCTATGTCCTGACATTTTTACTTGCCATCTATGCTATGACTAAAGTATCCATTTTAAGAAAGTAAGCTCTAATGTTAAGAGTCTATGGTTTAGTTTCAGGACTGCTAGAGAATAACAAGTATATTCCAGATGTGAAGTTGTTGACATTTTAAAAACTACCCAGAAGTCTCAGATGTCTTTGAACAGAAGTGGCCATTTTGGGAATGCCCAGGAAACTCTTGTTTCAATTCAGTAGCTAAATGTTAGCGTAGGATCCACTATTGGAGTGAACATTTTGTTCACTCATTGCTATGAAAACCTTCTAAAATTCTTCTCAACAAAGGCTCTCGTGCTCTCCCCAATTAAATGTATGACAGAACTGTAATGTAATATAATGTGGTGGCGGTGGTGATAGTAGTAAAAAACTATGTCTTGTAAGTGTCTTAATGACACTTGCAAATGGCTGCTGTGCAATCAAAAAGGGATAATAATGGCTTCAGTCGAACTCAAGGACTTGGAATGCTTTGACATACATCTAAAGTCTAAAAAGAAGTATTGTATGGGAAATAACTCTTCATACATAATTATGACCCACATTGTACTATCCTTACAGTTTCCCTCTAAATTGTGTGTCTTGAGTTGCTCAATCTTTTTGCAAAATTTTATTAGTTTTGGCTGATCTGGTATTAAGCAATAGGGATGAACCACTCTATGCATTAAGCAGCAGGAAAAAAAGCCAACCCCCTCTCTTAATCTACATTCCAAGATGCATAAGAAGGTATAAGTCTAGCTATATCAAGCAGAATAACTGCATCCTTTTCATGCAGAAATAAAAATAAAAAATTGTTCCACGTGCAGAGCATAACTTTTACTCAAAACATCGTTCTGTAAGGTTTCAAGAGACTGCTAACCTCTGAAGATTTATATTGTAAGAGATTAATAGCAAGAATTTGCTCCATTTTTTATTCTAAAACAATAAAAGGCAGGCAGTAGTCTGCTGATTTTTTTTTCCCATCGTCCAATCTGCAGAAAAAAGTAGCCAAGGAGATCAGTTCAAATACGTTTAAAATTTAAAATTTTCTTGCTTAAGGACTAAATCACTGGATTGACTTTAGCATAGCCCATAAATAGCATATTAGCAGCAACAGTAGATTTTTCTTTTGGAGCTTTTTTTTGCATATTATCCTGAATGCTCAATAGCCTAGCAACACAATTTCTGATAAATATACCCACATTGGTGTTTTGGCAAACTTCCTGTAAAATAAAGCCAAACACATAATGAAGAGACACTGCGCAAGTACAAATTTCATTACAATTTAAGATAACCTGACCCCTAGCAAAAAGATTTATTAAAACAACAGTACAAGTAGTCCTTGACTTACTGCCATAATTGAGCTCAGGATTACAGTCATACGTCATTGCAGTTATAAGTTGAGGCATCCACATGACTGGAAGTAATTTGCTGGCTATTTTTGTGGCCGTCAAGCAACCCTGTTTGTTTGGGCATTTTCAGAAACCAGCCCCCCCCAAAAAAACATTGCAAATTGCACTCATGTGACTGCTGAACAATGCAACCACCCAACATGCAGTCACATGACTGTGAGGAATGCACGATCATTTGCGACAGGCTTGGATGCTTTAGGTCACGAAGGCAGTAGAGCGTCCATTCTATGATTGCCATAATTTCAACTGGTCGTCTGTAAAACTGACAACTGGATAGGTAGCAGTTGTGCAGTTTCCTTTCTTCAGCTAGCTGTCGCCAGTTGCAAGGATGGCAATTTTGCCTGCTGCTTTATTAGCTAAATCCCATTTAAAATCTTCTAAATCCAGGTCCTATTGCGGGGCATTGGAATATTCAAAACCAACAGGGAATGAAGCACTCCAATTTGCCCTAAGTTTGGGATAAAACTAAAAATGCTGGACGTTTGAACACAAAATGCTCAGTTGCTGTTCTGAGTTCTGAATATTCAAGCTTGGAATGTTTACACATTCCTTAATGTTTTTGGTAAATGTAAGGGTTTTTGTGTGTGTGCGAACTTGAGCTTTAATAGGAGAATCAATAGCCAATGCTGAAGCATCTCAATGAAAAGAAAACAATAATCACTACCATTGCCTATTTATTATCTGGGTAGTCTCAAAACATTGCGTCTCTTAACCGATGAAGTGTTTATCAATAGAGAATTAATTCTGTGGGTACAGTAAGTGAAAGAAAACACATCCAGAGCATGGATCAAATTAAACTTGTGAATCCTGTTTTCTAGGCAAGCACAAGTTGCTTTGAAACTTAAAAACCTCACATCAGCCCTACAATTCATTGAACTGTTTCTGACAAAAATAAAATAAGCCCTACCTCTGGAATTTGATTTTATGAAATCCATTGTTTTAAATGGCCTCTTCAAAATAAGTTATTTTCTTTAATTAATATGGAGAAAAAGTAATGCTGAATTCCTGGAGTTGAGTTAGGAGTTCCTGGTTGGTATAGAACCATTTTATGGAACTCAGCACAGTGTTAATGTTGGTTTTGCTACTTCCAAGAGACATTTGAATACTGCAGTCTGTATTCAATCTGAAATAACAGTTGGGAAGGCAAAAGAAAAGAATGCTGGAAGAACTTTTGCGAATAAACATGACCACGTTGTTTTAATAGTTTGCTGTAATTTCAAAGGGTGGTATGTAGTTCGGTATTAACCAACAAAATGGCCACTTCTGAAGTCAAAATAAATTGGAATGATTCATGATGGGATTAGGGTTGGGACCCAGCGGGCAATGTTTTGGGGAGCTATAAACGAACCTTGGTACATCTAGAGAATGTTGAGATTCCCTGGCAGCCAGCATTCTCCCCATCCCATCTTTCTTCTGGCTATTGCTATTTCCAAACCTTTCCAGACTAGGTTCATGCTATTTAAGCTGTTTTGTGTCCTGTGCTTTTTGTGTGGTGTTCCCATCCACCCACCCGTATTTTTGTTCCTTTTTTCCTCTGTTACAGTTTAGAAAGCGCTAAACCCTCCTCCCAGGCAGCCTCCGTCACGATCCCCGACCACCTCAGCATCAACCTCTCTCAACCCTCCAC
Organism: Psammodynastes pulverulentus; assembly: GCA_025802295.1. Lineage (NCBI taxonomy): Eukaryota > Metazoa > Chordata > Lepidosauria > Squamata > Psammodynastidae > Psammodynastes > Psammodynastes pulverulentus. Next base: position 18,929,631 of record JAOYMU010000098.1, read on the forward strand.
CCCTTCTTCTTCTTCCTCCTCCACCACCACCCCCTCGCTTGCGACAGCAGGGGTCTCCGACGCACCCTCCAGCCTCCCCAACCCTCTTCCGACCGCCCCCTGTGTCTCCAGTCTGCTTGGCATGAAACCCGTCCCTCTCCTGGCTCTAAATGTTGTGTCTGCTGCTAAGGGTGCCTCCACCACCTCAGCTGTGCCATGTGTTACTAACAAACTGAAAACGGAAAAACAGAGATTCTCTCCCTACTGAGAGTCTGCTTGTGGCCTTAGAGGAACAGCAGATTGTTTTTCAGCCATGGGGAATCCTGTAGAGGAGACTTGGAAGAGATTCTTTTTTTTTTTTTTTAAACTTCAAAACCAGAAATGAGCTTGTGATTCTTTAGAATGGAGTTTCTTTTTTGCTGCCGATCTCCACTAGGTCAAAGACAATTGAGCAAGTGTATTAATCAGTTTTGGAGTCCAGTAGTAATCTTGATTATATAGCTTGTAGCTGTTGCTTTAGTAGATTTTGT
>JAOYMU010000098.1:18987680-19003611 GCA_025802295.1 Psammodynastes pulverulentus
GATAGATAGATAGATAGATAGATAGATAGATAGATAGATAGATAGATAGATAGATAGATAGATAGATAAATAAATGCACAAAACCTTCATTCCAGGACTGAAGGAATGGAAGAATACATTTAAAGAACAGGAAGGTAGATCCTGCTGGAATGTTGGAAAAGCCTCCGTAGCAAAATATTTCCCAATCTTGACAGCTTTAGTGAGGACTTCCAACTTCCAGAATCCCCAGAGAGCATGGGTGGCTGGGGAATTCTAGGAGTTGAAGTCCACACAACTTCAAGTTGCCAAGATTGATAAACACTGCCCTAGCAGCAAAAGTATATTATAGTGGCTGCTATTATCTGGGGACGTAGTGGGTTCTATTTCCCTGTCTCAAACAGAGTTGGCAGACATTCTCTCACGGACTCTTGTACTGAGCAGGGAATCAGATTTTATAATCAAAATGGCCTTTTCTTTAGTCCATGATTTTGTTTCGAAAGATGTACTGCTAAATGAATCAGTTGAATGGAGTGTGTTATAAGTATAGGCTGCTCAGAAGCCTGATCAAAACGAGAGCTGCAATGCAGGCTGCTATTAGCCCCCAAAGAGAAAAGTCCAACTACTATGTAATTAAAGATGGTCCTAGTAGGGTGAAGAAAATAAGACAAGAATGAAACACGCAGACCCAGATGGAAGTCTGAGTGTTTTCACATGGCTGTCAAGATCAGGCTTTGGGGCAGCGGCCCAGAGCCCCATTCAGCTGAATGAACAGGAAGGCAGACTTCCCAGATTAAAAGAAGACACATAATCACATACAGAGGTTGTTTTATTTCAAACGGGAAAGAAAAGATGACAGGCATTTGTTGGGAAGAAGATAATTCAAAGTGCTCTTGGCAAACAGAAGGCACAACAGTGGGAGAGAACAGAGGGAGATATTTTTGAAATGACAGTGGGGAACCGGCTTTTGACTAAAACATCTGTGTGTCAAGAATGCCGAAGGAGACCCCATCGAGCGATTTTTGTTGGCTTCCCTTTGTGTAAGATCAAGGCTACTCTTTCTCTCGTTTATAAAAGAAGAACTGCATCTGTGGCTGACCTGAGACGGACCTCAAAGCACTGCATTTTTATTAGGCCCCCAAACTGTGCGCTGCCATTATTATACTATTATTGTTTTTTAAAAGCAACGCTTAAAAGTGGAGAGAGACCCAATCTGGAAAGCTAAATGTAAAATACCTTGGCCTTTTGAGAGAGACAGAAAAAATATCAAGCTGTTGAAGAACTAAGGACCAAATGAATACTGAACTAACAATGTTTTTATCAAGTGCTGTACAAGTAACCCTTGACTTACAACAGTTTGTTTAGTGACCGTTCAAAGATACAATGGAAAAAGTGACTTATGACTTTTTCACACTTACCACTGTTGCAGCATCTCCATGGTCACATGATTAAAATTCAGATGCTTGGCAACTGACTCGTATTTATGACCGTTGCAGTCTCCTGATGTCACATGACTGCCTTTTGTGATCTTCTGACAAGCAAAGCCAATGAGGAAGCCAGATTCACTTAACAACGGTGTTACTAACTTAACGACTACAGTGATTCACTTAACAACCGTGGCAAGAAAAAGCATAAAATACAACCGTCTTGCTTAGCAATTGAAATTTTGGGCTCAATTGTGGTTGTAAATTGAGGGTTACCTGTATTAAATGCTATATACATCATAATGCATATTTTTTCATGTTTCACTTTTTTTTGGCACAAAAGCACTTGCAAATCTAGATGACCAACTCTGCAAATCACTCCTGAAATATCAAGTTTGATTATTTCTCCTGTGTTCAGTCATCTTTTAGCATGCATGTAACCCCTATCCATTTTAGCTTCAGTTAGCGACATATATGAAGTATGTATAAATGCATCTAGTGTATGCACACGTTCTGGAATGTAGACCACCATTCAAGGTGTTTTTATGTTACTCTTCCAATAGATAAATTGTCCTGTGAGAAAGAACAGAGAGTGGTAGCAGCATGTTAGAGTTTCCTATTCAAGTTCCAGCAAGATTAGTTTTGTTCACATGCGTGGACTTTTAACATACACAGTTTATTAATGTGGTGAACCACTTTGGGGATGACACTCAAAAACAGAAACTCCCTCTTTAGCATTCCAGTCTAAAACAACAATTCTCTTTCTGCAAATGCATTAAACTTTGGTAAAGTTTATAGGTATGAAAAAAACCTCACTTTATTTCCAGGGAGAGTATTTTACTCCTACAAACTTGCATCCCATGTTCTATGCAGAAAAGCAGATTTCTAGTTTTGCAATGTAGGTCACATTATTGTAAAACATCACATATGCATGAACACGCTCCTCTAAACCTAAAATAAGGCAGATTCAAATCAGTACTCCTTGTCTGCACATTAACTATGATTCATTCGGCTCTACATTAGCTTGTGCATCCAATCAACATCTCCTTCCCCATGTCAGCAAATACCTTAAATCCATAGACTGATCAAAAATATGGAAGTCAACAGCTTTTGCAATATTACAGAAACGTAACATATTCGCCTGTGGTGCCTTCTTTAGTTGTTATTAGTGTAGGAGGGTGAAAAATACAAAATATCTGAACATGCCTACCGAACATATTCAGAAACAAATTATCAAGATATTAGTGGGATTTTTAATCACACCCAAACCATGAAAATGTTGTGATACCTAATCAGTTGTCTTTGAATTTTAAAGCAAAGGGGTATATTCCTTTGCCAGGCAAAATCAATAGACATGCACATTTTAAGCTATTTACTTTATTTGCAAATGGTCACTCAATATGCAGGATAACTGGATTTGCCAGGAGTGCAAGTAATTCAAGGAAATATTCATTTACGATCCAAAACCTGGATGGAAAGCGAAGCAAAACCTGCCAGCCTTGTTAAATTCTGCTGATATTCACACATCCCAAAGGGCCAGCAGTCACTTGAAGTGTAGTGAGATCCTTAATTCTCTGCAGGGTGACAGCCTGGGCTCTCTCCAAGGTGCTGGATCCATCAGCCATCTGCCTCCTTTGTTGCCTGCACACTCCCTGTGGGTTTGCCAATTGGAGTTGTTTCTGAGATTTGTCGCTTCCTGTTCTCAACATACACAAGCAGGCAGAGAAAGGCCAAAAGATATGCACAGGTCTAAAATACTTTTCAGGCTAAAACGATCAGAAATTAGACCTTGACAGATACTCAAGAAACTATGAAGACAAATGCATCCCCATTCTTTAATATTTCCTTCTTTAAGATAGAAAGAGCAAGTACCAGAATCTGTCCCCTCCCTCCCTCCCTCCCTCCCTCCCATTTTTGCCATCTTTGCAAACCAAAGTGGGTCAGGAGTGCAACCCTCCATTTATTGCACAAAAGCAACCTTTTCCTTATCTGGAATTTAAAAAACTCTGTGGAAGCACATGTGTTTTTTCACAACTAATTATTAGCCCAGAAAAATGTATCACATTTCTCTAGTTTGCATTTAAGAGAATTAAAAAGCCTCCAGGATATTTCTAGCAGGAATCAGGTGCCTTGCTTCTCTTCTGAGTGAAAAGCCAACTGGCAGGAGATTCAAAGCCATTATTAAAAGGAATTCTTGCTATTGGTTAATACCATGTTACTAGGCATCAGTGTAACCCAGCCACTCTAATTACTCTACTTGTTATTTATTTAATCCTCTGAAATGTGAACCTGATTGAAAGATTTGAGACAAATCAATCTAGAGCTCGCAGGGGCATAGAGATTGTTTAGACAGACACCCAGGGTTGAAGCTTAAATATAGGCAGCTTAGACAAGAAATGCAGACCAGAGGATGGATAATATGTCACAAATAATGATTATTATTTTTTTATTTTTTTATTATCTGTCTGGTCTTTTTTCACATACTACCTCCCGCAGAATTTCTCTTTTGTTTATAGACAGATGGAGGAGGAAACTAAACAAGTTGATACCATGTATTCCTACGGGGGAATCCACTCTTGATGGTGTAATATTTGACAAATGATGAAAAACTCAACCACCACCCTGGACAACGCATGCAGTCACTCAATATACTCGCCATACGCGTTAGAGATGATTTTAAAAAACTGTCTGCATTTCAAAGAGAATAGTAGAGAAGGCTTGGTAGGGACCTTGAGGTAATCTTGTCTAATCCCCAATGGATTCCTGCCCAGTGAAGGAATCCGGCACTACTGCATCCCTGAAAAATGGTTTATGCAACCTGTTTTAATACTTCCAGCCAAGGTGAATCCATCACCTCCCCTGACAGTCTGAAGAGCTCTTACCATCGGGAATTTAAATCTACTCCCTTGTACTTTAACCTTTTTGTTTCTTTTCCTGCTTTCTAGAACAACTCTGAACAACCCCAGCCCTATTTTCCACATAGCACTCTTTCCAGTGTTTGATGATACAGTAGCTGTCATGTCTCCCCACGCTCTTCTCTTCATTGAATAGCCTTCTACCATTCCTCATAGATATTTCTTTCCAGGCCCATTTTCATCTTACTTGCGCTCTAGACATATTCATAAATTTCCTTTTGAAAAGATAGTGGATGCAATAATCTAGGTGTGATTTGACCAATGCCAAATGGAGAAGAATTACGATTTCTCTGGATCCTGACACTATATTTCTTTTATGCAACCCAGAGTTGCATTTCCTTTTTCTGCTGCTCAATGACCTCAGTGGCTTAGATCCACTTTGTGATCAACTCCACACCCAGATTCTCTTTTGTGAGTGTTGTGGCCCAATAGAGTTTCCCACCTCCTATTTTTTATGCTTTTTAAATTTTTCTTACCCAAAATAAGGGATGCGCCTTTCTGGTCTCTCCCTGTTGATTCATTTGTCACGATAAGAAACTTCTTGATACTGTCTTCTAAGGTGTTTGCTCTCACCTATTTTTGCATTATCTCAAATCCGGTCATCCTATTTTCTAAACCCCTACCCAAGTAATGTATAAATATGTTGAATAACACAGGACCTAGAATGGAATCCTATGGAGTGCCACTCGATATTTCGTTCAATGTGGAGCCATTGCTGGTCTTCCATTTCAATACAATTGATCTTTGTATGAGTCAAACTTCTGTCAGTCAAAAAGAAGTGAGCCATCTTATTCATGAATAGGTTTCACTCTAAAATTAGATGAAATATGCTTTTTTAACCCAAAATTAAAGAAATATAAGATTATGCAGCTCTAGAATTGCAGAGAGTTCTAACATGAAGGATATTTTCATCAATAAAAGGGACAGTCCGGCAAGTTACACAAAATTCTTCAACAGGCATAGGAGACAAGTAGGTTGCAGTGCATTTTCTGTAAAACTTGAATATAGGAAAGCTTCTACAATGGCTACCTTGGGGAGAAGATACACAGACAAACAGAGAGTTCCCTAAATAATTGTTCACGTAATAAACCTGCTATGTAAACAATGACACAGGTTAAATGTGAATATATGAAATACAGAGATAAGTTTATTTTTAATATAAAGTGGAATCACCTAAAACTACTGACCTTTCAACTTAACTGGGGAGATATTTGTCTACCTATAATATGCATAGATTAGTCTCAATTAAACCCACTTAAATTCAGCTGAGTAGTAAGAAGGAGATAAAGAGATAAAAATATTAAGATTAACAACAATTAAAGTATCTACTTAGGGCCTTAGAGTTCAGTGCTTTTTTCTTAGATTGACTTATTAGCATTAGGCTGTAAATCTTTGGTTCCTGGAAGAAAATCCCAAGGCCACAGGTTGGTAAAAAATCTCTTGTGTAGGTGGAGAGGGCGAGATGAAAGAGATGAACTTACAAACTCTATCAAATAAATATCTGCAGAGATTTTTTTTTTTCTGACTAGAAACTCCAAGAGAAAAGGAGGCATGTTAGAAGATGGGTCAGGAGAGACCATAGATTTAAAGCCTTCCTAACTATGACTCTAGGCTCTCCGTTGATCTATGCTGGCCTTAGAGTTATTTCAACCCTTTGGATGAATGGAATGAAAATTATTCGGGTCTTCCAAGCGCCACAGGTAAAAAAAGTGTTCTGTTCCAATGGATTATAATCTCATTCGGAAGATTCTCTGAGCAGGTTTTGTTAAGGAGGGAAGTGTCCCTCTGCCAGCGGAAAAGAACTCTGCTGGTGGGGAAGGAGATCCAGGAGTATAAACCGTTGGCATTGTTCCAGTTTTCAGGAGGCCCTGAAGCAACTTGCTTGGAAGCTGGTGCAAGGCAATCTTGGCAATACCTAAGCCACTTCTGTTCTCTCAGGAGGCCCTTGGAAGGAGTGACTTGTCATCTTCAGATGAGGGCAGATGTTTCCCCTAGGTGTGTGTGTGTGTGTGTGTGTGTGTGTGTGTGTGTGTGTGTGTAAACAGTTATAAGCACTGCAGCAAAACAAAAATATATGTTCCTTGGAATCTTTGTCTTGGTATGGGCCAGCAGAGATTTCATGATCTGCTGCTAATCTCATTTAGGATCGCACTGCCCAGGTGCAATCCTACATACAATTACTTGACAATAAGTGCCATAGAGCTCAGTGGTATTAACTGCCAAGTAGGCACCCACGGGATTGTACTATAGGCATTTTTCCAGTGGTCTGGAAGGTTGGTTAGAGAATTATCATCTCCATTTTACAACTGGGATGTTTGATTCTGTTACTTCTATTCTGGGGTTGAAAAATAGCTGGATTTACAGTAATCTTTTGAATATGTACAAGGTCCCATGGGATCCCTGAACCAGGTAAATAGTATGTGTTTAAAAGGGGAAAGGAAAAGATTTAGTTTTTCTACTTTGTGATAATATTTAGGATTTCTTATTTTGGCCTTTCTAATAGGGTTCGCTCGCCCTCGCATTAATCTGCTTATACAAACTTTCATCTTCTTAGAGCCAACCTGACTCATTGTTTTTAATGGATTTATCCTCATGCTCTGCTACTATAATCAGAAGCAATGCTCAGGGACATTATCCCGTGGCGGGGAATTGAAGATCGGCTTGACATGATTTATCCAAGGTCAGATAGGAACATTGTGGTGGACAGCCTGAACTGAGCCTAGTCCCTGGCAATTCCTTTCTCTCTTTCTTTTTCACCAGACTTTCACAGTCTCATACAAGTGATGGCAGTCCCCTCTACAAGAAATTTTGCAAGCTGCTGCCCCTATACTTCTGTAGGGCACCCCATTGGGGCAAGCTGGCTATTGTGGTGACGCAGTGGTTAGAATGCAGTACTGCAGGCTAATTCTGCTGGCTGCTAGCAGTTCAGCAGTTCGATCCTGACGGGCTCAAGGTTTAGTCAGCCTTCCCTCCTTCCAAGGTTAGTAAAACGAGGACCCATATTGTTGGGGGCAATATGCTGACTCTGTAAACCACTTAGAGAGGGCTGTAAAGCACTGTGAGGCGATATATAAGTCTAAGTGCTATCGTTAATGTGTGCATGTGAAATAGACCATTTTATTGACAACACACAATTTAGGAATGCATCTTGGTTCATTTTTGCCTCAAGGCAGCTGGTGACATGTTTTTAGCAACTGAAAGCTAGGATCTGCCTGGAGAACCTAAAGCTACACCAGGGATCAGCAACTCGTGGCTCTGGAGCTGCATGTGGCTCTTTCATCCCTCTGCTGTCACACCCTGTCGCCGGTCGGCTCCACAATTGATAGGGCTTTCAGTTAGGACAGGTAGAGGAAAAAGGACATCGCACTAGGAGGATACTCTATGGTGGGGGAACCGGATTTCCGGTCGGCTCCAGAATTGAACAGGGGGCTTCCGGTTAGGACCTTTGTGGCTCTTTGAGTTTTTAAGGTTGCTGACCCCTGAGCTACACTAAGAGATCAAAAGAGCAGACCGTTAGAACTTCCTCTCTCTTTGTGCATTGTAGCTGAATTGGCCATAGACTTTGTTTCATTCCAGTGTGTTTGTTCCATATCGTGCTGGTGAGGCTAGTGATTGGCTAAGGAGCACCCTGTATGCAAATGAAGCCCACTGCCCATGTGAACAACTGTGTGCAAATGTTGCCTCCTTGCAACTGGCATTTGTAAAAGCACATGGCTCTGAGGGCGTGCACACAGCAACCTCATTGCTGTTCTCTCTAGTAAAACACACCTCTCTCCTCAAAGATGTCAGGTCAGAACCTGACAGAACTACAGCTTTGATTTCTATTCTTAACAAGGTATGAAATCATTTAGAAGAAAATGGTACGACAATTCTCGACGTACAACCACTTGTTCAACGGCCATTTGAAGTTACAACGGCACTAAAAAAAGTGATTTATGATGTTCCTCACACTTTATGTCCGTTGCAGCATCCTCACGACCGCGTGATCAAAATTCAAGCGTTTGGCAACCAGCATGTATTTACAATGGTTGCAGCATCCCAGGTAGATGTGATTGTCATTTGCCACCTTCCAAGAAGCAAAGTCAAGGGGGGAAGCCAGATTCACTATATGACCACGTGATTAGCTTAACAACTGGCAAAACAAGTCATAAGGGTGTGACTCATCTAAAAAATGCCTTGCTTGGCCACAGAAATTCTGATCCCAACCATGGTCATAATTGGAGGACAACCTGTACAGTTTGCTCATCCAAAATATGGTTCTTAATCCTTCTTGTTAAGCAAGCCCTCCCGTGCAGCTAATATCATCCCCTTCTCCTTACCCCCAAAAGGAGGAGGAGAAAAATCTGGGCAGAGGAAAAGTGGCAATTGCCTGCCTGGCTATTAGAAACCGAGAAAGAGGAAAGAAGAGAGAGAAGGGAGAGTGGCTGGCCAGGAAAATGAGCAGACAAATATAACTAATGGAAATATTCTCTTAGCAGAGGAAGAACAGTATGGCGTAGGAGCGTTTGGGCATTCATAACTGTCACAGAAGAGACAGTCAGACAGATCCAAAAGGAGACATACGAGAAGCCTACAAAATAAATGGTGCAATAGGCAACTGAGGCCAAGGATTTTTGTCCCTTGTGTAGCATTTGGTTAGGAGGAGAAAAATCTAGGGGTCCAGGAACTGTGGAAACTTCTCTTAGCTGAACTGCCACACACACACACACACACAAAAGCTGGTATATTTCTGCTCTTCCCTCTCCATCCCTCCACTATAGCCCTACTGCCTTTGGTTTGCAATGGGAAGAACTCATGACCTAGAAAAGTGACACGGAGAGAGAGAAGGCAAACATTTGGTTGCCTTCTTTGTATAGCCCGGCGCTTTTCAAATATCAAGTAATCCTCAACTTGTGACCACAATTGAGCCCAAAATCTATCTTGCAAAGCGAGAAATATGTCGAGCGAGGTTTGCCCCGTTTTACAAATTTTTCTCGCCGCATTTGTTAAGCGAATCACTGCAGTTCTTAAATCCGTAACACGGTTGTTAAGTGAACCCGGTTTCCCCATTGACTTTGCTGGTCAGAAGGTCGTAAAAGGGGATCACATGACCCCAGGATACTGCAACCGTCATAAATGTGAGGCAGTTGTCCAGCACTTAAATGTAAATCGTGCGACCATAGGGATGCTGCAATGGTCGTAAGTGTGAAAAATAGTAAAGAAGTCACTTTTTCAATACTGTTGTAACTTTGAACGGTCACTGAATGAATTGTTGTAAGTTGAGATCTACTTGTATGTTTGACTATAAAGCTCAGAATTCTGGTGGAGAATCCTGAATTCATGGGTGAGCACTAACCCACAACCCAAGGAAAGGGCAACAGAGAGGAAAAATGAAGAGTTGAATCCAGATTTTTCTCATCCTAAATACTAGAGAGTTTGAAAGAAGAGGGATTTATGCCTGTAAAAACCCATTTCCAAAGGTCTACTCTAAACAGGAATGCATTTGGATTCAGTTCAGACTCTTGGGTCTAGGCAATATTTCTCAACCTTAGCAATTTTAAGATATGTGTTCTTCAACTCTCAGAATTCCTCAGCCAGCATAAGAGTTCAAATCCAGAGAATTTCTACTCTTTGCCTGTATTGCCTAGGTCAGGGGTCAGCAACCCACAGCTCTGGAGACCCATGTGGCTCTTTTCATCCCTTTGCTGCGGCTCCCTGTCTCTCAAAATATGCATCACAATTGCCAATGTGTGACACCCGCCAGCACGCGATTTATTAAGCTGTTCGACCCCTGGTAGGCCAACCATGGATAAATCCAAGAAAAGAAAAATTTCAGAAGAAAACATAATCTTTTAATTCAACTATAGACAGGCACGGGAAGGATTTTGTGGCTCCCAGTGTTTTCTTTTCTGTGGGAAACAGGTCCAAATGGCTCTTTGTGTTTAAGGTTGCTGACCCCTGGCCTAGGTCATTACTGTAAGTTGCAGTCAAGCCTCAAAAAGATACAGTTCAAATTAATTTCTTAAGGATAAATTGTTTAGAAGGCTTCTCTACTTATGACCTGGTCAATGCAGCTTATTATATGTCAAGGTTTGAACCTCAACTTCCTCTTGGATCTGAGGGAGCCAAGCCTGTGGGGTGGAGGAATATATGTGGGTCCGGCAGCAGGGTTTTGAAGTTATAGAGATGGAAGAGTTCCTGTGTTCAATTCCCCCAAGGATGTCTTCCAAACTTTTATTTTGACCTGTTTGTCATCCCTAATGCATTAAAGATTCATAGATTATATCAAAAAGTTAATGTCAGTAAAAAAAATGTTAAAAATACATGTAAAAACAATATTAGAAATAATATATCAAAAAACATAATTTACAAACTCCCATATTGGGTTGCTCCTGAACTAAAAGGCTATGTCAAACCTTTCTAAAAGGTTTGGGGCTTCCAATAAGGTTTTATTTATTTATTTAGCATATGGCATCTACAGAGACCATGCAATCATTGATATACAACGCTAATAAAACACATTATACATACAGAAACAAATGTAAGTTTAAATCATCAGCATATGAAAAGTGCATGGACAATACAATTAATGAGACAAAGTATTAAATTAGGGTAAAACCGTGATAAGGTTATAGGTATGAAATGTAAACTACCTCCATGATGGTATTTCCTAGGCAATATTCTGCTTTAACACAGTGGCTAAAAAATTACATATGTGGCAACCAATATTGTATCTCTTATGGTCAAAAACTAGAGGCAGCAACTAGATTACAATAATTCCAGTAAAGTGGAGGAATTTTACTGTTACAACTCAATCACTGTATACTATATATATTTATTTGTGGCTGTTCAAACATGGTGTATGGTGATATTGGGAGATGAACCATCACCTAGTAGTAAAGTCTTGTCCTTCTATGACTAAAGTCCCAGGTTCAATCTTTACTATCTTCTGTTTAAAAAGATATTTATCAAGATCCTGGAGCATCACTGCCAGTCAGAGAAGTAAACACTGGGTTGAGCAGACCAATGTCCTAGCAGATCTGCCCTGAAAAATTAGTATGCTTTCTACTTTGGATAAATGAGCAGTCCAAATTCAGTGCCAAGTCAAGCAACATGGACTGCCTGCTGACATGGCTGCCACTTTCCTTGCTACTCTTTTCTTTCCAGTTTTCACCACTGAGAACAGAGAGAAGATGCCATTACACACAAGAACTGATGTGGCCCATGAGCCTCCAGATGCTAAAGCTTCTTTTAGGTGGGGCTTTCCACTGAATAAAACAATGCAAAGAAGCAGGTGGCTCCTTGGATACTGTATATGAAACTCCTGCATCAATATGGCCAGCTTTGGATGAGGCATCATGCGGAATCCTCCTCCATCTTACTAAAATGCCAATATGCCATCTTTTCCAAACTGGAGAGCCCTACTCCCTATTCCTTTCTTGAGTACCACTCCTCTATTCCCTCCTTGCCCCCCCCCCAATCTCCTGGAACTGCAGGTTCTACCAAAGCAAGGCTCTTCAAAAAAAACAAAAACCTGCATAGGATTAGTTTCATCGGGAAACTCCAAAACAAAACAAAACAAAACAAAAAAAAACCGAGGAGAGGATCTAGGGAGCTGCCCTTATCGATAAAGTAAAAGCTACAACTTGTCCTGAGCTTCATGTTTCTCTTCTGCCAAGCAGGACCTTCGCTCAATTGATCCAGCAATGGAGTACTCTATCAAGGCAAGCAGCAACCTTTGTCCCTACTCAAATTCTTCCAGCTTCTACCTCTCCTCCTTGCTATCCCAGTCTAACTGGACTCCAACTGACCACAAATGAGCTAATAATGTGTCAGCCAGCACCATGTGGTTTTGTTTATCTCTTTTCAAGCTTGGTCCTGGGGGCCGGAGATTTCTCTGTGGGAGAACTTCAGTGATCTTGTATCACGTTTGTCCTCTTCCTCCTTTTCTTTACCACCTCTTGAGGAAGCCCTAAGTTGGACTCCGTTATCCCCGGAGCTCTCCAGGGCTGCTTGCAATTATGTCATGTATTTCTGAGGCAACCTGCCTCCCCATCCCGCCCACGCTGTTCTCCTAATTATTTTTCGGCTGCAACCCGACCCCCGCCGGTGTAGGAACGAAAGCTTTTGCACCCGAGAGGCGTCCTTGGGAACCAAAGAGGGGCAAGGTGAGGACCCATCGGCATCCCTCGCAAGGATAAGCATGCCTACCTGCCCAACCTCGGAGCATCCCCAACACCAGCAATCGGCGCCGCCGTTTTACTTTTGCAGGCTCCCTGCTCGCCGCCCCGCTTCACCCCTTCCGCTTGCCAGCTTCTCGGTCCTACCCATGTGCCGCCGCCGCCGCCGCCTTCGCCGCCGCCACCACCACCACCGCTGCAGGCTGGGCTCCTCGCGCTGCCTGCGTCTTCCAGTTCCCATCGCCTTCCTTCCCCCCTCCCTTCCCGCTCTTCTCCCTAATCTCTCCCCTCCTTCCTCTCCTCACCCAGCCGGGCTCTGGCCAATGGGCTGCCTTCGCGGCCGCCTCTTGTTGCAGGTAGCTCAGTGGCTCGGCTACTGATGTCATCGCCGCGGAATGCGCGAGCCAAGGTGAAGCGCGCCCTGGGCGCAGAAGGAGGGGCTACGCGCCCCCCCCCCTGCTTCCTCAGGGCTCCTGCCGCGAGAAGGGTGGCCGCGCGGCTCTCCTCCTGTTCTGACTTGGGGGTCTTCTGCAAAGAGGGGACGAAGGAGGAAAGTTCCTTCCCTCCCTCCCTCCATTCCTTCCTTCCTTCCTTCCTTCTGCCCAAAAAATATGCAAGAGCATATTTTGTCCGGGGTGAGGGTGGGGATGGGAGAGAGCTGTTACGGGAAGAAAATCAAAAAAATTAACATGCATGAAAGATATGCACAGCCCAAAGGAAAGTATTATGGAGAGATTTCAGGACTTTAAAAAAAACATATTTAACAGCTAAACATCATCTAGCCCAGTCCCCAAACACAGGCCTTTCCCTGATGAATGGACCTTGATTTCCAGTTTTCCTTGTTTTTAAATGTCTACCTAAGTGACTCTTGGCAGTATTCAACAAGATTGTAATTTTTTCCCACATCGACTAATCTAGTTGAGGAATCCTGCAAATTTAATTTTATCAAAATGGCCAACCATAAAACAGAGTATGAAAGCAACCTTCCATTCTGTTCTCAATACAATAGCTGGTATTTAAATACCTTCTTCTTTAAAAGCTGATTCAACAAACTAATCCTATAAGAATGAATGCTAGGAAATACCTAATAATGCAAGAAAAGTACAGTTCTGAAAAGTACTTGGCTTTAGATCTCTTAATTCTGCCTTCCACCTACTTCAAAGTTCAAAATTAGGTTTTAGAGAACTTACAACTTTTCACACAAGAGGATATTCTACCAGTAAGATGGACAAGGCTGCATTTAGTTTCAATAGATACAGTGTAGTGGTATAAATCCAATATGCATAAGCTCACAGCCACCACTAATGTAAATATGGACAGAAATAATATTGTTAAAGCACTGATACTATAAACCTGCTTTGTGTCTTCTTTTAAATGGCTGAGCTGCTTCAGAATCAATAGTTTCCTACTGCCACTGCTGTAATATACAACCGATTTAATGTCAAAGAAATGTTTTCTTCAGTAGTATTAGTAGCTGTCAGAAAATAAGGTCAAGACGTCCAACAAGTACCATATATTGGTCACATCTATTCACTCAGACTCCTTTGATATATGTATAGGATTCAACTGCACAAGCTTCAGAAAATCCCGAAGAAGAAACCTTTTTCAAGAACTGTACATATCTATCTTATATTCACCCTCAAACAAAAATTATTTGGATGGATTACCAACTAAAAGAATAAAAGGACAATAAAGGAGAACAACAATAAATAGCATGAGGAGAATTAGCAAGGTGTTTACATATAAAAGTCATCCCCTCCCAATTCAGACACTTGAAACACCCAAACTAAACTTTTAACAATTCAAAATCTCAGTATGGATTCACATTTAGTAGAGGTCAGTAAAACTGGCACACCTTTCTCACCATCCCTTATTACCATTTTGAGCTTAGATTTCATTGATGGTTCTTGAGGGTCTAATAAAATGTAGAAAGTCCTTCCAATCTGAAGTCTGTCCATGCCTGTTCAGTACGGACTAGCGATTTGTTCTTTCCTTCCTTTCTCTTCCCTAAAGGACACACTAAGAATAGAATAGTCTTTCCCAGACAATGCTATGAGCTCTGACTCATTCCCTACCTCAGATCTGCTCAGCATCTCAGCTTTAAATATTTGCCCTTGCTCCCCTCCTCATCTTCTCCTACTGCCTCAGTTTCCTTTCACTTTTGTTATTTCAGTTTAAGTTGTTCACTCTCCACAACACAAGCCTTAGGCAGGGAGACATATACAAAAGTCTCCTGTTTCAACTTAGGCCACAAACGTTGGTGTATACTTGATTCAATGTTTAACTTATTTATTTTATTACTATTTTGCCTGACTCATTGGCTATGCTTGCCCATGATAGCTTAATAAAGGCTAAATTTGGGTTTGTACAACTTCTTCAACTACAAATCACCCATATTTTAGCCAATTGTATTGTAGGAACCCACCAAAAATTCGACCTTGTTGTGGTTTGCAACTTCTCGTTTTTATTCATTTCAAATGTTGGCTACTGTGGGTTTGAATATTATGGCAAGACCTGAAGGATTTGAATATTATGGCAAGACCTGAAGGAATAATTTCGCCAATTAGGAAGTCGGTTAAGATGGTTATATGTGATTCAGATTCAGTTATATGTATTTAACTGAACCTAGCCAGCCATGATATAGTAAAGAGGAATGGATAAGAGCTCCGTTGTGAGACTAGATCTTTCAGTCTACAAATGTTGAAAATGCAGAACGAACTCTTCCACTGAAATACTGTAATAATTCCAATCATTCTCTGGAGTCTGGATGAGAATCAGAGAGTGGAAGACTGACCCACTAAAGCTGGGCTGTCAAACTCAAGGCCCACGGGCTGGAATTTGGCCCATAGGGTCCTTAAATCTGGCCAGCAAGGGACCAGCCGCGTCTCCCCCACCCAGTTTTGGCTGGCAAAGTGCTGCAGGAGGCTATCCAGGCCAAAAATGGGGCATGGGTGTGTGTGCGCATCCCCTGTGCCCCGTTTTGGCCAGCTGAGTGCTGCAGGAGGCGTCCATCCCATCTCCCCATCCCGGCCGGCCCACAGAGGAGAACTACAATGCTGATCCGGCCCTCAAAGAAGTCCAGTTTGACACCCCTGCTCTAGGGTGAGAGCACATCAGGGCAATTGTCCTCAAAGCTAAGAGGCTCATTCTCAAAGCTAAGAGGTTCCCCCCCCCCAGTGGTGGGATTCAACAGGTTTTCACCTATTTGTGAGAACTGGTTGTTCACTTTCTAAGCAGTTCGGAGAACTGGTTGTTGGAAGAAATCTCCTTTTGTTTCTTTCCACTTTACAGGGCTAATCCTGTAAGGAAGGTAGGAAGAAAATATTCTGGTGTTGTTTCTAGCCTAATCTTGATTGCCCTTCTTATAGAAACTGCCTATCGGTTAACCCATAGAACAGCTAAAGGTTCTTGGCAGGACGCCCAGACTTACTGTCCCCTGAGCTCCACCCAGTCACAT
>JAOYMU010000098.1:19134605-19147801 GCA_025802295.1 Psammodynastes pulverulentus
AACTCCCAGAATTCCTGAGCTAACGACTGGAGGAGGAATTCTGGGAGTTGAAGTCCACAAGTCTTAAAGCTGTAAAGTTTGAAGACCTCTGGTCTAGTGGCTAAGACATGAGGCTAGAAAGTAGGGCATCAGGTGTCAGATATGTCTTCCACTCAGATGATCTGCCATGCTCCTTTAGCTCTTGTAGTTCATCTGGATGCCAGAGGAACATTCTGGAAGTGAGAGAGGAGATGATGTCAACCAGTCTAGTTCACTTCTTATTTCAGCTCTCACCCAAAGAATCAACTGAATCCCTGGCAAGAAACTGCAAACTCTCGCAAGACTTCATGAAACAGGCAGCCTTTTTTGGGTGGACCATGCTAATAGGTCCTAAGACAGGGGTGTAAAACTTGCAGTGTCATGTTGTTGTCACATGATGTATTGTGACTTTTCCCCCCCTTTGCTAAACCGGGGGTGGGGGTGGCCAGCGTGACACATCCGGCCTGCGAGTTTGACACCTCTGCCTAAGAGATCCACTGCCCCTCGGAGATAAGGTGAACACACTAATTAGGTCTTGCAGGGAATAAAGCTGCTTCAGCGTTTTCTGGATGTCTCCAAGTGGCACAGCCAACCCTAAAGTGGTTCTGTAATGAAATGCTTTTAAGCAGAAATATCCTACATGCAAGAAAAGCTTAAATAGCTACAGCTTATGAGGATCTGGTTCAGAGGCACTTGCCCTGTTGAGAGCAGGTGTTATTAATTGTAATATCAGCTGTTATTATTTCAGGCTGTCAGTTCCTCTGACAGAGAGAACAAAGAGACCACTGCCTAGCCAGGGGGTAAGAGCATTTCTTTTGCCTCACAAACTCCATTTATTTGTGGGGTTCTTGTGGATGCCATGACCTGGTGAACGGCACAAGTGTGAAGTAAGCAAATGTAACATGTTTTTCTTTCATCTAGCTTTAGTTATAATATGCCAATTTGGGCCTTTTCCTTGCCTCCCCCACCCCAGATAAAAGCAGTGGGCAGAAGATGAGGGAGACAGAGAAATTCTCCATTTCAAGAATTTGATCTATACTGATTTGGTTGACCATGAATTCCAGAGCATTTGCCACAAAATTCAAAATGGCTTTCAAAAATGTAAGACTCTTGTTAGTCCAGAATTCTGGCTAGGCTGTCTAGTTTTCTACTTCACAATGCAACACCTGCGTAACAGCCAGCAAAAGATGGATAGTGCTTCTTAAGAGAAAAAAATATATATATACTGATATATTTTCAGTTCACCATTCCTGACAACCGTTAGAGGAAGCCAAGGCTTCCCAGAAACATACGTTTTAATGCCAGCAGTTTTCAAAATATTTTTGGCAGCGATGGGTTTCCATTCATACAGCAATCAGAAGAAGACAAAAGAGATAGTTTGAAATAGAACTGTAGTTGCAAATTGTTCCTCCTGTCATTTGGAAATAACATTTCATGAACCACCCCAGCAGAAAAAAAAAAGAATACTAACAAACTTATTTTTGTTAATATTTTAATGTTACATTTGCAGCATAAATAAAAAGGCACATTATATGTTTGGTAAGAACAGTGGCTGAAAGAACAAGTTGCTAAGTGGCAGGGTTTTTCGTGTATTTATTCATTTTTAAAGTTTTAAAAATAGAAGAATACAAAGATGAAACGCCACAAAACTCACCCAGGCCTGTGGTAGCCAACACAGGACCACGGGAACCACGGGACAGGTAAAATGCTAGCTTGTGAGGACCTGCTCACAGGAGCACTTCGGTGAATTATTCGTTGGCTTACCAGTCAAGAGGATACATCACTCCGTATTTCACAACCCTCCCTCAGGCCTATACATTTTTTCAGGCAAAAGAAGGGCTGGAACCTCAGATCTACCTACGTTTCAGGAAGTGACACATCAACAAGGCCACTGCAGAAGGAACGGCAGCCA
Source organism: Psammodynastes pulverulentus (assembly GCA_025802295.1). Classification (NCBI taxonomy): domain Eukaryota; kingdom Metazoa; phylum Chordata; class Lepidosauria; order Squamata; family Psammodynastidae; genus Psammodynastes; species Psammodynastes pulverulentus. The sequence continues at coordinate 19,136,536 of JAOYMU010000098.1, forward strand.
TGGAGGAGAAAAGAGCCGATATATACCTATATAGTTCTATATATATTTATAGATATGCATTTCATTTTATGAGATACTAAACCCTCTTTTGTGGTTAAGCATTCCGGGATCTCTCTCCCCCACCCTCAATTTATTGATCGTAAAACAAAAAGCTCTCCATATACTATTTCTACATTTGAAAAGATAGCAAAAACAAGGCAGGCAGCTATTACGGAAAGAAGGAAGGCATCCTAAGGGATCCCGCAGAACAGCCATTTTGCTACAAGAAGGGAAGAGTATAGATATGTAGGCAGGTGGGATCCATGGGAGAGAAACCCAGAGGTTGTGGAGATGTGAGAGGAAGCACCCTGGGCAAATCAGTGGTGATCAGACATGACGTACACATCACTTTGGATGATTTGACAACATGGAAACTGAACGGTAGATTTCTGGGATCTTTACATTCACAAAAGCAAGGTCTATTATACAGGAAGAAAGCTTTCTTGGATAAAGATATCTTTTTCTCTCTCAATAGCATGAGGGGAAGATTAGGGACAACTGGTTTATGACCAAGCTACAAGTAAACACAACTGCTCCACTCCCATCTCCAAAAGATAAAAAGTTACAACTGAATGCATTTGTGATCAGGGTTTTGCTTTAAGACAGGCTTATAAATGGGTAGGAGAATCATTAAATATATTTATTACAGTTGTTGCAACTGACATTCAGCTGCCGGGATTTAAGCACTGAATACAGAGTTTAGCACAGGAGAAAGGAAGGAAAATATCTGCTACTGACTCAGATACTACTGCACCGTAATTGTTACTCCATCTCCTGTATATCCCTTGCTGGGATGTGGGTATTCTTTGCAAAATTGTAATGATGCAACCCCCTTCAACCAGATTGAAGGAAAGCTGTAGTAGAAGTACTTTCATCAAAGGATTTGAGCTCAGTCACATCACTCAACATACAGATTCTGAGAGAATGCTTCAAGTATTGGAAAGTATCCTGAGCCCATCTATTGCACTGCAGTAGCCCCAACAATGTGCTTACTTGTTGAAAATAGGCCTTCTCTTTCAAATGATTCTCCACATCCTCCAATACTGAGCATAGGATTATACCTTTCCTACAGCTTCAATACTGGGTCCTTAAAGGGCTTTAGTGCTTGCATGCTAATTCTCCTACAAAAATGCAAATGGGAAAAAGTAGCCTTTCAACAACATTCTTTTATGGGTATCATTGTAAAGTAAAAATGATTAGTATGGGGTACCTGGATTTCTCCCCTTGGCTTCCCTAGTCTTAGTACTGTAGAGAGTCTTATTTCTGCCATAATGATATTTATTTGTTATACCTCATCTTTCTACTTGAGCAAGTTAAGAAGCAATTTTAGTGGAATATCTCCAGCAGATGTAAACACGGAGACAATTTCTAATGGACAGGCAGTTCCTCAGTCAAATCCTAAGCTGCATTAAAGACCAATAGCAATACTTTAAAATGTGCGCTCTAAGCCCCACTGGCAAGCAGTGCAACATTTTTAGTGTAGGATCACACAATTCCAGTAACATATGCTCCTTGATTTAGTTACTACCCACAAATCCAGTGACAGTTGAAGATCAAGGATCAGTCCCAGACTTCTTTCAGAGGGTATGCAATCTTACTCAAAACAGACTGAGTCTTAATTCCAAAGTTCCCTTTGTTACTGATTTAACAGCATCTGTCTATTGTCTGACTAGAATTTCAGCTAGGAGTAATTTCTCTCATCCAACTAATCCCTGAATTTAACTTGCATTCAAGGGTACTGGGTTCTTCTTGAATCTGGAGAGATAGGAACAAAAGAACCACACAACACTTCTACTCTAAATCATTGGATGACTCCCCCCACCCCCAGCAATTTTGGATAAATGTTGAAGAACATAGGGGAACAAAACAGAACTCTACGGTGCACTATAGGCCATAGTATCAAGCTAGTTGTTTTCAGCACCACCTTCTGGAAGTTGCCCAACAGAAAAGACTGAAGCCACTGCAAAACAACTACCCCAACTAGTTCAGAAGCAATCATGGCAGATGGTCCTGAAAGGCATCACAAGATCCAGGCAAATTAGCTGAAACATACCCCCCTCCCCCCCATTATCTAATTTCTGTAGCCTATCTTACCCAAAAGCCAGACTGACATGGTTCTAGAACAAGAAAGAGTTCTTCTGAGAGTAGGCTTTCTGTACCATTTATCATTTTCACTCTTAGAACTGAAGAATACATTTCAACGCATCTACTGGGTGGAGCTTCCATTACGATTACTGTATGGCCAAAGGATTCCTCTTCCATTTTTATAGCTTTCTGACAATAAGTGTTTTTAAACTGGCAATAAATAAATAAATCAAACAACCAATTACTTAATTGCAGACTAACTTCAAATAGAACTTTTGGTGAAAACCTCTCTTCTTATCCAATATTGGAATTCTTTACCATTATTATAGACGATAAAAAGTGTTCTGTGAGAGAGAGAGAGAGAGAAGTGGAAATTCTCACTTTGTGCTGGCTTCCAAGGCTAAAGCTCCTCAAAGAATTCTGTTTTTCACAATTCCATGGCTGAGCTCATCATCCATTTAAGCCATAGATTAAAAAAAATGCATATTCCATCTTTATTTTTATAAATAATTCAAGGTGGAGAACATACATAATACTTCTTCCTTCTATTTTTCCCAGAAAAATCCATGTGAGGTGATGACTGATCCAAAGTCACCCAGCTGGCTTTCATACCCTAATGGAACTAGAACTCACAGACTCCTAGTTTCTAGCCGGATGCCTTAACCACTAGACCAAAGGTAATTTGTTCAGTTTGGTCCATCAGTACTGAGTGAACACTGTCACTGTAATTCATAAAAATTAGTATATTGTGGTTTATTCATGAAAATATGGCTTAAAGAGATGCATGAATGCAACCAATGACTTGTTTAAAACATGGAGAATGCAGTTTTGGAAGACACGAAAATTTCTTCCCCTTTAGAATATAACATGAACGTCATCTAGTGTGGAAAGTATAGCATTCAAAGTCACAATATATTATTTGCAAGAAATAATCCTCTTAAGTACACACACACAAACACCTTATAGTGCTGAAAAGGAAATGGTTTTGTAAAGACATTACAAGTGCCAATCAATCAGCTGGGTATGCCAATAAGGAGAACTTGGAAGGGCTTTGCCCTGTCCTCAGACCTAGGTTAGAATGGCAATCCATTACCTAGTGCAATACCATTTACGCTAGACTAGAGCAAATTTAGCAATTTTTAAGATATGTGGACTTCAATTCCCAGCATGCACCCATCTTAAAGTTGCCAAGATTGCGAGACACTGCCCTAGAGCAGGGGTGTCAAACTCGATTTCATTGAGGGCTGCCTCAGGATTGTGTTTGACCTCAGGGGGGGCGTGGCCAGGATGGGTGGTCAGCTTGACATCACTCATGTCGGGGTTGTCTGTGGTGGCTCCATTTTCAGCTGCAATGGCCTCCTGCCGCTCCCCTCCCCAGAGCTCTGTTTTTACTGGCAGAGGCACTGCGGGCCAGTCCTTTGCTGTTTCAAGGGTGGGCCAGATCTAAGCACCCCACAGGCTGGATCCGGCCCCCGGACCTTGAGTTTGACACCCCTGCCCTAGAGGAAGGAGATTTTGACAGAGAGCTGATGGGTGGAGGTGTGGTAAAACAGAAAGGCAGGACAGAAAGAATTATTTTTCAACAGGACCAGAATCATCTGTGAATTCTACTTTCCATCCATACCCCATAGAAAATATGTTCAATAAACTTGTAAAAATTGCCTGAAGTCAGGAAATATGCCCTTCACTAAAATAGGATGACAGGGTTAAAAGAATGGAAGACAAAAGCAGACCAAAAGCAGGTGACCTCCCTATCTAGCAATTTGGAACCCTTGCCATAAATGGGTGAGAATCCAATAAGTAAGCTGACCAGGGAACACAAACTAGAATCCTCTTTGGTAGACAACAACAAAAACCACAATGGGAAACACATGCACACATACACAAGCATGTGTTTGCAGCTGTTGGTATTTTTTTTATTTAAAAAAATATGCATTTAACACATAATTATCCTAAGAAAGAAGTACTGGGAAGCATTAACTGTCAACACTTTATATAGTGAGTAACTCCTATCCTTGCTTTCTGTTCAAGGATTCCTTGACGTGCCAAAACTACGGGTATACTGGAGACAGATCACGTGGGGCAAAATAATTTTCTATCATGAGTTCCAGAATCTCTCTTCCTCTTTATATATGCAACTATTGTCATCTCCGTTGGCATGGATAAGTCAATCTATTACATGCAGCTTCCCCATAAGTTGTAAACAAGCAACGGTTACACTCAACAGTAGGCTGCTTAGTGGAACACAAAAGGATTACTGTATATGTCCATAGGTATTCTATGACAGCAGGGATGGCTTTGTGCGCAACCTAGATCCCATACATGCACAGATGAAGTTTCGCTCACTCACGTAGCCGGGTTCCTAACAGGCCACGGTCTACGGTCTGAGGTTTGGGGACTCCTGTTCTATGAGAAGACAGATACTGACAATCAGGAGAATGCAACATGGGGCAGCTTTTCCAGAAGTAGGGAAAGCATAATGAAGTCTGCAATAACAGAAGTCTATTTTTGGCTGCAAGCGTCTCCTACAACAACCCCGATACTTATAAGGAAAGTATGGCCGCCCTAATGTTCTTTGCACCAAATCCTTATGGATTTTGAGTTACTAGTGTAAGTGCCACTGTCTAGGTCTTGTGTGCTGAAATGCACAATGTTACACTGAAGCAGACATAAAAGCCTGGCTCAGATAAATATGAACCATAATGTAACTTTTTGCTTAGCATAATATGTGAAAAAGTCCCCTACTATGAGTAAAACATAGTTTTTCGTAGAGATGGGCAATCTAAACCAAGAGAACCAGAGATTGCATTTTCCCAAGGACCTGGGACACACTGCAATATTTCTCTAAGCAGCAACTAGTGTTATCATATTTCTATTAGAGACATTTACCAGAATAAGGCTCTATTTCTACTAGGCTGGGCAATTTTTGGTTGAGGATACAGTAGAGTCCGATAGACAGGGCGGATATGTTTCTAATTTTATTGAGGCCCTCCCTTCAAATATTTCTTCATCTCTAACAGCATGATACTTTAATCTATTTCTTCATTTATTAAATTTATTTGCCGCCCATCTCGTCACAAGGAGACTCTGGCTGGCTGATTGGCTTAATCTAACAGAAGAGTGGAATTTATCCAGTTTCAGGAGGAGTTCCCAGGGGTACATAAAAATGTCCCCTTGGCCCATACTACGTGCGCTTTTTTCCGCTACATTCCCTACTTATCCCAAAGTACTGGAGCACTGAGGCAGGGAACTCCTGGAACCAGGCTGCAGTCATGTTCTTTTAGGGTAGGATAATGGAATAAGTTGCTTTTTATGAAAGCTCTTTTATATTATACTCCTTGATTTTGAACCACATTATGTCCCCCATAGGAAGCAGCTTGTGCATTCTACCAGACCCATCAAATCACAAGCCCTCTTACCTGTTCCTGGAGTGTTAAGGTCACTTGTTCTTACTGTCTCAGAGCCTGAGCACAACTCTCACATTGACTGAAGGTTCAACATTTGTCTGCTCTGCAACAGAATTAAGTGAACCAGGCTGAGTGACAATGACTGAATAGCAGCACAGACCATGAACTAATGCAGAGGGGAAGGCCACACCCCAACTTCACATGATCTTTAATAATGATCAGCCTTCCTCAGCTTGGCATATTCAAATGTGATGGATCACAACTCCCATCATTCTAGCCAAGATAGCCAATGTAGAGTTCAGGGGGATTTGGTGCTCTCTGCAAGAAAACAATCTAGTTTGAAGAGCATCAAGGACTCCTCATTTCAACCTTGAGCTACAAATATTCTCCTTTGTCCGTCACAATGAGAGTTGCAGTCCTGACCCCATCCAGCCCTTCCACAGAGTGCCAAGTTGAGGGGGAATGCTTTACATCCCTGCCTAAAAGTACCTAAAGCAGCCTCACGTCCAATTAGGAGAAAGATTATAGCGTATTAGGGACCAACTGATTTTCATATAGAAAGTTCCAGGCAAAATTACCAATTGATCTAAAAGAAGATTCCCATTCTAAGGGTTTTTACCTCACAGCCCCAAATCAAGAAAGACCTTCTTTAAGTTAGATATTTGGGGATTATTCTTAAGCCACAGCTATCCAGTTTGCTCTGAATTATTAGGGTTTACTGAATCATGCTCTGTGTCTCAACTATACCACTCTTGGAGGGAACTGTACATTCACTGAGAAAGGACAATGCTGGGCCATACCTATCTTTTGGTGTCATTTTGAATTATGGTAGGAAATCCACCCAAAAATTTAACTTTATTTGGCAAAGTCTCTGCCTATCACTCACTTGAAAACCTTGATACATTCATACTTCCTTTCCAGGTTTCTTACCATGCCCCCAATGCTAGCAAGGAGATAGTGTTGAATAGGTTGGCCAATAGCGCAACTGACAACTTCATTTGTTCTTTCTCATAACAAAACACTAGCTGTCAATGAGAATCTAGGCACCAGTTCAGACAGTAAATTCAATGCTATCGTGAGCCCTTCCTTTTCCATGGAAAATACGAGAAACCAAAATTCTACAGTCCTTTCTCTGGACCTGCATTGCATTCATTCAACAGCAAGCAGAATTCTGAAGTGTTCTTTTTTTAAACAAAAGAATGCAGCTCAGTTATGTTTCAAAAGGTACAAAAAAGTAACATAAATTAAAAAGAAAAGAAAAGAAAACGAAAATACCTTATCATCTGTCCCACTTGCCAGCAAGCTCATTTCTTGTCCTATTAACCTGAGAAGATCCTGGGCTACACCTGCTGTGCACTGTTATTGGAGCTGTCACTAAGGAAACAGATACCCTGTTGGGACAAGTTATACTTCAAAGCCCTTGCCAACTTGCATTTTTAGCATATCAAGGGAGCAAGGAAAAAAGGGGGGGGGGAGGTGGGGAGGAAGACAAGGGACAGGATGCCTGAAATGCTTGTTAAAAGGAAGTCTGCAGACATTCAAAGCACATTTAGCTTCTTTTAAACAAAGGAGAAAGGAAAAGGAACCCAGGAGAAATTAAACTTAAACACCACGTCACAGAAGAACGGAACAAGAAGCAATATCATCACATTCGGGCAAGGAAACAGTTGGAGAGCAAGCGGCATTAAGGTCCTGAGAAGCTGGATTGATCATGACAATAGCAACACCAATAACAGAAAACCTACATTAAATTTAGCATGCCACACATACATTTACACATACATACATAGACGTGCATTTGTGTATGTATTATATGTGTGCTTTTTAGTGGGTAGAAACTGAGGAATAATAAAAAAAAATTGTATAGATTGGCAGCACGGAGTACACAGCCCCTTTGAGGACAATGCTTTATTTAAAAAAAACACGTAATTAGGAAGACAAAATAGTGGAAGAGTTGGCAAGTTGCATAGCTATGCTCTAACTACCGCACTGCACCTTTTCCTCTGGTTGTGATTCAAGCTACACATTGGCCAACTAGCAAGAGGTCAAGGTCAGTCCAAGATACACATGCACACACTTTGACAAGAAGCAGAAGAAAAAGGGAGAGATTACTTCCAATTCTTCTTTTTTTTTGTTTTCAATCTACCCTATGATAGCAATGTGCAAGAAACTTGGTATTTATTTTGGAAGAGACAGATGGAAAAAGGCAATAGGTGACATCATCTGAAGGAGAAGTAGGATGGAAAACCTTTACCTAAAAAAAAAAAAGTAAGAGGGGGAGCAATTTGGAATGTTTGCCCCCATCCTCTTGTCTTTGAAATAGTCCATGATTTAAGGCCACAATCTTGAAAAGCTCACTGGTTAAACATAACAGCTTAGGTTTTGAAATGAACATGGCTTATAAGAGTATTGAACCTTTAGCATTTGCAAACAGAGACACTTTTTCTTGTTTCCTTGCCATTGAATTAACTCTTATGTTGTCCCCAAACAACTTTGTTTAGCTACATTGTGTAGCTTAGCACTGTGTAACTTTGAACGTGCTACTGTAATGCTTATGATTCTGCAACTACTCAGATTCCAAAGGTATGAATCAGTGTTTCTCAACCTTGGCAACTTTAAGATGTCTGGACTTCAACTCCCAGAATTCCCCGGTCAGCCTAGAAGTCCAGACATTTTAAAGTTGCCAAGATTGAGAAACACTGGTATAAATTATTCTATTTTTTTTCCTAGACACAGTAAGACAGTCAAATTCCTGGTCTGTGGGCCAGATGCGTCACATGCTGGTCACGCCCATGCCCGGTTTAACGAAGGGGAAAAAAGTTCTGATATGCAACGTGATGCTGCCGTGACAACGTGAGTTTGACACCCCTGCAGTAAGAGATGCCCTTGTGAATGTTCTTCCTTCTTGTTATTGAAATACGCCTTCGCTCTTCTCCCCTGGACACTTAAAAATCAAAGAATTCCCATTGTGTTTTGAAGGCTTCCTCTTGAACTACAAAAATTAAAGTTTGTATCAGATAAGAACATGACCAAAAATGTATCCCTGTGAATATGCATAGTACAAATTATGTGATCTACAATGCATACAACAAGCCTGCCATTTTCTCTTCCAGAACAGCAAAATCACCCATCAGTTGCAGCAGCTAAGAGTGAGGGTTTCTTACTCTCTTCACAAAACCATTTGAACAGTTCAAACCGACCAAATTATGGAGCTTACCACCTTCAGAGCCACGAGCTGGAATCCTTGTGTGAAAGCGTAGAATGGAAGGTCAGGTACCATGTTGATGGATATGCTACAAAAACAGTCAGGATGCTAAAGTTTTCCACGAAAATGGCCAGCACCAGCAAAACATCACAGCACCTCCCAAGAACTGCTTTCTCTTGCTACAGTAGCCAAAACAAGGAAGCACCATGAATAACCAAACTAAGGGAGGCTTAGTGTTAGCACAATGTATACCTGAACTTTAACCATTTAAGATCACACTGTATACGGCTATCCAAATGGTTGATTCTAGATAGGATGAGAAATGGTCTCTAAAGTGTGGCAAAATGACTTATTCCAAAGCCACCCTCTGGAAAGACGATGGCCCTAGGATGGATGTTTGAGGCCAGGACCTACGTGAGATATACTTTGTTAGAAGCTCCATAGCTGCCCTTCACTCATCTTTAAGAAATCAAAATAATAAAACAAATGAACAAAACAAAAAACTGTATCCACCCCATTTTGAACAAGGGGCTTAGTTATGATCAGTCTCTCTCTGGCTGCAGTTCATTGGTTAGTTCTATGCCATGCAACTGGCGACATCATCTGCCAGCAGACTGGGACTGCGGCGCCATAATGACATGTGACTGCATGGGCACGTTCAGTTCTGTCCTTTGGTTGGCCATCTGAGTGAGGACTGAAGTGGCAACGGCTTCAGCTGCAGAGCGGACGTTCAGCCCATTGGGAGAGGCAGTCACCGAACTGTGCTGGATGACAGGAGCTGGAGAACCGGTGGGCTCAGAACTCTCTTTGGGGCTTTCTGATTTTTGCAAGAAAAGGGAAAAAGAAAAAGGTGTTAAGTGATTGGGCTTGGCTTTACAGACTTCTACAGAACACGCTTCGGCAATTACTATTCTGCCAGTTTTCACCAGTTCCATTTTCTCAAATGAGTTGCTCTTTTTAGCCACAAGATTCCCTGTACAAAAATTCAGCTTTAATACAGACTTAACAAGCCTGAAAATATAAACTCATTCTGATGCTATCAAAAGTATCTGTATAATCTTGTGTTGGATATATGGAATACACAATCATAGATTTTCATTTTACATAGCATATTATGTGAATCCAGCCACTCTATTTGGTAAACCATAGTTTCTTGTTGTCAGGAGTCAGCCATTTCTGGTTTCTTCGATTAAAAAAGAAAAACCAGCCACGTATCTCAATAATAAAATTGCATTGGAGTGAATGTGCATACCTGAGAAGAATTTGATTGGCGTTATTGAGATGCCAATTGAATTTCTTTCCCTACAGCTAAGGCTTATAATGTGAACTTCCAGAATTGAAGAGGAAAAGGGAGGAAAAAAAAAGCAGTTTTACAGCACTGAAAAAAACCCCCAGCCTTTGGGGGAAAATAGGTTTTGTTTTATAGCTGCAAATGTAGTGGGAATCTTTTTCAACTGGGCGTTCTTGAGATAATATGGACTAAACCATCCATCATCCAATGGAAGAACTGGCCATGATAACTGGGGTACTGAGAATTCTATCTCCAACAGTTTTGGAATAGCTTAGAGTGTCCTTGTAAGATTCACAACTCTTCAATTATAGAATGCTTTTCTAAATCTTGACTGATTCCAAAATGCTGCTTCATAAAATGCTGAAATTCTAAAACCTGTATCTGACTCCGATAAAAGAATGTTTGTAATTCAGGGTTGAAATTGGGATCCTTGCTGTTCTCTGAGCTTGGTTGCTTTTTTGCAGACGTTTCATTACCCAAACTAGGTGATATCATCAGTGCTGTGAGAAAACAACCAAATTCAGAGAGCACCAAGGATCCCTACCTTTGACCCCGTGTTTGCCCTGCCTGAATATTTATAAGATTCAACTTACCAAGATAACCTTGTGTTTTCTTCTGTAATGCAGTGACAGGGCAGTCCTTGTGAGCCAACAATAGTTGTTTGAGTTGTGCAACTTCATTCCTTAATAGTGTAACTTCGTTCTATGAGAAAGGAAACATTTAGTCTCATTGCATTGGTTCAACATCCAATCTTGAATCTTGTCAGAGGTACAAGATAAATAAATATGAAGGAATTTGCTGAGGATGGATTTCAGCCAGCACTTTTTACTCATTACCTAGCCCAGGGAATGCTTCGTTCATCATGCCCCCTTTTTAGCATTGAAATTGTTATGATCCTATGGCTCAGTCTTTTGCCTAAATTGTATCTTTTGCTATTGGGATATTTTTGAAAAGGCCAATCTGAAAACCTGGTAGTGAATAAAGGAGATTCTAATCTAAGAAATCTTGAAATAAAACATGTTTTAATTCTGAAAATCTTTTGAAGTAAGTCAGACTAAATGTAATGCACATGAGCACTTGTACACAAACACACACACTCAGGCAGTAGTCTCAAATCTTTTCCACCAATCTATATATATAAAAATGAAATGCCACTCACACCTCATCACAAAATCTCCAGAACCGTAAAGCCTACAAACTTGAAATTTGGCACATATGTTCCTCTTGGCTTCTAGGTGC
>JAOYMU010000098.1:19192158-19206165 GCA_025802295.1 Psammodynastes pulverulentus
TATGTAGGAATATGGTGGGAGTCCGATCTCTGTTGCTAAATTTTAGAATAATGATTTCTTGTATCTCACCATTAATGCCTAAACACACACAGGGCGCATAGGACAATTTTATACTTCCTTGCTACCATATAATGTTGCCAGATTCTACACAGCAGCACTTAAAATCCATCAGGTGATCTGTGTCATCAACCAGTTTTAATGAGCACCTAGTTCAACATCCTAGAGTCTTCCTTATTGTGATAGATTTAGTTGACATGCTCTCCTACACCCATCTACTGCTCTCCCCCCCCCCTTTAGATTTGTCTTAGATTTTATTAGGTTTTGGTTTTTATATTTTTAAGCTTTCTATATAATGGTATAATGTTTTATTCTGAGGTATATTTTATGGTTTTTCATTTTTTTATGCCATACCCTCCTTATGTTCTTTGATTGTAATAAAATATTTGTTTTGATTTTCACTACTGTGTAAGCAAGCCCCAGGATAGAAGTTTTAATTTCAGTGATTTTAACACCTCAAGTTTTTCTTGAGCTTGAAAAATGACAGAATAGGATCAAGAAAGATGTTTATGTTGCATAATTGTTGATAAAACAGTATTATAAACAGTAATTACCAAGCAAAGTTTGGTATGTAGAAGTACATCCAAAATGTATTTTAAAGTAGCCACTGAAGCTGCCATGAATCCACTTTACAAAGCTATTTGATTAACATTTAAGACATAACTTGCATGACAAATTTCCACTTCTGACAAACCACAGTAACTACAACTAAGCTTTAGCCAACTGTAATAAATTTATCTAATCCCGTCCATTTTAGAAATGAAAACATTTGATGCTGGCTTCATTATAAAGCCAAAAAGGGTTAAGCAAATGATTTAAATTAATTCCCAGTTCTTCTCTAAAATCTTTATTTTTATAGTACTCATGATTCATAAAGAGGGAGAGGGGGGAAAAGATTTCTACTGAAAGAAAATTAAGTCTGGTAAGTCCATTAACAAACCCCCTAGTGAACCTATGTGAATCACATACTTAATGAGTTGATAGAATCCTCACCAGAAAGTCATCTCCCCGTGTTCACTATTTCCAAATTCCCAGATGGAACTTGTAGTGTTAATAGCTTTTGAAAATAGTCCTGAGCAGTAGCCAAAGCTTTTAAGCGTTTTACTTTCCAGCTGCAGCCCCTTTATAAAAAAACTAAATGGTCAGGAGACAATGTGCACAATCGTGTACATATTTTTCTGAATACAGCTAGGCCAATGAATCTCATTCTAAACTTCCACAGAGTTCTTTCTCTCTTTCTCTTCTGTACTTCTCTATATCCGATATTCTCAATTTCTTGTCTTAAGCTGAAACACAGCAGCTCATTTGGCAAAGAACTAAGCATTAAAATTACATTTAAAGGATACACAATATCAAGCAATTAATCTCATTTATCATGAGATAAAATGGTTTATGATAAAAAAAAATCCCTAGTTGTAAAATAACACATCTAGATTTCTCTAGGTGTTCAGTTGTCGTGTTTGAAGTTTACAGATCTAATATACTGAAGGGCTGAATTAAGAATGTGGGAAAAGCTCCATAACTGAGAGACAACTTCCGTATTTCAAACATTCATCAAGGATTTAATAGCCAACTGGTACAGTTTCCTAGCAATTCGTAGGATACCAGAAGAATGAAACAGGCAATGAATGATCCAAAGGAGTTTCAAAAAATTAGTGACCCTTTTGGTAAAACTATCCAGCTATAAGCCAGTTTTGATTGTTACCACAAAATGATTTGAACAGGGTTTCCCACTGCAGCCAGTCTATGTGCATCATTTGAGGAACAGAGAAGCATGGAGACTTATTTGTATGTTCATGTAATAATCTAAATTAGGCTACTTTTAGACAAGTAATCCCACCACAGATGTTTGAAATCCTGTAGCATCACTTGTATAACACCACGGTAAAGGGCCTTCGTGATCCAACTGCATGCACTAAGTATAAATTGATAATATTCAGGCCATCTTTGGAATTTCCTTGTATTATTTTAATTTCTTGCCCAATCCCTGATAAACAACCCAGCCTTAGCAAATGTTCCTCCTTTCAAGGGAGAAGAATATTGCTTCTTCTTCAGGTAAAAAAAAAACTGGCACAAGGTAGGGCACCTCCACTTTAATAAAATGCATTAAATTCATCTTTTCTTGGTAAGGTTGGCATTTAAGTGTTTGTATCCTGAATTATTAAAACTTTAAAAGCAATGGTTTCCAACGCTTTCTTCCTTCAAGAAAGTCTTCCATGTTGTTTTGAAAGAGAACTTCTGTATGTTTTTTTGCATGTTTTAGAGTGCATATTTCCAGTTTAGATAACCAGGACTGAGAAACATTAAGCTTTGTGAATATATATTCTCTACCTTTATCCCACTATCCGCTAATACACAAGGAACTACATACAAAACAAATCATTACTGATACTCAAGCTCACAAGCTCCTCACTGATTACTGTAGTTTGATGACACACGGAATTGGACCATTGTTTAATTACACACTGCATCTACATGGAATACAAGTCTGGTCTTTATACAGCATCACTGTTCCTAAAATTCGTTGAGGTGGTACAATGCAAGAAGTAATTGATAGTCATCGGTAAATTGTCTTCCTGCCCTTCTGGGAACCATAGACTTCTCTAAAATAATTAGGAACCCCATGTCATAATGATTTCTGCTTGCTTCAATAACCTCTAAGGATGTATATCCTATCTCAGGAGTGCCCCAACTTGGCAACATTAAGACCTGTGGACTTCAGCTGGCTGGCGAATTCTGGGAGTTGAAGCCCAGAAATCTTAAAGTTACCAAGGTTGGACACCTCCACCTTCTACACTAAGGTATATAATTTTTGTCTATCTATTCTTTATTGCAATCAATGACCCACACAAAATAAAAGCAGCACATAAAAAACAAAAGTAATAAGGCAAACAATAAAGGAACAAATACAAAGCAGAAAATACCAGGTTTGTATGAATTTTTGAACAACATAAAACATATTATGCTTTGGGGAAAGAGTACAAATCAAACTTAAAAAACTCTTAAAACAAGAGGTAAAAGAGACTCAGTTGTGATGAACTGAGATATCTTTCTCTGTACTTGTACCTAAATTGTGGATTTTCTAGAGGTAACTTTTGTCCCCTTATCTCCTTCCCTTCTGATAGCCAATTGAGATACATTGATTCCAACAACTTTTGACTTCTGGGCTGAGGTGCTATTGTGCTGACTCCTTGTTTTTAAATTGTTTTTATTTGCTAAATTTGTCAGTTTTACTGCTATTGTTTTGTAATGTTTTGTTGTTCTGCAATTTATTTTCCAATTTTAAAGTGCCCTGAGCCACCTGAGCACTGTACTTATAGTGTAAAGGCAGAATATATCTTAACCAGACAGACACTTGAAGGGAATGACAAATTTAAAGTCTGTTGTATGGTAACTATTACAAAATATATATTACAATGCCCAAATGTAGTCCTATGAGGGGCTATTTTACTTTCAGATACGCCTTTTAATATGTTCCAACAAAGCCAGAAAAGTCAAAACTTCAGGAATTACAGTCACTTTTAAAAGCACCAACTATTATGTCTAATTGAGAAAGTGTGCATGCCAGTTTAGTATGGTGCAAGATGCTAGCCTGGAAACCAGAAGATTTATGGTTCTTCTTAGCCATGAAAGCCATCTGGGGTACTTTGGGACAGTCACTCTTTCTCAGACCAACCTACCTCACAGGGATGTTGCTGTGGGGAAAATAGGAAGCAGGATTATGTTCACCGCTTTGAGACAGGGAGATAGACAGATAAAAAAATATGATAAAAATCTAACAATAATAATAACATTGATGATGCTCTCCAAGCTTGATTTTTGAGTTCTGGCTATTTTATTACCCTACAGGGTAACATCTTCCGTGAAGGAGTTTTGAAGAAACAAAGTTCATTGGTAAGTAGGATGTGAAAGCCTTCTGTGTTGCTTGCTTTGAAAGTGGATGAACCGGATGGATCACTGGGGAAAAGTGAAACTGGGAAACGCTTCCCCAGTTTCTAGCCTGATGTCTTAACCAATACAACAAACTGGCTCTTGTTGCATTGTAGTAGATTTTGATTATTAGGTTATAGTTCATCTATCTGTTGGCTCATTGTTGTGTGATGGTGGATAATTTCCTGTGTGCTAAACTCATGTGTTAATGTTGGGTTTGGGAAAATATATTTTGATAAGATTCATAGATAGTCTACATGCTTGCATCAAAGTGCCATGTTTTTAAGAATCCCCTTGCATATTTTTTTTTTACTCTGGCTTTTCCACCAGTGCTTGTTTCCATTACTTCTCAATTGAGGCTATGACTGAGGAGAAGGGAGATTAGGAGTTTTGTCATATTGTCTGGAGACCCAGATTGGTTTATTGCTTAAGGCAGGGGTGTCAAACTCATGTTGTCACGTTCTCACATGACATATCGGGACACCCCCTCCCCCCCCGCTAAGCCAGGTGGGAGTGGGGCCAGCATGTGACGCATCTGGCCTGCAGGCTGCGAGTTTGACACCCCTGGCTTAAGGCACCAGGCTACAAACTGCGAGACTGATTTCTACTCCTACCTTAACACAAATTGTAGGCCAGTCAATCTCTCTCAGACCTAGGAAAGAAGCAAAGGCAAACTTTTTCTAAAAAAAAAAAAACTTGCCAAGAAAAAGGCAGAGGCTAGTCCAGACAGTTGTCAGGCCATATATATCTTCTGACAGATAGCTGGTGTTCATGAATATGTTCTGCTAAAAATTCTTAAACTTACTATTTTACTTGTATTGGGGTTTGGAGAATTTTGTAGGAATTGATTTGTGCACAATTGTTCCAAATAGCTAGAGTTAGTTGCTAGTAGACTGCAAGGTCTTTGATCTAAATGAGGGCTATCGGTTTCATAGGTTGTTATATTTGCTGTTGATTTTAGTGACATGTACTTTTTGATTAATCTGTGTGGGTATCCATTGTGTTAAAATATATCATGTGAGTAGATTATTTTTCCTTTCTTTAATTTCAGTGTGCTCCCAGAGTGCTATGGCTCATCTGAATAGGGTCTTTATTTTTGGTTTTCTGTGTTATTATTATTGTTCTGTGGTTTACTTTCCACTGGATTTGTGTTTGTATTATGTTGATGTTTCTTCTAATGAGGAAAATGTCTAGCAGCGGTAGCCTGTTTTTTTTTCTTTTGTAAATAAGATTCCATCTAACATATAGTCCATTCAGTTGTATTTTCTAAGTATTCTTTTTAAATGTGAAAAGGATGTCAGCCACATAGCACATCCATGTTAGTTGGTTGAATTAGGAGGAGGATTATACTTTCTTGTTGCACTACTGCTATGAGTTCTGAGATGGCGGATCCCATCACAGACCCTTTGATTGGTTCATGGATTTGTCTGTAAATTGAAAACAATGACTGTAGCATAGATCCTGTGAGATCCATACATTTTGCTTTCTCTCTCTGTGTACTAATGTATGTATTCAATTAAGATTGGGTATTTTGTATAGAGGAATATATATTTTTTTGGCTAGTCTGGGGCAATTGATGTGAAGAGAGCGGTGATGAAGGATATCTTATTTTGTGCTCTTCTATTCCAAGGTCTTTTTATCATTTTTAAAGCAGTTTAATCAGAACTGATGAAGTATTCACAGCCATTTACCAAGTACCAATATGGGCATTCAGGACAGGATGTCAGGTTCGTGTATTTTTTGGCTGTCTATAGAACTGTGAGAGGATAGTTGCGCTGTTTTTCACCATGTGTTGATCTTGTTTTATGATTTATCCATTTTGGCCGGTATGCTAAAGATTTTCTTAATTTGGTTGTCTAGTTTTTATACAGGATTGTTTATTGGGTGGTAATTTTCATAGCCGTTCGATAGTCCTGTAGCTTTTTTTTTTGTTGCTTATAATGGATACATTTGCATACCCTCTATTATAATAAAAATGTGTTTAACAAGATTTGACTACAGTGGATAATTTATAGCTTTATTTTGCTGTGCTTTCTGAATTCTCTAACCTACATCATTTTTACATAAAAAAGTAATCTTTGAACGTTGTTTTTTTTAAAAAAGATTTTTAACCAGTTCTTGAATATACTTCTTCTTCTGATCGTTATCATTTTAAAAACAAAGCTGGTAGCTTAAAAACATAGGATTTGTTTTGCTAGCATGTATCATTAAGGTTGTTACATGCAAACAAGATGCTACATTTCCCAAGAGTGTCACCTTCACGCGGTCCTCAGGGGCTCCTTTCAGAACAGCAAGTTCCTTGCAATCCCACTTGCCCGTCCATTTTCATGCACTTACCAGACTCCCAATGTTTTGTTTACTGTTAGAATGTACAAAGTGGAACCTGCAACAATCTGAAACCTCGTGTGTTATATTGCACAGGAAAAAACAGAACAGGGTGTTCGTGTGCACATGCTTTGCAATTATTACGCAGGCTTTTTGCTGTTTCTCGTCTATAAGCTGCATTGTTTCTTTTTGCATCCCAAAGTTCCAATTGGATTGGCAGACATACTTTGTTGATTCAAAGAGAGGGAAAGAAAACTTCTATTTAGAACCTTTCTGTGTGGGCATTTGTCAGATATTAATCATAGGTGCTCTCTGTCTATTTCCCCCCACCCTTGAAGTGAGCTTTACACCTCCACTTACTGAACTAAATTTGAGAACAGAATTTGACTTTCCTTTTCTGTTACCACCAAATGCCTCCCCTATCCTTAATAGACACTTGAGAATGTGATGATCTGCACACCTTTTTGGCAATTCAATAACACAGATATGTCCTCACTTGTACAGCCACAAGCTGCTAGAAAAAAAGAAATCAGTTCTTTGGTTGAGTTAGTCACCTGGGACTTTGGGACACGTCTAAACTGTGAACTTTGCTTGAGGCCACTGTTTTTCTGCTCAACTGTGTTGTTGTTTTTATCTTTAGTTGACAATTTGATAAACACCGAGAGTCAGAGTTATAGGCAATTCGCCTATTTTTATGGGTTATTGTAGGAGAGCCAGTTTGGTTTAGTGAAGGCTGTCAAATTTGCGGCCCGCAGGGCGGATGCGTCATGCACTGGCCACGCCCAGTTTAGCAAAGGGGAGGGGGAGTCGTGATACATCACCATGATGATGCAAGTTTGACACTCCTGGTCTAGTGGTAAGGCATCAGGTTTGAAAACAGGAGGCTGAGTTCAAGTTCCATGAAAAGCCAGCTGGGTGACTTTGGGCTAGTCTCTCTCTCTCCCCCTCTCTCTCCCTCATTCCAACCTACCTCACAGGACTGTTGTGGGAGAAAATAGGAGGAGAAAGGAGTGAATTATTTGTAAACATAATAAATGTGGGATACAAATAAATAAAATAAATAAATAATAAAAATAAACTAAGTCATTTTTCTGGTCTCATCCTGCTGGTTTAATAGTCAAGATAGTTCTTGGGAAATCTTGTTACACACTGGAATTATACTAATTTTTCAAGCCTGACTTAAATTAGCGATAACAGGAAGGCATTCTGCATTCAAAAATGTACAAGCTTCACAACAATTTTTCGAGCCTGGGTGAATGACAAAAATCTGAATCAGCACACATTTGCCGAAAGGTTGTGTGCTGATAATCATATACCTTTACAAGTTTTCTTCAAATAGGGATTTACTGCTTCAGAACCACTAATGGCTCCCCAAGTTTTCAAGCAGGTTTTATTTTGACTTGGAATGTGGAAAGTTATACCTGGAACTGCTTCAACTCTATCACTGACCAATAGCCTGTCATTTACTGAATCTCATCTAACTCACTGTTATCCGTATACTGCCATTTCTTCCTCTTTCTGCAAAAACAGCCTAGTATTGAGCCATATCCACTCTGAACTGGAACAGTCCTTGAACAATTTTGCTGCGAGATCTGCAGTGTGGGAAGAAAAGGTTGCAACTCCTTTGAACTGTTATTTTCTGGTTCAAAAATACTGAACCTACCCAAAAAACAAAAAAAGACGATACTTTCACAAATCCTCTCTAGTGAATAATCAAGGATTGGAAGGAAAGCTTTTTTCAATATTATTTAAGCAACCCCCCTCCACCCCAAAACCAAAATACAGAATTTATATTTTATTTATTTATTTTATTTACCACCCATCTCGTAACAAAACAACTCTGGGTAACTTACAGTATTCGAACAAATAAATATCTCTAGAATAAAAATACAAATAAAAATACAAGTAGCTTCGACTGGGACCAGAATTTCTGTTGCTAAACTAGGTGATTGTTCAGTGAATCATGCCTAATTTTAAACCTTTTTTTGCAGTGGTTGTCAAGCAAATCATTTAGCTGTGAAGTGAACTGTGCAGCCATTAAGCGAATCTGGCTTCCCAAGCTGGGAAGATTGCAAATGGCAATCACATGACCCCGGGATACTGCAACATGTCGGTTGCCAAGCTCCTGACTTTTGATCACGTGACCATGGGGATGCTGTGATAGTCGTAAGTGTGAGGATCGGTCATGAGTCACTTTTTCAGGGGTGTTATAACTTAGAATGGTTACTAAATCAGGAATTTTCATGCAGTGATTCATGGTGTGTTCAGAGGCTTACAGGTCAGGTTGTTCTATTTTGTCTTAAATAATTCAATAACTTTCACCTAATAATAGTCTGCTGTGTCCACCAAGTGTCAAGAAGATAGCCACTGAAAGCCTCAATATACTAGGTCATTTACTTGTGAGTCAGATGGAAGCCAATGCTTTAAAATGTTTTAAAATAGTTTTAAAACTATGTCTCCTTTCTTAAAGAGTTTAATTCAAAACCAATTAAGCAAAATTTGGAAAGTTAAACTGAAAAACATGAAAAACTTCCTGTTCCAAAGTCCAGAGTTTCAAATCTAGTATAAGGTGACCAGACGTCCCGCTTTTGGCGGGACAGTCCCAATTTTCAGCCATTTGTCCCGCGTCCCGCAGCGTTTATAAAAAGTCCCGATTTTTTTAAAAATGATTTTTAAAAAAAAAAACTCCCCCACCCTTCTGCGCATGCGCACACTTTCCCCCTTCTGCATATCCGCGCGCTTTCCCCTCACCCTTCTGCGCATGCGCGTGCCTACTGCACATGTGTGCCCCCTCCCCCCCGTCAATGGTGTCCCGCTTTGGCAAAGCTTAAATCTGGTCACTTTAATCTAGTAGAGAGAGTTCAAGGCACTATTTGCTTTAGGCTTAAACCCAGTAGCATAGGTTAGCTCATTCCAATATAGGCAGATGGCAGATGGAAATGAAGTTAGAATTCACAATCAGATAATTAATTCATTTTTTTCCTCATTGAGCAATAGACAACAGGCTAGAAGCAACATGTATCATTCGCAAATAAAACAAAGGATGGCGATCAGGAGGAAAACACACATACAGTCCTCTCTAGAAACTGTTTTGTAATATTGACTTCTGGCAGTGTAAGAAGTTGTCGTAGAATAGAGGACTAACAAAACGCTGGCATGATAACGGCTGCTTCTCATAACAAACATTCCCCAAGAAAGATATTTAATAACATAATGCACTATCAATTCATAATTTAAACCTAGAAATAAAAACCTAATAAACTTGGAATATTTCTTTTATTGCAAAAAAATATATATGAAAAATGCATTAACTAGGTACACATTTTTATTTTATTTTATACATTTTCTGAAGATTTCAGGAGAAATATTACGAGAGGAAGCACAGGCGGGGGTAGAATAGAAAAGATCACAGGTTGGTGGGCGTGATGAATCCAGGACAAGGTATCCTCCTGACTCGTTTAATAGGATAATAGCTTAATTGTGAGATCATTAAAAACAATTGGCAAAAACAAATGAGAAATCTAACATTTTGATCTAGGCAAGTCTTTGGATGAAGAGAACTCTTCCTGCAGTCTGACCAACTGCCACTCCAAGTTTGAAATGTGTTATGGGGGGTCTCCCTCATAATTCATTTGCTTGGGGGGGAAATATAAAACTCTTAATTAAAATATTGCATCCCAACGAAAGCAAATCTATTAATAAACCTATTTTTAAAGTCTTCTCCCAAGGTTAATTTAGAAATGAAGGTGAAAGGTAAGAAGAGAGATACAGATATAGCTTGGTATGATAAAGTAAACCTAAATTTTAAAAATGCTATACTGTATTACAAATCTGGAATAGATATACAAACCCAGGCTTTGTTGGCTTCAGCTCAAGAAATATTTTATAGAAAAGAACAATAGGCAATGACAAATGGTTAACATGTAAAAACTTGCTAGCTAAGGAAAATGAGGAGCTTAAGATGAAATTGAGAAAACAATTGACCTCAGAAGGATCCGGTTTTCAACGATTCTCATATGAACAATTAAGATTTAATACAGATAAAAAAGTACCAGGAACAGAGTGTGATAAAAACAGAATTTGAAAATGAATTAGATACAAATGATGAAGATGTGATTGCAAAAACCTATGAGCCTTTGTTGACATTTGAAACGGAGGAAGAGCAAGCTAAATAATGTATCTTTGTAGCTTACAAAGTGTCGAAAATGGATAAAAATTGAACTGCTAATTTTTGAGATTTATTGATTAAAAAATTGGGAATTCTTCCATGGGAAGAATGGAACTATAATATGCAATACGGGAGGGTGGAGATTGCTATGTTTATAACTGGGACAGGACAACTCACTGTGACCAACTCGCCATAGGACAATTCAACAAACACAAAAGTTAAATTAATTTTGAAAGAACAGTGGTCAATAATAATAAAGACAATCCAGAAATATAAGAGCTACAACAATTTTGATGAAAATATGATCACCAATAATAAAAGTAACTGAATGAAATGATTAATACAGCATTGAATTGTCCTGCAGAAACTTGTCCCTTGACCAAGTTGCCAGAGGAGAATTGTCCTAGACACATTTACAACTGCTGCATAAACATACCTAAGTCACTTCTGTAGATAACTTTTTCTTGCTATTTTGTTAACTTCATTTCTTCTCTTACCCTTTCATAATCTTAATTTTTTTCTATTTTACATCTAAACATTTAACAACAATCTGTATTTATCTATTCTTTCCCCTCTCACCACCAAATTTTAAAGTGATATCACGAAGGACCAGCCCTAATCAGAACAAATATTTTAAAACTATAACTTTGACAGCTTGAACAGAAGCGAATATAGTTCTTTATGCTGAAGAAGAAAACTAAAAAATAAAGCAGCAGGGGCATGCTCCTAAATGGGAAAGAAATGTTTAAACAGCTATTTTCATACAACTACAGAAAACAAAAGACACATAAAATCTCCATCTGACTGACCTACGTAGCAAATTCGCTCTCATCCTTGTAAAAATAAAGACCCTCACTGAACTTTTCACTTATGAGATTTTTGATGTGGTATGCATGGCCAAAAATATCTTGGAGGCCCTTCCATGTTGTTACATGCTTTACAGCAGTTGGCTGGGTTTCAGAAGTCCTGCACAGATGCAGTTGGTGAAAGGTTTTTGAATACTTTCAGACAAGAAGTAGGAATGCAAATGTGTATTTATATAAAATTTCTGGTCATGCTCTGTTGCTACTCTGTATAATAACAAAACTTTGCCTTGTGAAAAGCCAGATTCGCATATTCATTATGCAGGAAGAGTCACACCAAAGCAATTTTTTCTCAAGCCTCAACACATTTGTTTTGAAAAAGCCTCTATGAATTCGCAAAAATGTCTGATTAAGCACTTTCTAATCTGATCACAGCAATGTCTGAGCATTGCTGTAATTCTGTTAGGTATCCACCAAGTCTGATACGTAGCACAAGAGTCAAGAATCCTAAGATTCCGAAATTATTTTAAAACAGCTACATTCCCAATTACTGCACCTTAACGAAGAGACCTTACCATTTGATTACAGGACTCCCAGGAATCATAGCATAACCTCAGCAAGACAGGTAACAATTCATTTAATCTTATTTGCTGTTGGTCAGTGAGATATTTTTGTCCCCCTGATAACAAATTATGTTCCACTGATTAGCTCCAGAATGATGTTATTCCACACTTCATTTTGTAGGTGTAGGGAATCCAGTTGGTATACCTACCCAATGCCCATATATTCCCCCCCTTTCCCCATCCCCACTCTTCACATCATAAAGATGAGGACTCCAGAGGCTTTAATATTTGCTGGGGTGAGAATGGGAGGATAAATTAAGTGGAGTTGGCTTTCTACTTCCAAAGAGAACATTTCCCCTATACTCCAGGGGTAGGAAAGTCACTGTATTCTATGACTTCTGAAATGCCAGGGATAGCAGGACTGCATGTTTAGCCTGACAAAACAGGCTCATATCATTTCTAAGAAACTGACTGAAGAAACCTCTGAAGTTCTTTGGAGGGAGAAACAAAGGGCAAAAAATCAGGAAAAACACCCGAATTTCTGGAGAAACAAAACTACGACAAATGCTAAGTTGAATGTGGAACCGTATTTATACACTTGGATTTCTTGGCAACATGGAATTTAATGTATACAGATGGTTATTTTATAGAAAAGCAACATGTTTTTCCACTTCTGCTCAATCATGTCTGATTCTTGGAAACTGCTTGGACAAGTCCCTGTGGTTTTTCTTGGCAAGTTTTCTTCAGAAGCATTTTGCCATTGCCTCCTTCCTAAGGCTGGGAGAAAGTGACTAGAGCCTCAGGTCACCCACCTGGAACTAGAACTCACGGTCTCCCAATTTCTAGCCCAATGCCATCAACCACGATATCAAACTGATACACTGATATTGTACCAAATCTACCAAAACTGGTACACTAATGCAGATGGCTATTTTATAGAGGTGCAACATACTTCTTCAAAATTAGCTGAGTTTAAAAAGGTCACTTCTGCACCACTATGCTTGCTGCAACAAGCACTATTCAGAGTTTTATAAGCTTCTTATATAATTGTACATTCTTTCATTGGCTGAAGTTCAGCACTTGCCGTTTCTACTTTGCAAAATGATAGCATACAAAATCTTCGTGAAGTTTCCAAGGGGGCTGCAGGTGAGGCACGGCAGACACCTCTACATCTCAAACACTTGCACACAAGGAAATCACCAAGATGCTCTAATTTACCACAATCGGATTGTCACAGCTATGTAAACTTGAAGCTAAAACTGGAAATAGTTTAAAATGGGAGTTCAGAAAGACAGGAATGGCACGATTGCAGCTATCCTCAGTACATAGCACACATTTGCTTATGCTGTGTGTGTGTGTGTGGGGGGGGAGTAATGGGATCACATCCCATGCAGATTATTCTCTGAGCAGTAACCTGGATAGTAATCTACTGCTGTGTAAGCATTCTGACCCATAACTCTATAGCAAATTGCTTGAACTCAGTACTATTTCAAATCCTGCTATAACATTTCTATGGGATTTAGGGTTAGGCCATTCCGAAACACTGAATTTGTTCCTATTCATTCATTCTCTTAAAGATTTGCTTATATCATATGTTTAGGTCATTTTCTTGCCACTGCTGCATGATATTTAGATTTCAGCTTCAGTTCTAGCTTCCTTCAATGATCCAGGACCTAAAACAGCAAAATATTCCCAAACCATGACACTATCAGCTCAAGCTTGACAATTAGCATGAGGTTCTTATGGTGGGATGTAGTTTGCATCAGAAACAACACTCATGTTCCCCTTTTGACTTATCTGTCTATAGAACTTTCCTTCAATCTAATGGATCCTCAAGATGCTTTCTCTTGAATCTAGGATGAGTATCAATATTCTTTTTAGCAAGCCAAAGCTTTTCTTTATAACTTTCTTATTATCCCTTTCTTTTCTGATAGTGGAGTCACAAGTACTCTTTCTACCCAAGACAAGAGAGACAGAGATCCCTGAATTTTGTTCCAGGATTATAATTTCCTAAACGATTTAAAGCTGCATTATTGGAGGAGATTTTGATAATATAGTCACTCTTGGCAATATTCTCCAGTATTGTTTAGTTTAGTTTAGTTTAATTCAGACTTATAGCCCGCCCCATCTCCACAGAGGGACTCGGGGCGGGTAACACACA
>JAOYMU010000098.1:19277246-19290098 GCA_025802295.1 Psammodynastes pulverulentus
CTTTCTTTCTTTCTTTCTTTCTTTCTTTCTTTCTTTCTTTCTTCCTTCCTTCCTTCCTTCCTTCCTTCCTTCCTTCCAGCTTCCTCCTGCCATAAACATTGGTCTATCCGTCTCCTGGTTTGTCCGCAGGATCCTTGTTCTGGCTTTAGGTGTCTGTCACTCTTGATTTCTTTCCATTGGAAGACAAGAGGGTTGCACTTATTAAGAGTTATTAATACTTAATCATCTGGCAGATTTAATTGTGCCAATATTAAAAATGCATCAATGTCAAATTTCGTTCATTAAATATTTACATTTTTGAAGGGAAACTGTTTTGCTGCTGTTTTAATATCATTTCAGGAAGCTTTATATAGGATTTAATTAAAAAGGGGGGTGGGGGGGGAAGCTCCGCCGAAGATGGGCACGGTATCCTTTGAGCCCATCAGGGTTGTTTCTTTCTCCTCTCTTACTAAAGGGTTAAGTTTTTTAAAAATCCCCCTTCTTTTACCCCACGGAAGCAAATAGCATCCTGCGCTGGTCAGCTCTCCACATCCAGCAGCCTCGCACGAAGCTGATGTAAAAATCCCAAGGTGCTCATCTCGTTTGTGACTATTTAGCCATAACAAAATATCAGCTGAGCCTTCCTGGAAGGAAGAAGTGAAGAGGTGACTCAGTGCTGGGCAGTCTCTGACACTCTCCTGTCTTGATTTACTCCCCGCAGTGTGTGTAGGAGAGCAGGGACACACTTGCCCAACTCAGCAGGCCCAAGAAAGTTCAATCGAACAACTCACTCGATACAACACGCTGGTTTTTAAAAGAAATTTCACGTCCTGTGCCAAGCACGTTGGGCTACGAGTGTAAGCCACTGTTCTCCTAATTCTCGGCCCGCAATTACCTTCCATTTAAGGTTGATTTTTTCAGATTTTTCCTGGCGTCCGGTTTTCTTTGGCCTTCCTCTTTTTCTCTGACCATCTGGTTGCATCCAATTGCTTGTGGTCTTTGCTGGACGTGGCTCACTCATGCGGAACACCTGTCCATCAAAGCTCATCTTTCCTTCAGTCGTTATCTCAGGAATGACACTTCTTGGTAGACTTTCCTCTGTTTGGGACACCATGTGACACGCCGATCGAGCGCAATTAAATCCATACTTGGCAACCACAGTTGGATCATAGGCTTCAGTTTGGTTAGTGCGTATCTTGGTTTCCATGGATGAGAAGATGAGGTTGGGTGCTGTGTGAAAGTTTGGGTGTTTGGGGCATCAGTGTAGTAGGCAAATTTAGAAAGCCAGTGAATCAGCGAGCAGGTTATGGGTGGTGTGTGAATCCAGGCTGCAAGGCAATTTACTCACAGCCACTAAGCCATCATGTGGCTCGGTGTGTAGTGTGGTTGGTTTGTTTGGTTGGTTGATTTATATAGCCACCATCTCACATACATGACTTTAGATAGCTAGCATCTAATAAACTCAGTTTGCTCACCCTAGTCTATGACTTGGTGGGTTTTGTGTGAGGAGAGCCAAAGAGTTCTTATTCAAGAACACCAAAGTCCAGCAATAAACAAACAATAAACCCATTTTCTTCATTCAATTTTTAGGGCCAATCCTGATTGATTTAAAAATGAACTTTGCTAGCTATATACTAACCATCATCGAGAAGGTTGAACTCAGATATTTGGGACCCAAGTGAAGAGATAATACTGATCAGCATGGCTAATATATATATATACTTAATGAATATGAGTGATTATGGATTATTTGAGGATTCATAGCAATGGGGAAAAAATTCTTACTTTTCCTTCACCTCATGATCCAACCTAAAATGTGTTTGAGGTGGTGCTTCTATTTCTTCTACCCAAGAAGGCTTCAGATTTGCATTCAGGAAAGGTCTACTTTCTCTCTCTCTTTTTTTTTAAACTTTGTCCAAACTTCTTTAAGAGAACACCTTAAAGTGCCAGCCCTTCCTGAGTCAAGATAGATGAGTGACAGAGAAAGAACCTTGTGAGTTCTTTTGATAACTCTTTGTCATTTTATGGAGCTGTTTGTCTTCTCTATCTCAGCTCAACCAATATTGTCCATTCAAAGTGCCCGCAAATCTTTCCCAGACTCCTTTTGATTTGGAGAGGTCCAGGATCAAAGCAGGACTTTTTGCACATAAAAGTCCAGAAGCTCATAATACGCTCTTTAGCCCTCCCCGTGGCAATAACTGATCTGGACTTTATCAACGTCTGATGTGCTAATCTGGATGATTTTTTTTTTGCACTGATCCCAAGTGTGTTGGCTTCTTCCTGCTGATGCCAATTAGCCAGGCCCTGCTAATCCATACCAATTGCATGAAATCAAATTCTCACCGGGTTACACGTTGACCTGCTGCCAAATTGTATGCGCCTCTCTAGCACGAGACAGTTTCCCCCCCCAAAGTATCTGGTAGCTTTTTTCCGACACTGCCCAGGACCGAATCTGGGCCTTTGTCATGCAAAGTCTTTAGACCTTTTCCCTAAAGGGAAAGTAATAGCCTCCTCCTTTCAGATTACTGAATAATAGCCTCTGATTAAATAATGGTTTAAAAGAGAAGGTAGAACTCTCCGTTGACCGAATTGGACCTTCCGTTCACGAAGACCAACGTGGTTTGGAGAAACAACACCTTCTCGGGATTTTAGGCAGAGGTTTTCCATCTCTACCTGGTGGTGCTGAGGATTAAAATTAGGAGGTCTCCATGCAAAGCTATTGTGGAGATGTTGAGACTATTGTGGAGATGTTGAGACCATTGTGGAGTTGTTGAGACCATTGTGGAGTTGTTAAGACTATTGTGGAGATGTTGAGACTCCAGAAAGAGTGCAGAGAAGAGCAGCAAAGATGATATAAAGAACGGTTGCTGGAACTGGGTACGTCCAGTTTAATGAAAAGAAGGACTAGGGGTGACATGATAGCAGTCTTCTAATATCTCAGGGGGTGCCCCAAAGAAGAGGGAGTCAAGCTATTCTCCAAAGCACGTGATGGCAGGACAAGAAGCAATGGGTGGAAACTGATCAAGGAGAGAAGCAACTTAGAATTAAGAAGAAACTTGCTGACAGTAAGAACAATTAATCAGTAGAACAACTTGCCTCCAGAAGTTGTAAATGCTCCAACACTGGAAGTTTTAAAGAAGAGATTAGATAACCATTTGTCTGAAGTGGGTGTAGTTTCCTGTCTACACAGGAGGTTGGACTAGAAGACCTCCAAGGTCCCTTCCCACTGTTTCCAGTCCATTCCATTCCAATTTGTTGCCTATTTTAGATATTAAACATTTGCCAATGTAAGGCGGACCTAAAGTCACCTCTAGAAGATATTCAGATGGAACACTCTGAGACCGTAGGAGGAAGACTGTAAATGAAGGAACAATTTTTAAAATGTCAGCTAACTTTATAGTTAATAAAATCTGGCACTTGATTTACAACAGATCAGTATGACATTCTAAACCTTGATTGTTTAATAGTAATAAGTATAAGATTTCCATCTCACTTTGCTTTTATGAAGCAACTTTGAGAAAGTGGAATTTATGTATGTGTGGAAGGACTATATGTTTCATTCATTTGTCATACACCAAAAACATCCCTGTTGATTAGTGACCAGGATTAATTTGAAAAGTGAAAAAGATCCTATAAACCTGGAATGCACTATCCCATTTATGCCAAACATGCATGTCAGCATCTAGGTTCTGTGATTTAGACTGTAGATAGAACAGGCATAGTCAAGTATGATATTTACATCACCGGAATGGCTTCTGCATTCAGATGTCTCATAACACATAAGACTGAATTATGTCGTCCCTAGATTGCTCCAGGCATAGTCTCTGGACAAGTACACATAACAACTACTACAAGGAAAATATTTCACAGATACACATTTGACATTCATGATGTACCTGTGAGAATTATTCAGGGCATGGTGATCTCAAATCAATATAGTTTATATGGACTATATATGAAATAAGTGCTGCCCTTCCCCCCTGAAAATATTTTTTATGCACAGCTTTTTTATAAACTGACCAACAAGCTTGCTATTATACACAGCAGATGACCAGAACTAAAAATTAGCTGTAGACTGTGTTTCAAATTATTCTCAAGGCAGCAGCCGTGAGATTCAGAGAAGAAAAAGGATGGGGCCTATAAAACACTCAACCTGCGTGACAGTAACTGGACTGCAGATCCAGAATCCTCTGCAACAACTATGGGATATAAACTGTGAAGGAAGAATTGTCAATCAGCATTGATATGCTCCTGTTGTAATTAATAGCTTCAGCTGCAGAAATCAGGTAAAGCTTTCCATTATTTGGGGATGAACAATATAGAGGGACCGAAGAAATCAAGACTTATTCCTTTTTATAGGAAAAGTAGCTTACGCTGTATTGTAACATCAGTCACTAATACATACATTTATTGGAATAGCAATGATAACTTCCATAATTGAGTAATTTTTTATTCACAGTTTACAATCAAACACTAGTTGCCCTCCTGTGGATAAGCCTACTTTATAGCTAACTGTCTTAGCATGATTCAGAATAGAGTAACCATTTTGATCACATACATAACCCACAGTGATTCCTGCGGGGTTTATTATAAGGAACTGACAAAAGAAAAAATGCTTCACTACTTTCATTATGCACAGAACAAGCTGCTGTTAAAGGCAACGAAAAAGCTTAGCAGAAAAGGGGAAATGATATATAAAAAATAAAAATATTTGTCAGAAGTATCTTTAAAAAACAAGCAAATAAAAACTCAGGATTTCCCAACAGACCCTCATCTGCCCTAGTTCAGAAAAATTAAAGAAGCTAATAGTTCTCCCATAGTTTCTTAACCAAATTAAAATAAAATTCAAGGCTTATCCAATACGTCTACCCAATATAAGCCCTATCCCCAAAATAAGCCCTAATTAAGATCCTGCCCACTCCAGAGTGGAGGGGTAAAAATTAAGCTAGGGTGGGGATGGGGGTAGAGCTGCCCTACTACTTACCTTTGGACAGTTGTAGCCAGACCTCGCACACCCTGACACTTGCCTTGCCGGCCCATTTCTCCTGCAGGCAGCAAGCTTTTCTGAAGGCCTCTGTAGCTGATAACAAAGCTCCAGATTGATCCGGAGCTCTCTCTGTTATCAGCTGCAGAGGCCTTCAGGAAAGCCTTGCCGGCCGCAGAAGAAATTCTTAAAGGCCTCTGACAGTGAAAAGGAGGCCAGGGGCAACGCACGCAAGTGAGGTTAGTTATGGATGACATCCCCCGAAAAGAAGACCTGGTGCCTTTTTTGGTGGCAAAATAAATTATAAGACAAGGTCTTATTTTTGAGAAAACATGGTAGCAGTAAATCTGGTAGAGAGATTGTTTAATAGTAACAACAAAGATACTTCTACCTGTGTTAAATTATACTGCTGAATTAAGGAAACAGGAATGTATTTGTTTGCAAATAGGCTGTGATGTCTATAGAACTGAAGAAGCTTCTTGAAGGAGAAGCAAACCGTTTTGAAATAAAAAACCAAGTCTAGTTGCCTTTTGGAATAGCACCTTTGAGATAGGCTGTAAATTCTAATCAGTTGTGATTGGGTAAATGGTTCAGGTACAGAACTAGGAGCAGGGAAGTTCCAGGTTGTTATCCATCTTAAATCTCAGTTTATGGGGAATCTTTGGGTTAGCCACTTATTTCAACATACCTATCTCACTAGGTTTTTGTTGTGGGGAAAATGGCAGGAGAGAGTAAGAAGTGTGTTGTCTTGACCTCCTAAATGGAAAGTGGGAAGGATATATATATATAAATTACTACTGGTAAAACCAAAGTCCTGGGCTTTGAATCTAGTAACTCAATGCATCCTTTTTATTCCATTTCAGCAACTTTCCTGTCAATTGCCAGAAAAAAGTAAATCTTGTCAACTCGAACTTAACCAAAATCTAAAGGGTGGAAAAAGAAGAAAAGCAGATATTAAAGAAATAATAGAGGCTGTGGAGTTGGTGAATACCCGGTGAAGAGATTACACCAAACCTCACTTTGACTGCCTTTAAAAATCTGTAATGTTTACATGCCTCCTCTTTCAATACAGGCAGTCTACTACTTACAACAGTTTGTTTAGTGACTGTTCCAAGTTACAATGGGACTGAAAAAAGTCACTGACCATTTTTCACGCTTACAACTGTTGCAGCATCCCCACAATCACGTGATCAAAATTCAGACGCTTGGCATATTTATGACCCTAGCAGTGTCCCGGAGTCACGTGATCCCCTTTTGTGACCTTCTGACAAGCAAAGTCAATGGGGAAACCAGATTCGCTTAAACACCTGTGTTACTAACTCAACCATCTGCAATGATTCATTTAACAACTGTGGCAATCCAGGTTGGTAAAATGGGGCAAAACTCACTTAACGAATGTCTCACTTAGCAGCATAAACGTTGGGTTCAATTATGGTGTTAAATCACAGGACTGTCTGTACCTTCTTCTCCCCTATCTCAGAACTTGGGCTGGGGGCAAAACTTTCTGCCTTTGTTTGAAGGGTCCTTAGTGCTGAGTTTGCTTGTTTTCTTGCAGACATTTCATTATCCAAGCTAGGTAACATCATCAGTACTAGTACAGAGTGCCGTTGGCACTCCTTACCAGTACTGATAATGTTACCTACTTAGGGTAATGAAACGTCTGCAAGAAAACAAGCAAGCTCAGAGAGCATCAAGGACCCCTCATTTCAACCCTGGGCTACAAATATTCTCCTTTATTGGTGCCTTTATTTATAGTGAGGTATTCTCCTTGGGAAACAACAAAAATGAGGATTTGTCTATGGAGATTCTCAGTCATCCAGGTCATGGTTGTCCCAAAGGTGCTTTTTTTCAAAAGGCAACTGGACTTTCTGTTTTTTCTTTGAAGATGTTTCGCTTCTCTTTCAAAAGGCTACTTCAGCTCTGACTGAATCATTCCCCACCGTCCAGTAAGATCTGAAGAAGCTTCTTGGATGAGAAGCGAAACGTCTTCAAAAAAAAACCCAGAAAGTCCAGTTGCCTCTTGAAAAAAAGCACCTTTGTGACAAAAGGAGGGTTTGCACTGAAAACGGCAAGGACGACTATACCGAAGCTTGATTTTACAGCTTCCTTTTTTAAATTGCAACCCATCCGACCTGAATCAGACCAAAAGCCACGTCAAAGCGGCAGAGAAGATGTTGAGAAATCCTGGGCAGCAACCTTGAGGGGGGCTTGGCACGCCTCCTGAAGGACGAGCTTACTACGGTCACCTGCTCAGACGGCTGCTCCGTCAGGCGCATCGGTTTTGCGAGGCATCCCCTGCAAAGGACGCTCGCGCCGAGCCGACACCGCAACCTCGTAGTAGGGAAAGTCGGAGGGTTCCGGCTACGATGGATTTTATTGGGGGGGAGAAGGAATATTCTCAAGCCGGCAAGCCCCGCCCACATGCCAGCCAAGATCATTCTCAAGGGTGGCTCCGCCCACCGCAAGCTCCGCCCCCTTGTCCCGCCGAGACGATGCATGTCCCGCTTGACCTCACCATACGCCCCTTCAAGACCGAAGAGGAGCAGAGTGCAAAAGGAGAGAAGCAAAAAAAAAAGGCCGGCCGGGGTGAAGCAGGCGGGGGGGAGGGAGAGCGAGAGAATGAAGATTTCCCATACACCACAAAGACCAGGGCTCCGCGACCCTACCTGCTGCTCAGTAGAAGAGAGCGAGAAGGACCGCTTTCCGCGCATGCGCTAGCGGAAGGACGACTCTACGGCCTTAAAGCCGCCCGGAAACGGTTTCTGCGGGGAAGGAGCCAAGGTGGCTGGAGCGTCCTATCACGCCAAGCGGGGCGAAAAAATGCAAGTGGGGAAATGGCCTTGAGTATGTGACAGCGCCATCTGCCGGCTTGGGAGGTTATGCGGAAGGTTTCCGTTCTAGTCCACGGTACGATTTTCGCGGCTTGCCTCTTGCCGGAAAATGTGACAATCGCTTTTCAAATCGTTCAGGAGCATCGCGCCCCAAAGGTGGCGGCATGGAAGATATTTGTATGATCGTTGCTATGGAGGAGAGAAAGACCGCTGGTGGTGTTTTTCTCTTAATTTCAGCAAGTATCGCTCTCGGGCGGACCAGCAATTATTAAACTTGTTTTGCTTATGAATACATTCCCCAAGCTGACTGGTGAATAGAAGGGTGCTGTTAGTTGGATGTCTTAAACTTAGGATTCTTGTGTGGAGCTACCTATCATAGCTGCAAAACTCTCGATTAGCATTGGATGGGTGGCAAGAGAAGCGGCAAGGTCTTATAACTGCCACCTAGTGTCCATCCGGAGTGTTGCAGCAGCGCTATCGAAACAATCCGAAACTTTGTTTAATGCACCAAAGCAAGTTCATTTTATGTCTTCTGTGTGTCTATGCATGTGTGTGTGTGCGCGCGCTATTCTTTTTTTTTTGCCAGCCATTTCTACTAATTAAAAATCCTTGTAAGATTGAGTACAATTGAGTCACCTAATGTCTAGGGATTTTCTTCACAGAAGGGATATTGAATTTAGATCTTCCAGGTTGAATGGAAGAGGGATTGTTGTGAGCTGCCAAGAATAATTGGGACTTTTGTGAAGACAGGGATGTACAATGCTATCCTCTACTCCCATTCAGCCCACTAAGAAAAGCAACCCCTGCCTGTCATTTTCTGCCATACATTAAAAGTAGCGTTTATGCAAATAAAAAGGGCGAGGAGTCTGAATCACCTGTGGTGTTTCATTTAATTGTAGCAAGCACTGTCCTCCCTATGGGCCCTATTGGTTTGCTATGGCAGGAAAGTCAGTGATCCTTGTCCTCCACAGCCATTTCATCCTGGGCTGCTGGAGGAGTGAAACCCTGGAGGAAGGAATGTGAACTTTTCATTAGGTGAAATTGAAAAAACTCTGCCGATTTCCCCTTCTAGCTCCTCTGTCAGGAATAATAAAATTCCTTCCTTCTGAGATGAAATATGTCAACAGAGGGAGTTCATGCAAAAGTCTACCAGCAGGGTTCACCGTGTCTTCAAAGACCCAACTATGGGAAGGAATGTGATCAGTGCATGAATGGAAAGGGTAAAGAAACCTGTTACCTGCCTTTTAGGTAACATAGTAAGCACACTCCATATAGACCAGGGGTCAGCAACCCATGGCTCTGGAGCCGCATGTGGCTCTTTCACCCCTCTGCTGCGGCTCCCTGTTGCTCAAAATATGTGTCACAATTGCAAATTTGTGACACCCGCCAGCATGCGATTTATTGAGCTTTTCAACACCTGGTAGGTTTTATGGCTCCCGGTGTTTTCTTTTCTGTGGGAAATGGATCCAAATGGCTCTTTGAATGTTTAAGGTTGCCAACCCCTGATACAGACCACCAGGCCCTCTCTAGGGCCAACGAGGAGAAGGAGTTGAAATCCAGAAAAGGATTTTTAAACCTGAATTAATTTCCAGCTGGGTTATGCATGAGAGTCAACCAGTTTAAGGCTGAAATAGGAAAAATCAAACATCCATAAGTTGAGTGATTTTTGCCAGGTCTGTCTGTTCTGAGGCCTCTGAGTTAAGGTAACTGCTGCTGGACGTCCGGCTCAGCAGCATGGGCCTAAGGTCAGGCTGGATAGACATTAGAGGAGCTATACTCCTCACCCTTCAGGGGTTTACCCGCTTGGAGAAAATTTCCTTGTTTAAAAGGTTCCCAAAATCAGGACCATAGCTAATTTGGGGACTATATTTGTTCCCTGGCTTATGTGTGGATCTTTCCGTACACCAATTCTCAATTCTGGGGAAAAAAACCTGACGTTATTATAATGTTAGTTTAGGAAGTATGCTGTAAATCAAGACACCATTTTAATGTCTTGAAGGAGAAAAGCAGGGCAAATACACCCATCAGTGTATTAAAAAAAAACCCTACCAGGCTGGGTAGCAATTTGGTGGCCCCAAACTGAGGGATGCATCCATTACACTTGGCCTCTAAGGCCTAATATTATAGCTTGTATTATAGCTGAGGACTTTTAAAAAAAAAATTAAAAAGAGCCACAGAAGTTGTAGGGATGATCCGGTAACACCACTGGAAGGAATAGGACTGGTGTTCATGGCCCTTTTTCAAACTTAATATTTGAGTAAGGTTTAATTAAGTGTAATGTTAACTGAAGCTTCGTATTTTAATTTGTTCGTGTTGCTTAATTAATTGATTTGAAATCTGCAGTTGGAAAGGTTTTCCACCTGTCCATTGTCCAAAACCGTGAGGACATTCCTACACAGAATAAGTTTATTATACTTGCCATTGGATTCCATACACACAACGTTGAATGAAATATTTCAAAGAGCTGTATGGAAGCTGATCATTCAGTAGAACCAAGAAGCTGTGTTTCCATTTAAAACTAACTTGCTTATTCAGCTGTGAGATGAGTTCTTTTAAAGTACTAGGAAGTAATAGCTGTCCAGATTTGCAACATAACACTTGCAAGCCATTCAAGGAATGAGAGGGGGCAGGGGAGAGAAATGGATTCATTATGATATGGTTAATGATGACAATAATAGTAGTAATAACAGCAACATCAGTGCTGCAAGCATTGGCCTTTTATTAAGAAGTCCCATGAGACATATCTATGCATAAGACAGCACTGGGTGATCTTATCCCTATTAAATCACATAATGTGCAGTCTTCATTGTGTTTGCCTTTGCCATATCCTAAAGATGGGTATGAGAAAAGCCACCATTTTACAGACAAGAAAATTGAGACTGACTCCCAGTGAATCTAGGGCATGAGGCAGAATTTGAACTCAGGAACCAAAACTTACTACAGAGTGGCCCCTAAACAAGTAAACAATAATATTTCACTTGAGCTCATTC
Source organism: Psammodynastes pulverulentus (assembly GCA_025802295.1). Lineage (NCBI taxonomy): Eukaryota > Metazoa > Chordata > Lepidosauria > Squamata > Psammodynastidae > Psammodynastes > Psammodynastes pulverulentus. The sequence goes on from JAOYMU010000098.1 coordinate 19,288,031, forward strand.
TCACTATTAGAATCCACACAGATACTCCTGAAAAAAAAAACCCGGCTTACATACAAGCAGTAAATTCTCCCTAAATACATGCATGCACACGCTGGCACAGAAAAACAGAATTAACACTCTTTGTTCTGCTCCCCAAAGGCGCACAGACGGATTTGTAATACACATTCATTCATTCTCTGAGCACACCTCCCATTAATTTTTCTCCTCCTCCTCCCTTTTTTCCTTGCAATGCCCTGGCCATCTTTCTCCCCAGGGAGAAGGCCAAGAGCTAGGCATCATATCAAGTTGTCTTTGCTTAACCCAAGGTTTCGGTGGTTGTAATTTATACACCTCCTCTTTGGGCCAAGAAAAGCTGTTAACTCATCTTTATTGCTGAGGGGAAAAACCCAAGATGCAGCTTTAAAGTATTTCATCCCTCACAGGGTCAAGTTTCCTGGGATAATTGGTTTGTGATCACATGAAATGTATGTGTATTGTAGGATGGGAGCAGCTATTGCAGTTTTGTGGCAGTGTCCTAGCGGTTGCAGGGCTGAGACCTAAAATATCAAATCTCATAACAAGACAAGTCTTATTCATCAGTATCACCCAGACTTTCTAACATGTCTCCTGTTTAGGACGGGGTTCACACCTTCCACTGGATTGCTTAACTACCCTTTAATTAAAAATAATAATAAAGCTGGGTTCATAAACCTGCTAAAATAGAAACCCTCACTTAGAAATTATGATAGCTAGATTTGCACCACAGGTTATTGGTGCAATCCCCCGCTCCCAACAAATCAATAAAAAGTCTGGTACAAATTCAGCCTCTCTTTGATCAGGTTACATGTCCATCTACCCAAATATTGTAAACCTAAAAGTCATGAATAGGAAAGTGGTTAAACTGAAGAGCACGGAAGAGAAAATCTTTTGTAATTGACAAAAGGAAGAAATGAAAGTGGGATACAGATCTGATAACATTGCTAAGTAGAAAAAGATGCCTTGAATTGAACTCTTTTGCTGGGAACTTCACAGAAGCTTCCAGGCAAATTGATTTAGGGAAGAGCACAGATGCTCTTTTTTTCCAGATGCTTTTTCGGCTTCCTAGCCTAGCACTGAGCCCTGGAATTCCTTGGTGGTCATTTGCCCAAGTACTGTACCATGTCAAATGGACTGAGGTGGGGGCCCTAAGTTTAGAAAACCAGAGAGAAGGCAATTAACAGCCACAATAGGAGTTTAAAAGGAGCAAAGAATCAGAGATAATGGATATACCATACTCTGATGGAATTGGAGCTACTTAAGACTCTATAGACAGCATTATGGGACTTACAGCAATGACATCAGAATTGGCAAAGGATTATTGAAGTAGAACATTAGACGCTGTGTGTGTGTGTGTGTATGTGATTTTGTTTAGTGATGTTGTTCAGTGATATTCATTTTATGTTAGTATACTGTCTGATCTGATAGCCAGGAAACAATTGTTGTAAAGTAAGTAGAAAGATGAGAGAGAAAACAGAATTTTCTAACAATGATATTGCTAGTTGACAGAAGAAATAAGATTGCCAAGAGGAAGGGTACAATCAATTAAGAGCTTAAAGGCAATTACGCAGAGCAGTGTAAGCGGCTTGTCAACTGGAACACTCAGCTGCTTCTTAAAGCCACTTTAGACATTCCAGGCCCGACTTGCAGTAGATTCACAGTGGAGCTGGAATGATGGTTAGTCCTTATTATGGCCACTTAAACGAGCAACTGACCCTTCCCTTGCTTCTTGTCCTTTCCATTTGTCCCTGCTGGCTGGTTCCCATGTGGACTAATCTACCCAAAGTATCTGTTTTTTTCATTTCCTCCTCATCTTTCCTTTGCTTTTCTGGATGTTTACGTTCCCTCTTCCTAAATTGTCGCAAATGATACTAATGCAGCCCTCCCCTCTCCCCATGGCTTTATGGTAACATCTTTACTCAAAGTAGTAAGGACTAGGGAGCAGTTACGCTTTCATTCCCATTCCTCTGCCGGGCCATGGAAAGAGAAGGAACCAATAGCACAGCTTTGTAGAAACAAAGAAGCAACGTTCCTATATTGCAAAGTAAAATAA
>JAOYMU010000098.1:19429175-19442789 GCA_025802295.1 Psammodynastes pulverulentus
TCCTGCTCACCTGAAACAAAGGTAAGCACTTAGCACTAGCCAGTCCCTGTCCCCCCCCTTCCCGACCGCAAGCAGCCTCCTGCCCTGAGCCCACCACCCCGCATATTTTGATTTAAAATGCATTGGGTCATGGCTGATGTCGACTTGGCCACGGCCACCCATCCAGTCATGACCACCAAGACATGGCCACCAAGACACACCCACCCAGTCACATGAACACCAAGACACGCCCACAGAACCATGCCAATGGAGCCATGCCCATGGAGCCTCTTGGGAAAAATTTCACATTTCATGCCTGAATCACACCATTCTCTAAGGTTTGCGTGGCAGCTTTTTTGAATGGCAGCAGTGGTACTAAGGCTGAAGTCATGGCCCAGCCCTCTACTTCACGCCCAGCATCTATGTTGTTGCTGAATGCCAGATTTTTGGGAAAGGCAAAAAGACTAAAACAATGCTTACATAAAGGAGGACAACATTGTATGAAAGCTCACCTCTTCCCTATTCGTGCCTCCATAAAATTCTCTGAATGTGAGAGGGCGATTAGATATTAAAAGCCTCATCTGAAAGCACCCTCTCTCTTTCTGGAGTATTGCCAAAGCAATTTCCAGACAAATTGTTGGAAATTTCTGCCACAGGCAAGTGGGTTACCTTTTAATTAGCTTGCTCACCTGTTGGCCAGGATATTAAAAAAATAACAGTTGTACCCGACACCACTATTGATTGATATATTCTGTTAGAAAAAGCCCCTCAGCATTTAAATGAACCTACCCGCTTTCTCTGACTAGTGTATAGATAAGTTACTGTTCCACGTGCTCCACTTCTGTTGGGAGGGGAAGGGATGGACTGCTACTTGCCTGACATATTAATAGAATTTAGACAGCTGAAGTTTCATGCATTACAATATTTCCACGTTAAGAAGAAGAATAACTTGATTGGTTCAAGAACAAGGAGGTAGACAGATTGAAAGACAAAAGCAGAATATGTCAAATATTGCAATAAATTTAGACGACTGGGAAAGGGAGAAAATGCTTTTAGGATTGCATCTTTGAAAGAAATAGATCATCAAACAGCTTCTATCCAGCACCCCATTCAGAGGTGGTATTCAGCAGGTTCTGGCCAGTTCTGGAGAACCAGTAGCGGAAATTTTGAGTAGTTCGGAGAACCGGCAAATACCATCTTTGACTGGCCCCGCCCCCACCTATTCTCTGCCTCCTGAGTCCCAGCTGATCGGCTGGGTCTTCTTTTGTTGCCCTGTACAGGAGAAGGGAGCTGGAAAGCAGGTTAGTGGGGTGGGGAGGGAATGGGGATTTTGTAGTAACCTTCCCCTGAAGTGGGGTGGGAATGGAGATTTTACAGTATCCTTCCCCTGCCACATCCACCAAGCCATGGCCACAGAACCGGTAGTAAAAAGTTTTGAATCCCACCACTGACGCCATTCCTGCATGTGTTGCATTGTTCTTTATACTGTATGCATTCAAGGGAGTGAGACAATTGTTATTTATGTATTTATGTGGTTTATATAGCCACCCATCTCCCACAAGTGAATTATAAAGATTAAAATACAGAAAACCTACCACACATGACCCTGTAATTTTTTTTTTTTTTAAATTAGCTTGTCTCACCTCAAAGTAATGGTATGTGGGAATGACCCTGGGAGGTAGGAGGAAGAGTCACAGACTTGGCAATGGTCAGATAATAGGCAGATGAGCTGGCAAAATGAATGGAATATAGCAATGGTCTGAGAAGGGAGCCTTCCTAGAAGTGAAGAGATATAATTTCAGGCCTGCAAGATTCTGTCAATGTAACCTTACAATAAAGATATTAATACCCTGAGCTTGTTTCTAGTCTGGAGTCTCACAAGACTAACACCTCCCCCAGTGCAACAGTAATCCCACTTTTTTAATAAGCTGCTCAAAATCATTGAGAGTGAGTGGGAGGCTGTATACATTTTCTTAAATAGATAAATAAACACCACTTATCAAAAATGCACATCATTAACAACAGAGCTCATCTACCTGCCTGATTCAAATAGCCGGAGAAACATCCAAATCTTCAGTGCCTTGCAAAAAGCTAACAGGGTCCGCCTTTTATCAGTGGCTTGCCTGCACTGAAGTGTTGACTTTATTGGTCAGTAATCTAAATTATTGATTTTAAACCAATATCTGGTCAATGTCTGGTACTTCTCGAAATCGGTGCTTGTTTCTTAATGGCCCAAGATGGCCTCTTAAAGCATAGTAGAGCATACTGATTGAGGTTGAGGCCTACCTGTACAAGCATAGTATTAAAATAGCTCTTTTGTTCCCTGCAAAGTGAACTTTGTTAGTAGCATTCTGAGAAAGTGAGAGAATAGAAATTACGGAGAGGGAAAGGGAGGGAGAGAGGGAGAGAGGGAGAGAGAGAGACTAGTATTTTGGTCCCACCAGATCGTGAAAAGCCTCCTCACGTCCTTCTTTGCTGGGTCCCACCAAAGTTATTCTAGTGTGAATGATGCTCGTTTGTGCAGTGGAAGGGAAGCACAGGAGGCAATGTCTGCTATGCTGAGCCTTCACTTTTACTGCTACTTGGGGCTTCATAACATAAAAAGCAACAAGAGTCTTATTTGATTTAAAACAGGAACTGGAGTATCTTCAGAGCTTGTTTTTAAGATCCCACGGAGTCCCATGTCAGCAAGTTTCTCAGTGGCATGAATGCATGACAAGAATGCATGAATCTGTGTGCGCCCTGTAGTGCGTGGGTGGGCGGGATGGGGGGGGGGGGAGACTGAGAAGGTTGTTGCTTGCCCATAAAAATGTTTTCTGTGCCCCAGCTTGCTGTAGCCATTTGGAGGACGGTGACGCTGCACAGTGCTAAAAAAACAGAGACCACTGCTTGAGAGGGACCTAATTAAGTCTTCGATCCGGCTGGCTCATCTGCCTCTCTGATGCCAGGCCTGGCATTAAAATGAACAGAAGGGGCTGTTGGCTCGGCATTCTGCGGCCAGCCCCGCACTGTGTGCCAGCCCGCCTTATCGCGCCAGGCTGATTTTCTTCTCCCCCTGCCTGCCAATCAGTGGGTCTAAAGTGAACCTGCTCATCAGAAGAACATTTGGCTCGCACATATATACACACATATCCATAACTTCCATTTGTGAGTCAGATGATTTGTTGTTTTTCTCATCCTTCATTAAAAACAAGCGCAAAACGGCCTAAGTGCAATTCTGTTCTTTGTACTAGGCCTACTGCTCTCGTCACAGTTCTTTACAGATCTTGTTTATGTTACTCTTTTGACTTGTCTCCCTTCCTTTGTTCACCCGCTCTTTACTGAAGTATTGATCATAAGTGCCTTGGGAGCAGGGAATTCTTTTGGTGGCTATTTTTTTTAAGTACCATTGACAGCAGAAGTCTCAAACTTGTGATCCGTAGGCGATATATGGCTTCCAAGTCATTTTTCATGGGCTGCAAAAATACTCTATAGGTGCTGAGGATACCACCTAATGAAACCTGGGTGCTGCATAGATACACAAATTGGTCTATAAAAATGTTCCAGGAAAAGGAGCAAGCTAGAAGAGGTGGCCTCAGATTGACTTGATGGCTTTCTTGATGTTCTGACCTAGGCTTCCTGAGACATTAACAAACACTCAATTAAGGCCAAAGCAGTGCAGAAATAAGTCAACAGCAGTCTGCCACAGTCTTTCAAGAACAAGCTAATAAACCTTTATCTTACTTGAATGGCTGCCAACGATCTAAGTGCCAATTAGCTTGTGCAAAACCAACCTGAGTCCCAACAACACACACATAGTTTCAGAGTGCAAACCGAATCGAATAAACAATGTTGCTTCCTGCAGAGAGCTTCTATGACTTTGCTCCTCCTTTTATGTCTTATGGGAGGGGCCAATCATCTCTGAGCCTTACTCCCAAGTTGCCCTTCCAATCCCAACTGTTCTTGCCTTCTGGCAGCTCTGTGCATGTGCGCATTGGTAACGGGGCCTGTTCCTCTGCCTTGCTTATGTCAGAATCTGGAGGCTCCAGAGTCCGCACATAACTCCCAGATGGCCCTGGCCCCATCTCTGCGTCGGACACAGAGCCCTCGCCCTCGCCTAACTCAGCCTCCCCAACCTCTTCGCTGTCAGACTCTGCTGCCAGCTCCTCAGGCTGCCGGTGGACCACATCACTTGATAACATCAGGATGCCTGGCTGGTAGCTGCCCATTTAATGTCCTGAAGCATCTTGCATCAAGCAGTGCTGCACTCTGAGTGCTCCTACCTGCTTTGGGCCCTCTAGGCATTGACAGTGAAGCTTGGTCTGGGAAGGCAGGTCATGGTACAGGGTGAGTGTGAGGGTGGGGAAGGAGGCAATGGCTGAGCAAGAGGGCCAAGTGGAGTTACCCCACCATGAAGTATTTTTGCAGTCAAGAGTGGAAATGAGATTGAACAAGCAAACAAAATTTCTCTACTAGGCCAAGGGAAGGAAAAGAAGACTCCGCTAGGCAGAGTGAGAAGCAAATGAGAAAAAGACCCAGGAAAGACAGATTTCTCTGCTCAGCAAGGAGTGAGAAGAAACCGAAAAGCAAGATTTTGGCTCCTCTTAATTGCATGAATGAAGCAAAGCTGGCTGAAGAACTCTGGGAGTTGAAGTCCACAAGTCTTAGTTGCCAAGGTTGGAGATCCCTGTCCTAGATTGCATCATCCTAAATATGATCTTTTAAAAATGCATAAATAACCAGAACTACTACTAAAACTGAACGTTGCTATTCTGGTTTGTGAAAAACACTGCCAGCTAAGAAGCCAAAGTGAAACGTCTCTCTTTGTAAATAGTAGCTGTATTTCAGTTTCAATACTTTTATGTTTCATGGCCTGCCATGAAACTCTTTGATTTTAACTCATTGTTTTCATATCAATATTTTAAAAAGGCTTTGATGTTTCAGCCCTTGAGCTAATAAACCCACCCTGAGATAGCACGCTTGATGATTTGAGAGACCTGATCCGCACTGTTGGGAAAATATACTATTTATATCTTGCTAACCCAAAACAAAGTAAACATTACATCTTAGCATGATAAGCTCTTGCTCTAGCTCCCCTTCTTAGCTCTTGGTTGTGGCAAAGAGAGGCCAGTGTGGTGTGGGCGCTAACAATACTAGGCTGTATCTGAAATGAACCTCTGGATTTGCGCTTGACTCCTACTGACCTTATGGCCATGTAGTTTCCTTGGCAACACTATGGAAGTTGCTTGGCAATGCCATCCTCTGGGATACTACTACACTCCTGACTGATATATCATGTTGCAAATGGGGAACCCTCCAGATCTTTATTAGAGTGACGTTGTTAACCAGCTATCTTGGCCAGTGGTCAAGGATATTGGGATTTACTCTATTTCAAGCAAATCATTTTTGTCTCTTTCAGCTTGGCCTGTTTTAACAGCAGAAAGGGGTTCCACAAACTCATTCACATGGGCCCTAGTACCTGTCACGAGGTCACATGAGGTACTAAGAATTCACAATTGAATCTCATGTAGCCTGTTTGTATCCGTGCAGGTAATCCGTGATTTTAGTTCATTTGGTGACCGAAATTACAACGCCACTGAGAAAAGTGACTTATGACCATTTTTCACAGTCATAACCATTGCAGCATCCCCATGATCAGGTGATTTACATTTGGATACTTGACAACTGGTTCACATTTACGAAGTTTGCAATGTCCGGGGTCATGGGACCCCCTTTTGCAACCTTCTGGCAAGCAAAGTCAATGGGGAAGCCAGATTGACTTAACCGTGATAACTAATTTACAAACAGCAAGTGATTCATTTAACAAATGCGGCCAGAAAAGTTGTAAAATGGAGCAAAACTCACTTAACAAATTTCTTACTTAGCAAACGAAATATCGGGCTCAATTGTCATAAGTTGAGGACTACCTGTATTATATTTGGAAGAGAATTTTTTGGGCACAGCCTACTTATATAATTCATTGCCCTAGGAGATTTTTATAGCATCTTTCTTATTGATGTTTCCATGCATCTATTAAAAAAAAATCCCTCCTAGTTTCAGTCAGCACTTAAAGTTTATTTAGTGGACTCTTATCTATTACCCTATTCACATTCATTTATTTGTTTAATACGTGTGTTGGTTTAAAAGATTAAATCAACACTGAGCAATTACGATTTGCTCAATGTTCAACAGTACAGTGTTATATTTCTACCTCTCTTGTTAATTGCCAACGGTGCACAAGATCTATATTGTACACTGGCCAAAATGTATATATGCATTGCAAACACCTTCGTTCTGCAGACATTGTGATCAGAAGCTAATAGTGCTAAAGAAACCCATGAATGAAAATGACCAAAGCCATCCCTTGCACCCACAGTTTACAGTAGGGTTCACGCTCCTATGAGAATTTAATGCCTGATGATTTAAGGTAGAGCTGAAGCAGGGATGCTAGCTCTGGGTAGTGGCTGCAAATACAGATGAAGCTTTGCTCACTCACTTGTTGCTCACCTCCAGGTGTGTAGACTGGTTCCTAACAGGCCATGGACTGGTACCGGTCCATGGCTCAGGGGTTGGGGACCCCTGCTCATATTAGGGAAGGATAGGATGTGCTTTTTTAAAGGTATGACGCAGTGGTGCTCCATGAGTAGACCACATAAGAGTCTGATTTTCATGATCTTGTCCCTTATGGTTACTGTGGAAAAGAAGAGAGGTTGTGCTGGGTGGAGTTCAGTCACAGAGTGTGTGCTTTGCCTGCAGGAGGTCATATATGTTTATGGCATGGTTGGAAGAAGGAATGTCTACCTGGAACCTGGAACTTTTGACACTGACAGTACTGAGTTATAATGGATCAGTAGAAAACAGTTTCCTATGTTCTTCTCTATGAAGATTAAAACAATTGGATGAAGATTCTGAACTGGGCTACTGCATCCATGATGCTTTTTGCTGAAGTCCCATGCCAGATGTTCAGAATGGAAAGTTCTGCTTTGTAGCCTTCCTAAAGGCTCAAGTGGGGTAGCGGCATGTCCCAGAATAGCATTGTCCCTAGAAGTCTCTGGAATATCCACTTCATAGAGATCACTGAGTTGGAAACAAAGACTGTGTCAGCCCTGGAGGCCATCTTTTACTTTGGATTTTCATGGCTGCCACACTTAGTGGATGGGCATGCTGTGGGAAAACAGGAATGGGGTTGAACGGAGCTGGAGTGAAATATATAGCAATAACATTCTTTTCTTTGGGAGTCAAAGACGTTCAGCCTGCACCTGGAGAGGTGTGACTGGGGAACATCTCCAGTTGGGACGCGGTGGATTGATTGGACCATGTGATGGACATGTGTGTGCAGGGGAAGGGACTTTGACTTTCTTTGGGGTGGAGAAAACCCGAGGGCTTTCAGATTTGAGTTTTCCCAGATGTGCCAATATGACATCTCTAATAAAATGGAACTTTGCGGAAATGCCTGCCTCGGAGTCTTACTTGGTTGAGGGTGTTACTTGGAACCCTGACATTAACCCGAATCTGACAGACTAGTTAACACAAGTAGCAGACTTCATTTCATGAGGTCACTTGAATCCATTGCTTCTATCTCCTTGTCTTTCTCTTCATTCACTCTGGATGCTAGGAAGGCCCTGAACCTCTTTCAACAGAGATACTCTTCAAAATTCAGGCACTGAGAAATATCTTTAATTGGAGCCACACGGAGCTATTTCCGGCTGGTTTCATTGAAAGCATCTGTGCTAAAATTCATAAGGCTCCATCGCAACACCCAACTTGCTGGCATGTTCTCATTTGGCCCAGCTGGTCTGAGCAGACGGCCCTGTGACATCCCATTTTGGCTGGACGGTGTCAGTATGGAGAAAGGAAGATGGGGCCCATGCCATAAATCAGGCTTTATGGAGGTGGAACTGGCAAGGTTGGCTGTATACTCCAGGGGTGGTGTGTACATATGAACCTGTTGCAAAGCTCCTATCTTGCGTGAAGTCCTTTCTTGGGAAGAGTTTCAGATCATAAGAGACAAAATAATACAATGAAACACTGAATTGTGGGGAAGTTGGGGGAAACATCCGATTAGGAAGTTCCTTTACTTGAAATCCTGCATTGTTGTGTTGAGCTCATCATTTAAACTACAGCGATTTAGAAAAATCTTTCTTCTTATAAAACAAAAGGATCATAACTTATACTCAGAGGTGGTATTCTACCGGTTCGCACTGGTTTGGGCAAAGCGGTGGCAAAAAAATACCTACTGGTTTGGCCGAACTGGTAGCTAAAAAAACGCGAGAGGATCATAGAGTCCTCTCAGTTGACCGGCGGGTGCATGCGCAGTAGGTTTGCATGGTAGGCGCATGCGCATACACAGAAGGGGGAGCACGTGCGCACTCAGCAAACCAGTGGTAACACTGGTAGGAACCCACCACTGCTTATACTTCATACATAACAATACTTAATTCAGATAGATAAGCCTTAAGACCATTTGATTTTATTTGTATTTACAGTATGACAAATGTCTTCTATCTAATGCATTTAGATGAACGTTTCTAAGATCTATGCTTATTCTCAGAACATGTGTCTCAAAGTGTAATTAATTCACTTTTCTACATGTTCTCTTATTCTGTTATCTTACTAGATAAAGCAACGTAAGCTTGGCAAGGTCTCAGATCACCCCATCCAGTTTTTCTGCTGTTTAATTAATGTGGGCTTTAAATAAACTAGACTAGGTATGCTGACTGCCCTCATTAAAATCTATAAACATAGTGCAGTGAAATATACATTATTTTCTCCCCTGAGTCAACATTTAAACTTCTGGGGCTTTCCCTATTCCGCTACACTCACTTTTCTTTCATTCCCACATAAATTTATGTGGTGTATTTTGTGTTCTTTCAGGGCTGTGTGGATACTTACAGACTATTCAAAGCTGCTTCTCTGAGTGGGATATAAATCAGGATAAACATGCCGCTAAATAAAATATGACAACATAAGAGTGTTTTTGGTTTAAAATAGATCTTGAATCATATGATATGAATGAACTCTATGATTTGACAGGGATGTATTGACTCAGGCCTCTAGACAGCTGGATTGGGGAAGAAGCTCAGAGAATGATATGATGCAGGTCTCTTGCAGAAATGAAACAGGCCTGATCTTTAAATAGCACTCATTTATAATTATATCCACGTTACTCAAAAGCAATTATATTGAAAACTATGGTGAATTGTTGTGATTAAACTCATTCTCTCTTGTGTCTTTTTCCCCTTTTAAATAATTACTGTTATATATTTATTATTTTAATTAACTGTTGTACACTACTTACATTCACTTTTTGTGAGATGTGCAGTCATATAAATTTTATGGATTTGGATTTGCAGAGTAAATCTGCTTATAACTGTGAGTCTAGTCTAACATCTTGTGTCCTCCTGTTGTATTATATTGTATCAAACATTTCAGCATCAATGTGAAATTACTGGACATTGAGGTATAGAAAAAATATTTCTTCTAAAATGAGGGCTGCACTTAGCTTTTGAAGACCATACTTCAAAAACAGGCCATGGGGCCAGACAAAAATGATGCAATTTGATATATAATTATAATGATATATAATGTAGTTAAAATGATTACCCTCTATCTACATTTTTATATTTAAGGATTTCTCTTTCTGTTATACACTAATAAACTTTTATTAACAATTTTTGGGAGGACATACCCAAAGACATTTGGGACCAATCCAGTCCTGTGATCTTAAGTAGGTCATTTTTACTGAACATTTGTTTATTCATTAAATTTACAGGACTGCCACTTCTCAAAAATGTGACTCTATGAAACCGATCATTAAAACATTCTTTGAATGTGGAACCCAGCCTATGTTCTACATTGGGGGGGTCATCTTATGACTCTGAAGGTGTTGTAGCTAATATGTTCAGTGATAAAAGTGAGAAATAACAATGTTTGAAATTCAGAACAACCGAAGATCCCAATCCCATTGTGAAAAAAAAAATATGTAAAGAATGAAATTGCTGTGAATATTCAAACTGTGGCCTCCATCTGGTCAGCTTCGGATGCATCATTATGATTGTAAAAATCCACCTTTCCAGAAAAATGTGACACAACCTTGAAGAACCTCTATCACATATGTACTTACTTCTCCCTTTAATATGGAACCCAATGCTCAGGAGGTTTCCTTCTCATCATTCTGGAACCTCAGAGGTCTTCCTTGCCCCCACTGCATTCTGCACTCTTGGCCAGTTAATGATTAAGCAAACCATTGACTGGATAATTGCAAAGCACAGAGTGGCTGCTATTATCTCTGGGACTCAGGCTGTTATTGCTGACCCATTGTGGCAGGTAATGACTCCATTGCAGCTGAGTGAACATACTAATTATCTGGAGTGAGAAATGTTCCTCAGGATCCTTTAACAGGGCAGGTTAGGTGCTGAAGACCAGCTTGTGACAAAGCTCTCCTGAGATGGTTTAAGCAGAAGTCATAGTCTTTAATTTTCTGAGTTTATTCACCAATGTCCTACCAAATTACATGAGGTATGTTCATGCATTCATGCTTGGATACTCTTGAGATTGCTGTAGTGAGGAGAAGGGTCAGCCTTGATACCAAGCACTGTGACAATTGTCTCAGGAAGAGGATGAGTTCAGTGATGGCATTTCCTAGTGGTTTTCTTGTGTTCTCTGGACATTCCCCCTTTTTGGAGGAGGGAGTTTTATGTGGTGCAAAATCTTTCCTGCGCCTCCTAAACAGACTTGTGTCCTTCAGGCATGTTGGAGGACACAACCCTCAACCAAATGGCATCTGCAGATGGAACAGAAAGAAGGGCCTCAGGCCATCCACTTGTCTTGAGCCAACCCTGCTGGTAAGCAAATCCTATTAGATACAACAGGCCTGAATTCTGAATACAGAAATTTAGAAATAAGTATCCCTGCCATTTTCAAATGTAGGACATATCTGAGGGCACATTTTTAAAAGAAGGAAACGTCTGCTATGCAGAACAGAACAGAATGCAGTTCGTTAGGGGAAAATGTACAAAGAGGAATGAAACCAGCTCTGTTTAAAGTGGTGCCCCTGGAATGGGCTTCAGCTACAATTCTTATCATCCCTAGCCAACCTAGGCACTGACTTTGGATGATGGGTGTTTCCTTTTAACGTATGTGGACCGTATAAGACAGCGGTGGTCTACTGTTACCCTTTTCAGTGCTGTGAGGAATGGGGTGGATGGACGAGCAGGGGCGTGTTATGCAGCAAGGCACCAGATATCTTATCCTTGTTGAATAATATGCTTTTGGTTGCACAATAAGTAGGCATGACATTACCAGCACTGACTAGACAGTAGAGGTATGTGCCGACTGCCATTTCCTGGTGCTGCTCAGGTGATAGTGAAGGATTATTTAAGGCAGGGGTCACCAACCTGTGGTCCATGGCCCACTACCAGTCCACAGCCTGTTTGCAATTGGGCCATGTGAGTGGATGGTTGGTGCATAAATTGCGGATGCTCAGGGCCCCATTTGCTCAAGTGTCTCAGGTGCTCTCGGCTCTACTCATGTGAGCAACAAGTGCTCGCACGCACCTGTCCCTCTCACAAAACTATTGCCCCTACTATTGCAGTCCGTTAACCAAGAAGGGTTGGGGAACTTTGATTTAAGACCTCTTGCTTGGGATAGCTCAACATTTAACTATGTCCCTGCTTAAAGATTTGGTCTTCAATTTCTGATTTAAATTTAATAGGTTGTTTGCTTGTCCTATAAAAGATACAAAGTTAGCTCTGTTGTTGCTTGGCCTATGGGATGAAGAACCCTATTTGCATTCATTTAACAATCACCAAACATGCTCCTTGATAGCTGATAAGCCATCAGAGATCATGGCTGATGATCACAGTGATTCATGGTGGCTGTTTTGCTGGTGCACCTGGAAAGGGACAACAGGATCTATCAATCTAGCCATGTATGAAGGCTAGCCATGATTGCTTGTTGAGTGTTGTACTCCAGTCTGCTTTTAAGCCTAGCAGGATAAACTAAGATGGGACAGTGGAGTAGTTAGTGGTGGGATAGAAATATGAACTACAGGGGTCCAATTTCATGCTTGAGGTTTGAAAATCATTGCACACCTGCCGTTACAGCTATAATTTCTACTTGATGATAGGCGGTGAGGAATAGAATAATGGAGATGAGGGAGAAGAAAGTTGGGCAGTTCAATTTGGAGAGGATGCCTTTATCATCGTTATCTGTGTTAGACCATAAGAGAAAAGAGTCAGTCCCTAAATTCACACAGAATAAGCTGCAGCTTTCTTTAGGCAAATCTTTCTGCAGTTTGACAAAGTAGCTTGATACTAATTCATGAATAGGATTATTAGGGGTTGGGTGCAGGGGTGGGATCCTCCCAGGTCTCCCCGAATCAGGCAAACCGGTAGCTACCTGAAGCCTCCGTTCCGCGGAGAGGAACAGGAAGCGAAAAATCCATGTTGGGCCCTCCCACCTGCCCTGATTCTTACCTGGTCTTTATTAGCTCAAGCTGATTGTTGCTGCAAACCCCAGCTGGGAGCTGGAAAGCAGTGCGTGCACGTTTTTCCAGTGTGCACAAGCAATCCCGAACCAGTAGTTGTGCCGGTAAGATGCCACCCCTAGTTGGGTGTGTGTGTGTATGGATGTTCTGGAATTGTTAGTATAATAATGCGCCATTCCCCCAAAAATGTCGGTTGTGTCTGTCGGCGGAAGGCCAGGGAAACTACCAGACCGTGGGCAGCTTGAATTGGGGGAAAGAGAGGGGATGGGACTATGTGGAGAGACAAATCTTGCCCCAAGAACAATCAATCTGAGATAAGGTTTTCAGTCTGGCCCAACTGGCATCTCTATGCCATCTGTAGGAATGACATTTTGGTGCTTCCTCGGGGTTAATGGTTCGTTTTCAATTCAGATTCTGTCAACCAGCATGCCAGTCTTAGAGAATTCTTTTCCATCTGTCATAGGGGCCGATGGAGTAGGGGCCATGGGGTAGGTTCTGCTCCAGCTTGAATCAGAGAAGAAAGTTGGCTGGCCCTGCCCATCTGGCTTCTCTTAGCCAGCTGGAGAAATGGCCTCTTTGCCATTGAGACCAGAGACTGTGTGAGCCTAAACCATCAACCTGCAATTGTTTTCATGGAATTGGCTTCGTCCATCTGCAGGTAGTGTAAAGTTCTTCTACTGATCTCCAGCCTTGTACTAGAACTAGAAGTTTCCTCAAGATAATGAGAGAGATTTAAGAAATCTTCTGGTGCTTCTGAGTTGGATATCAACAAGGAAACAGTTTAGGCATGGGCAGTTCACTTGTTTCACCCAGCAGCTTAAAAGAAGTAGTACAACCAGTTCTTTTTCATCCAGGAAGTGACTAATTCAGCCCATACTGAATAATGCTTTTGCATTAATATTCTTCTCTCTCCCTTTCCCTCTTCTATTTTTTTTATCAGCTGTTGAATTTAGGAAAGTGATTGCAATTGCATCCAAATGTGCTAAAGATGTCAAGGAAAGATTATGCAAAATATAAGTGATGGCATGAAATACTGTAGGTTACAAATAATAGCAATAGCACTAGCACTTTAGATTTATATACCGCTTTACTGTGCTTTTTACAGCCCTCTCTAAGCGGTTTACAGAGTCAGCATATTGCCCCCACAATCTGGGTCCTCATTTTACCCA
>JAOYMU010000098.1:19744541-19755541 GCA_025802295.1 Psammodynastes pulverulentus
CTCTGGGCACAGTGGCTCAGACGGCGACCATGGCAATGGCCGCCGCCTGACTCCTCCGAACCCCGCCGAGCCTGGGATGCGTCAGCATCGGTCCACCAGCCCTGGAATTCGGCTGGGGACCCCTGACAAGCCGTCCGTGAACGGCAGGTGCCCTTTCCAGGGCGCCTGGCCCCTGGGGGCCTCAGCAGCGGTTGGATTCGGGTGCTGGGGGCAGAGAGAAAGCCCCGCAGACGTCCGTTGCCGCTGGAAGCTGGAAGTCGAGTCCTGTTATTTCCTTCTTGTTATTGTACTTTGTTGACCAGACTTCATTTAGAATTCCTTTCATTCTTATTTTGCACAACTTGTTCTTTCTTTTCTTTATTTATTTCATGATTTTATGAAGGAACCCTTTTTATGCTTTTGTTTTGCATAATTCCATACACTGATTAAATGTTGCATACATTTTTTTCACATTATTACAAGCAGATTATCTTTTTGTGTTCTTTTTCATCCCTTCTGTTGGGAATTATTCCACTTTCATTTTTTTAAAATATGTCATTATATTCTCACTCCTGTTATTTTCACTGCTTCTGTTAGCTTTCATGTCAATTCTCAATGGTCATCATTGTTACTCAGATCTCAGATACTTTTCTGCTTGAAAGGTTTTTTAAATTAATCCTATAATTTTACAGAGGTTATGGTTTATTATCAATATAAAAATGGTATCGAATGTATCATTAAATGACTTCAGGGACTATTCCATGACATGAAAGTAAAAGAAGAAAATAGACAACTTATATAGAACTCTGTAAACCATGCTGAAGTCAGAAATCTGAAGAAAATTGATGGATCACATTGCTAGTATTTATTGATATTGCATTTAGCAGTTCACTAATGGAAACTGTGAGTATGTGCTTGACAATGTTTGTATAAATGAAAAGATGGAAATGACTTGCTCCTTTGTTGGATATGAAAACTAAACAACTTGGGAGTGAAAGCTGAATTATTTATACCTAGAGATATTAAAACTAAATAAAAGCATGTACCATTTCATTTATCATTTCTGAACTCTCCTTTCTTCAGCAATTTTATAAAACAAGATTATAGAGGTATCCATCTGGCATGAGTAAGAAAAATAATGGGATAGAATTGTATTTTGATACTTTTGCTTCAAATACTTCTTTTTTTAAAAAATGTATTCATGAGACTTTTTTTCCAATGTCTTAAACACTTAAAAGATATTAAAATTAACCTGGGAAACGGTCACCTCAATATACAAAGCTGTAAGAAATAATTAAAATGTTTGACAGTGTTTCCCCATTGTTTGCTTCTCCAAAGTAGAGGCAGAACTTTCCCCTTCCCTTTCCAAAATAGATGTGAGTTCATTGGCATCCTATGTTAGATCATACGGTCCTAAAGATTATCAAGGAGTTTATAGAGGCCTGTTCAGCCACTTCCTTCTTTGTGTTTCCTGCTTCAGTTTTACTTTAATTTTGCTTTTGTTCATGATAGAAAAGAAATGGGAGAAGACCACCAAGGTCATGAAATAAAGCATGCTTGATAACAAAACAAAGCATCCCTCCCCAACAAAAAATAGGAATTAGAGAGGTATCTAATTGAATGTTCTAGATGGCAAGTCTGCAACTCCGCTAATTGAGCATGTATAGCTGAACTATTCAGCTATATATAGCTGAACTAAGAGCAAGTATTGTAAGTGTAAAAAAAGCTACTTATTTCCCAAAGGTCCTTTCCCATCCCTGATCAGAATCCTTAATACATAATTCAAGAGTTGAATATAGCTTTTTTATTTGTTTTACTATTGAGCACAGTTTTCATATGCACATTTCTTTCCACACATAAATGAAAAGCTAGCAGCTTGAGAATCAGATAGTTATTAGATTTTCCATGACATGTATAGCCTTCATATTAAAGAAGATTCTAATTTGACTCATTTCATGATTATGAATTGATTTCCTAGTTGTCTATAAACACAGATAAAAATATTAAATTTGGGGACAGCACCAACAGTTCCAAGCTTTTCAAGGACAGAATATTTGCATTGGGAGAAGAGAATTTGAAGGAAATGACATGCTAATAACAATGAGAAAAGGAGAAAAATGATCATCCTACTAGTTACTCTGTTTAGTCCAGAAGCTCTTTTCTTTGTGCTTCAAGAGGCCTGCATCCAAGAGTTGTGGTTATTGGTCTGAATAAAGTCATCTGAAAGCCAAATTACTAATTGTCTAAAATGAAACCTCTAACTTCTGCCAACATATTTCGTATCTCACATTATCAAAATTTAATACATTTAGTGGCTTGTTAATTTGGAACTTACATAAAAGATCTAGAATACATACATTGTTTCCTGACCTACAATATATTAATATGAACATGGATGATACCAATATATGGAATAAACATGGCAGAGATAAAGCAAAGTATAGATGTGTAGGATGGATGGAGACTTCCTAAGGTAAACTGAAATGAATACATATCAGATGCATTATACCAATGTCTTGAACCATCTAGCATTATTGGAGCAATACAAAACATGAACTATTATTTTTAATTTAATTTAATTTCTGACTCAATGTGAATTAGGAAGGTATTGGAATAAATGGCCTAAATAGCGTCTTCAAATTGTATATTATATGGATATTATTTTTATTACCAGCACTCCAAGACTGAACCCTTGCATGTACTGTAAGTAATACATATATAATTATCTTAGGAAAAAAAGCATATAAAGAAGGATTAGACAGAATGATGAATACAGTATACTTAGAATTAGCATTAATCAAGTATTTTCCCCGTCAATTCTTTGAGTTCCTGTTACCTTCCAGTTGCATAATAAATCATCGCTCATGTGCATGTGTTAATGTAGGCAAGTGGGATCTTTTAAGCATAGCTACTTCCAATACTTCTGCCATCTTCCTCATTTTTTTCTAATATCTTAATTGGGACATGTCTGAGGTTCTTTTCAATAGAAAAATATATCTTTAGCTCAAGGTTGAACTGTGGAATTCTTTGTGCTCTCTAAGCTTGGTTGTTTGCTTGCAGATGCTTCATTATCCAATTAGATATCATCATCAGTGCAGGTTCAGTTTCTTTTTCTGGTTTTCAATCTGCTAGAAAAGATAAAATGTAGGAACATCGTGGCTGGAAGGGCGCCGTATCAGTGCCACCTGCACCATAGCTTATGTGTTAGTGAATAATTAAAATAAGCGCAGAAAAAATAGTTTATTTTGTATATAATTTTTTCTACAGAACTTTCATACTACACATGTTTTTATGTATTTCCCCAAATATTTTTAATTAAGCTATTAAGTTTATTATTTATTTTATTTTTATTTTATTTATTTTATTAAGTTTATTTTATATTTATTATTTTTAATTAAACTATTAAGTCCATAGCATAGACAGTAAAAAATCTTTATGGAAACATCTGTTATCCATACCATAGCAATTTGGGAGGAAGGGTCATAGCATTTTACCTGACCAACAGACAAGGTATTTTTCTCCTCACACTTACTATGCAGGAAGGAGAAAGTATAGGGTCAGTATTATGATAGAGACTTTGGATATCAGCCTGAAGGTTAAAAAAAGATCCACTTGCCCAGGGAATATAATGTTTTTGTAACATTAAGTTACAAAGATTTAAGCAGATCTTTCTGACTTTTTTCTATTACTCTCAATGTAGCACATTGCCTTTCCATTTTTTTCTCTCTTTTTTGGTTTTGGCTTCTGTTTGTGGATATCATTATTAATTCAAGATTGCCTTCCTTTCTGATAAATACATTGTTTTGTGTGGTATTTCTTTTAATTCACTGTTATGGAATGCTGTAATAATGATACTGAGATTTAAAAAACCCATCCTTTCATTCAAGAAAAAACAAAGAAGGATTAGCCCAAACTAGTTAAAGCAATCTGCACCCCATTGGGTTTTAAACATCTTATTCTTCTCCAATATTTAACTCCTAATTTTATTGATTATGAGCTACTGCAGTTTGCATCGGTTCGGGTGAACTAGTTGTTAAGATTCTGCGCAGTTTGGCAAACCGGCGAGTCCTACCACTGGCTGGCCTTGCCCTGCTCATTTTTCGGCCTGTTTTCCAGGCCATTTTTGGGCTGTTTGGGGGCCAAAACTTGGCCTGAAATGGCTTAAAATGGCCTCAAAACAGCCCCAAAACAGCAAAAAAAACAGCCAAAAAAACAGCCAAAAAAAAGGCTAAAAAATGGGTGGGGGCAGGGCCAGCCAGTGGTGGGATTAGCCCCAACCAGCTGAATCCTATCTCTGCCTTTAAGGCAAATGGCTGAGAGACAGGGCTGGGTGTGATAAGTGACCATCACCCACCAGTCATATGACTAACCGGCCACACCTACCCAGCCAGAGAACCAGTTGTTAAATTATTCAAATCTACTACTGGGAATAATGTTTTACATATGTAAAAATCAGTCATTTCAGAGCAAATGGCTTTGTTGTTCAATATGTCAGCAGAATGCTTGCACCAGCACAAACACAACCATTCAATACATCGCAAGTTTTGATTTGATTTTCTTTCATTTTTCATATCATCCCTCTACTATATCTATATCTCTCTCAAATTCAAGGCAGGTAAAATTCCCTGACCTGTGCATCACTTTTTTTATCAAAGTCAAAGTCAAAGTGTCCAAATGCTCAAATGAATCTTTATATTAAAGAAATGGAATATTACCATATTTATCGGCATATAACACGCACTTTTTCTCCTTGCAATGCATGCGGAGATCGCATGTGCGCGTTATACGCCGATATAGACAAAATCAAATGAATCAAATAAATCTTCACATATTTCTCTCTTCTCTGCCCCCTTAGTCTCCAACACAGATTGCTTAAACCGAACCATCTGATTTTTACTAATCTGCACTATATGCACGATATGCACGATATGCACTATACATACCAGTTCGTTCGTCCGCGGCCATTTTGGTTCTGCAACAAGGCTGCGCATTATACGCCAGGGCACGGTATACCCCGATAAATATGGTAATTTAAAATCAGGGGTATCAAACTTAAGCCCGCGGGCCAGTCCGGCCCACAGGGTGCTTACATCTGGCCCACGGGGCTGCCCTGGAAACAATGAAGGACCGACCCACGGTGCCTCTGCCAGTAAAAATGGAGCTCGGGGAGGCCTCCTGTGGCTCCCTGCACCCAGGCTCCATTTTTGGCCATGATGGCCTCCTGTGGCCCACTGCCAGCATAAATGGACCCAAACTCCATTTTTGCTGACAGGGCAGAAGGCTGCAGGAGGCCATTGTGGCTGAAAATGAAACCTTGATCAGTGATGTCGGGCTGACCATGTCCCTGATGCGGCTCACAATCAAATCAAGTTTAACAACCCTGGTTTTAATGGTTTTAGAAGTGCTCTTAGCGTGCACTGAAGCAGTCAAGCCTGGGTGACATTCAGTGTATGCCAAGATGCCAGGCTGGGTGGCTTTGGAAGTGCTGAAGGATTCCTTGCAATGTCCAGCAGAATCATCCAGCCTGGAAGCCACTTCTTCTCAGCTTTTTTCTGCAGCATAACCTCTGCGTCAACGCGGATGAGATAATGTTGCTTCCCAGAGTAGCTTTGAGGAGCAGCTTTGATCACATATTCATCAAAATGAGGCATCCCTTTGAGTCTTTGCACAACTCTATTGATTAGGGATGTGACTTCTGTTGACACCGGAATCGTATCAACAAGCAAGGAGTATGTAGATCATAATAGACAGAGGTTTCAGCCTGTGATGCAATAGGCTTCTTATTTCGCTGTACTTGTGGATTCTTTTGGTTGTAACTGCTGCTACTAACACCACTTGGGCTACCAAAATTCAAAGTAAAAACATGGCCTATTAATTTTCTTGACATATTTAGTCATTTGGTGGACCCTGCACTATGGAAAAAGTGCTAGTAGTAGTAGTAGTAGTAGTAGTAGTAGTAGTAGGTCATTTGGCCCCAACCACTTCAGCTTATATTTTTTCATTACACTTTGCTGTTACACTTATTTTCAATGATGTTTGATACTTTAAAAAAAACCCAGTGTGTAGCAAATAATGCAAATACAACACTGGTTTCAATATATAAAGTCCTTAATATGGTTGCAATGTCAAATGTGTAGTCGATGTTCATCAAATTAACCAAGCAAGAAAGCACCGTCCTGACAAGTCCATTCAATCATTACTTAATTTATTTTCTGAACCCAGTCACTTAAAACCAATTAATGAACTAGTGAAAACTTTAATTCTGTGTTGCTTATAAAATACCTCGTTTTATTTTAATCACAATACCGTGAATACGGAAAAGTGTTCGCTACCAATGAAAACTGTGAAAGCTTCCTCTCTCCTTTCCTCCCTTAGACCTGATGGTCAATATAAACGCATGTACGGGCTGTTGCATCCTCTACTTTGCATTTATGCATGGCCCCTCCCTTCCCCTCTCCCTGTTTCACTTTCCTACCTGTGCCTGGTAAGCCTTGAATATGCCCTATATTGTGTAAAATATATTGATAACACCATGGCAAAATTAAAAATAGCAGCTCTTCGCTTCACAATGAAATATTTGTTGGCTTTCATTGGTTTTCACTGGTCCGGTTAGCTTTCTCTGGATTTTACTGAATAGATTTCATTTGTTAACTTTCATCCATTTTTAGCTGAAGGGCTGCTAGTAGATTAGTTGTGGTGAGCTACAGCTTCTATTTGGATGGCTGGAGTGGGCAGTGCGGTTAGAGTACTTTTCTGGGTGACTGATCTGGGTTGCTCAAAGCTTAGAAAAACCGGATGATTAATTTGATTTTGAAATCTCCCTTTCCCTCATTCTGGTATTCCCAGGAGTTCTGTTCCAGCTGATATTTCAGGGAAAACTAAAAGAGGTAGAAAAGGTTTGATCTTTTCTTCTTCTTTTCTTATTTAAAGAAAAGGGTAAAATTCCGGGAAGTTCATGGAGAAGACCTGGGAAAGGAATACACTTGCTATCTTTAATAATATGTGAGAATAACCTTGTGGGACAGAAGGAAGAGATGTAGCCAGGACAGCAAACAGATAAGATATGACTTAGCACACATAATGGAGGTGGAGAAGACATCTTAGAAGGGACCCTCCCTAGTCCTGGAAAGCAAAGGCAGGGAAAGGGGGAAGTGTTTTCAGAACTTACAAGATTTTGTTACTGTAGGGACTGTTTTCATGCTTTTGGTTTCCTTCTGGACCACTTTAAAGGACAGATGCTAGCTCCCTCTGGAATATGGTTGGAATCTCCCAAGAATCTTCTGTTTTCTGTAGAAATAGGTGAAATGTATAATCAAGAATTTGTTCAAAATTGTTTCTTTCTGTTTGATGCTTTGTGGTAAGACTCATTTTTGCTCTCTCTTAGTGATTCTGGAATTTCCTTCAGGCTGTGCCATGAAGATATAATATTCTCTTAGGATTTGTTGAGCTACATATTAATAATCTAAAACCTCTCCAGTATCTTTTCAGAGATTCATGTCAGAGAGTGCTTCCTTTGTAGCAGGCCAGCGCCACCCTGTGGTCTGTCTGGAGTATTTTATTTTATTTTAAATTTAAAAAAAGTTATTTTATCAACTATTGTGTTAATATAATCAGGGCATCTTTGCCACTTATCTTCTGTTGAATGTTTGCATTTTAATATATAGGGTGAAAAAGAGGCAGGTAATATTATCATATCTCTTTTAAATAAAGTAACTTTATGCATCTGTAATGAAATTGCAGAGAGAAGCTTAATTTTGCAGTGTTATCTACACAGTGTCTTATCTCTTAAATATAAAGCCAGAGGAACAGAGATTGTTTCAATGTTTGTATTTTGAGCTTTTAGACACCTGAAAGGCAACACAAAATGTGAGAGCCTTATCTCTCTCCCTCAGAGTTTAAGGAATAGATGCCAGGGAGATGGTCCCTGGAATGTGGGTGGTGGCAGCAGGAATTGTGAAGCTGCTACTTGAAAGCGGGTGGCAAGACCAGACTGTAAAATCCTGAGGGCTCCTGGGAGAGGAGGTTTGGGGCTTTCAGTCTTCCACTCTGTGGATCTCAGCAATTCACTGCAAAAATGCTGCAGTCTGCACGTAACTAGTAAAATAAATGTTTGGGTTTGGGTGTTCTGAACGACTGCTCCCCACGTGGGAAATTCTAATTCTGGGGCTTTGTTTGGATCTCTCTCTTTCGAGCTTAGGAGACAGAAGCTATGCTACCGAAGGGATAAGGATTTGTGATCCTGACCTGTTGACATGTTGGGAAAAAAATCAGCTCCAGCTATCGCAAAGCTCAGATTGCTCAAGTATCCTTCGGTTTGAAGAGATGCTTAAAGCATCTGCTTGGACTGAGACCTGAAGGCAAAGCCTTAGAAATGGTTGTTGGATTGTCATTTGAATTGATTTTCATTACAGCTAGTGGCCTCTTTAGCTTTCTTTGAGAAGGTTTGTTTGGAAGGGCTGAAGATCCTGCCCTGATGGAGCCACTCAACAATCCCAGACACACACAAGGGACTTTATGAACTGTACTTTGTCTTTGCGTTTCTTGAACCCAGCGTTTCTTGCTTGCTTGCTCAATCAACAGCTTTTATTCAGCCTGCTCTGTGAAATCATTTTTGCAGCATGAATGTTCTTTCTGTGCCTGTTGCTTTTTAATTTCCCCCCAGAGGGAAGGCAGAACTAAAATACGAGCATGGCTGGCTGGCTGGCTGGCTGGCTGGCTGTTGCGGCTGCTGCCGCTGTGCCCGTAAGTGAAGGAAAACCCTGTAGCTTCCCACACAAGTGACATTCTCTCTTTTAAAGGAGCCAATTTGATTCACTTTTCAAGGAACGGGTTTTCATGCTTGGTGCATTTATTTCCTAATTTTATTATGCCATTTAATTAGATCATGTACATTGGTTTTATTGTTAAAACATGTCCTTGTTTTCTTTATAACTGGCTTTCATGGCACTACAGGGACACTTTGAAAAATATCACATGAACCACATTCCAGCATCCACTCTAAGAGGGGCCTGAGTTGGAGACAGGCTGCTGCTCGGTCATAAATTATAATAAGGCTCCCGTTTCTGGGTTGTAAACATCCACGTAACCACTTGATGGCAACAGAGAGATTCAGAAAACTCTTTATTGCCACTTATAGTCATCTGGATTTCTGCAGCCCATGCACATTTTGTCACCAATGAAAATAACAGAACGTTATTTGTAGCATGCAGGGCTTGAGCAATGCCAGTAAGGGGACTCAGCTACTTGGGGGCAACAGCACTTTGACACTAAAAAGTTGTTTGCAAGTTTCCATTTTAGCGGAATGTGACACTGATCGAGGCTTCCTGGTTACTCAGTATTTCACAGGTGTTGCCATGCTAATAAGTTTGTGCTTTTCTTGGTTTGAGGGATCCTTTGAGACTTTTGCACCAATTGTCCTCTTCAAAGGTCTAAAACTCTAAATGGAAAACTAAATCTTTAAGGTGCTTTGAAGTTCCAGTAAGGTGGGAGTGTTTGAATTTTGGGATCCTCATTCGAAAGAGCAGGCAAAGAAAGCATGTTTCCAGGATCCTGATAGATGGCATTATTTAGATCAGAGTTGGATTGCCCCGAGATCTGGGAAGTCCAAATACCCAAAACCACTTGGTAGAATTGAGTTAGAGATGGTTCCTCTCCAGCTAAACCCACACAGCCTTCAAGTTGGTCATTGGGACTTGAAGAAAGAAAACTGAAAGGAAGATAACCACTGCAAAATGGTGCACCCCAATCCTCAGCCCAAGGAGCTGGTGTCAAAAGCCAGCAAGAGATCAAGGAGCACAAGAATGGATGCACTACTACTATCCCAGCCCTGTCATTAACAAGTGTGACCAAAGCTACCCCATACTAAATCCTGGCTTGAAACCTGATTGAGATGGTTTTATATAATCCATTTCCTTCAGAATTCTCAGCTGCAGATCGATCCTCTTCTCCATAATCTTCCCCCAAGAAGGGAAGGATAGAAACTGGTCAATAGTTATCAAAAATTATTGGCTCTAGGGATGGCCTCTTGACTGCAGTCAGTTTTAAAATGGAAATTATAGACTAAATGCATTTGTTACAAGTAGATTTTATCAGTATTAAGTTATAGAAAGCATCCAGGGGCAAATAAAATTATTGCTCACCTGTCAGCCTTATCAGGTAGACAGACAGGAAACATGACCTGAGCTAATTCTATTTTATTGCAAAATTCATTAACAGTATCTTGCAAGTCTGAAAGTACTTCTCTTCCCTCTCCCCCCCCCCTTAAATCCAAAACATTCTTGCCCTGCAAATATTTCTGCTGCGGGCTTAGCTGCCTTTTATCTGACCATTCACTTAGCTATGTCTCTTTGCCCTGTCTCCCGAAGTTATCCCCTACTATTACATCATTCCACCATTTGTTCCTTTCCAAAGGATCAGACAAACTTTCTTTTAAAGACATGCATTCTTGGACTCAACATGTGATATATTGAAAAAGTAGGAAGGATTGGAAAAGGCATAATTCCATTTGTGACATTTTTAATTATTATTCTTTCTACTTTCAAGTCAGTTTTTGACTCCTGGTAAATGCCTGGACTAGTCCCGGTAGTCTTCTTGACATGGTTTTTCAGAGGGGGTTTGCTCTTGCCTTTTTTCTTAGGGCTAAGAGAGAGGGACTTGCCCAGAATCACTCAGCTGGCTTCATGCCTAAGTCAGAACTAGAACTCATGGTGTCCTAGTTTCCAGCATGAGCCTTAGCCACTGCACCAAACTGGCTCTTTTAATTTATGACATTGGGATATCTGATCTTTTACTGCTGGATAAAATGAAGGAACCACAAAAATTTGGCCAATTGTCTCTTAGATGATTCAAAGAAGAGTGAGATCTGCAGCTACAGAGCTGATCTTTCCCTCAGATAAGGGATTTTGACAAGGAATCTAAAAAGTTCATTACCCAAGCTAATTGGCGCAGCGCTCCAGAGGGTTAACGTCATTGCCCAGAGGATCATTGGTTGCCCTCTCCCCTCCTTGGAAGAGCTTTATAGC
>JAOYMU010000098.1:19763251-19777721 GCA_025802295.1 Psammodynastes pulverulentus
TCTCCGGGTACTTTCTTCCATATATGGTGGACATGTAAAGTATCCCAGAAGTTTTGGATCAAGATATGGAAGTGGTCACAAGAAATATTGGAGGACACGATCGATTTCAATCCTGAATTGTTTTTATTAGGGATCATCAGAGGGAATATGAGTAAAAAATCAAAATACATATTGATACATCTGATCACCGCAGCTAGGATAGCATTTGCCCAGGTATGGAAGCAGCCTACCACCCCATCTGAGGAATTGGTAATTCAGAAACTATTACTATGCGCCGAAATGAGCAAGATCTCAATGGATTTGGAAGATAAAAAGGAATCTGAATATTATAAGAGTTGGAACGGATTATATAAATGGTTAGAGAAAAAAGTTTAAGTTTATTTAATAATTGGACTTTAGAACTGTTAAATAATTGTATATAAATTGATGTAATCACAATGTTATAAATATTATAAGATAATTTGAATGTGTATTAGATATAGTGTTTTAATGGAACTGTCACTTGAAACATCGTACAAATTAATTTTTCTTTGTGTGTTATTTTGTGTTTTTATTGTTGTTGTGTTTTTTTTGTTGTACATGTTTACTTTTGAAATTTAATAAAGACATTTGTAAAAAAATAAAAAATAAAATAAAATGAAATTTCATTGCTTTCAGCTCTCAAAAGACAACCATTACGCATATATACATGAGCAAAAAAAAAAAAAGGATCCTGTGAGTTTATAAGATGGATGGCATAGGGAACAAAGCTGTTATAGAATCGGGTAGTCCTAGCTAGAAATACTTCAAAATCTTCTCCCAGAGGACAGCAACAGAAACAGACCATAAAGTGGATGTGTGGTGTCTCTAACAATGCTTTGAGCACTAAGCACATAGCGCTTATTAGCAGTATCCTGAATAACAGGAAGCGAGCTCCCTATAATCTTCTCTGCTGTCCTTACCATTCTCCAAATGGACTTTCTCTCTGAGGCAGTGCTATCGCCAAACCAAACAGTGATGCAGTTCGTTAAAATGCTCTCAATCATGCCACTGTAAAAAGTGGCCAGGACAGAAGGAGAAAGATATGCTCTCCCCATCCGATGCAGGAAATACAAATGCTGGTTTGCACATTTCACTGAAGATAACATATGAAGAGACCAAGTCAGATTGTTAGTTCTGCACTCCCCGATATTTATGCTCCAGCATTGATACAAAGTGGAGAATAACTATGCCAACTCTTTCTAAAATCAGCAATGATCTCCTTTATTCTGTTAACATTCAAAAACAGGTTATTTTTATAGCACTGGTCCACCTGAGCCTTCACCTCCTCCCTATAACAATCTTCATTGTCGTCCCAGATAACATGTAGGCCATGTCATCCACATACTTCACAATATGATTCATAGCAGACTTGGCACAGCAATTATGGGTCATCAAGATGAACAATAACAGACTCAAAATACAGCCCTGTGGGCAACCCATACCCAGAAAGATGGAATTGGAAACTTTTCCTCCAACTCGCACAAACCAGGAGCTATCAATAAGGAAATAAAGTATCCAGGTACATCAAGAAGTATGAAAACCTAATAGGCTCAGTTTGTTCACTAAATGCTGAGGAATAATTGTGTAGAATGCCAAACTAAAATCAAAAAGCAGCATTCACTGAAAAGGTCCACTAAACTAAGATGAAGCACACAAGAAAGTGCATCATCTATAGAGTGTTTCTGATGAGCAAACTGTAATGAATCAAATGTAAGGGGAAGGCATGAAACAATATATCCCTTCACTAATCTCTCAAAACACTTCATCATAATAGAAGTGAGTGCAACTGGACAACAATCATTAAGGCATGTAATTATAGATTTTTTGAGAACTGGTACAATGATTGCAGTCTTAAAACATGAAGGAACCATTGCCTGATGCAGTGAAAGATTGAAGGTGTCTGTAAGAACAGAGGCCAGCTGGTCAATATCCTCCTTAAATACTCATCCAGGAATATTATCAGGACTCGCAGCCTTTTGTGTGTTGACTTTCCTGAAGATCTACCAAATGACAGTTGCATCATACCTGATCACCTGTTCATCAGGATGGGGAACAGCTTTTCTTGCTGGAACCTTATTTGAGGCCTCAAACTGTCCAAAAAACTTGTTTAGCATATTTAGAAAATCTATGTCACTCTTACATGTCAGGGAAGTTGTGTTATAGTCAGTAATAACCTAGATACCTTGCCACATGCATTTAAGATCCATAAGATCTTGAAAAAAAGTATGTATTCTCTGACTATAGGCCCATTCTGCTGTTTTTATAGCACATTGCAAATCAGTTCTTGCCATAGTAAGTACTGCCACATCGCCTGATCTCACCTTCAACATCACACGTACCTCCTGAGATATCCAAGGTTTTTTATTTGCCCACATAACTATAGTCTTAAAAACATTGACATCTTCCATACACTTTTGAATATAGTATAAGTAGACACAGTAGAAGCACACTCATTCAGTATGTTGACCATTTGATGAAGCCTCTTTAAATATGTTTAAATATCATAATATATTGGCTTAAACAGTAATAAATGGCTATGGAGATTCTTAATCATCCAGATGCCTTTTCAGATAACTATGATAACTTTCTTGTTTTTCCTTTAAGACATTTCACTTCTCAGTTCTGAAGAAACCTCTTGGATGAGAAGTGAAATATCTTCAAGAAAAAACAAGAAAGCCCAGTTGTCTTTTGAAAAAACATGTTTGGGATAGTACTAATAAATTCTATTGGTACTTATTTCCTAACAATAAAGTTAAAATGGGCTATTAGTATTTAAAATATATTTGGAGAAAGTGTGCCTATGAATTATTCTCAGCAGCATAGATCATAATTTCACAACAGACCCAAGTTAGGAGTCCTGAGACTTCATACTAATGTCCACAAACCACTAATTTGGAACATACTAAAGTGAAAGAGTTTTGATTTTCCTTGGGGAAGCTTAGCTTTTCTTTCACATAGATAGCATTTTCCCTTTTGTCCCGCTATCATTTGTGAATTAGACAAGACCACAATATGCAATCTTTTGCTGACTGACTATTCTATTGATTTATCGCTGTCCAGCTATTGTAAAGATGAGGACAGATGGTCATCTTCCTTGCTTATCTGCCCACCTCACAGCCAGTAACATTCATTTCAGAGTAAAAGTAATGTATGTATTTTGTTTTCCTCAGCTACTATCATTAATGTGATATACAATGAATGGGAAAATGTGTAATGGCAGCCCTGACCTTTGATTTATATCTTTACATTTTTCCCAGATTACTCTGGCTAACATTTTTCAACATCCAACTACTGAACTAGCCTTACTGAAAAGTAGAGGCTTCCAGCCATTTGCTTCCAATCCTGTTGATTTGAATAAAAAGTATAGCATTTCATTCCACTTGCTAATTCCACATATATTCCTATGCCACCCGTTCCCAAAATAAGAGGGGTAATAATTTCAAAGTTGGTTAATAATCCTAAACCCCATCCACAAGAAAACATTCTATCAGAAAATACAAGTCCTACACTTTCAAATCCCATCTTCAATTATAACAACACCTTTTTTCTGTGGTATCAAAATAACTGTAAGGGATTTACAGGCAACCATAAATGTAGATATTGTTATTTTATTTTAATTTTTGCAGTAATTTATATGGCAGTTAAAAACATAGAGTTCCAATGCCTCCTGGACAGCTGTTTTCCAAATTCATATTGCCATTATAGATATTACACATTAAGAACTACAATCTGTATCTTTGTCTACCTAATAGAACAATGTAGGTAGTGTGTGGCTTTAAAACAAGAAACCTGAAGTGTTGATACATTTAGCCAAGTCACATTTGCTAAGTTTGATGACCATATTAAATGAGAGAGAGAGAGAGAGAAAGGATGGGTAAAGAGAGGGGGGGGGAGAGAGAGAGAGAGAGGTAAAGTAGGGGTGATGAGGTGGGAATGGCAATCCAGAAACTAAAAATCAAAACAAGACAATATAAAACAAAGAAGGATACAGACTTGTATGCGTACTGTTACACAAGTATGGGCACAAAGCAAGAATATAATTGGTGTTTGGAATATTTCATTGATTCTTTAAATAAGGTCTGGGGTTTAAATTCTTTAAACAACTGTTTATTATCTTAACATTTCAGATCTGCCCACCTACTCAAAAGGACTAAAGACCTGGAGTGAAGAATGTGGTGATTCAGAATCGTGGTTAAGAAGATTGTATACTCCTTGAGTGCTATAGTACCATACCTGATATTGTATGTTTATAACAACTATTTTCCCCTTTATCAACCAACAAAATATTATCTGGATAAGCAATTATTTTGCAACTTAATTTGGGATCAGACTCCAAACAAATTTCCTTTTCTGAAGGAACAAAGATGTAAATGTTAAAAGATTCAGGCTGAAAGGTTCACATGGACAATGCATTTACATTAAAATAGCATGCTGGAATGAATTCTGGTCTCAAACAAGATAATTTTCCATAAGCTCAGGTTGAGACTTATCATGAACAAATTCAGTCTAGAAAAAAAAAGAATTAGTATTCTCTGCATTTTAAGAATAATTCAGAAGCAATGGCCAGGAAGTAGCTGCTGTCTCCCAGTGTAGGACTATCTCAGTGCCTCAGTTTGCATAAGGAATCTGCCCGATTTTGATTTTGTAGATTCTGTCTGGTCTTAGGAAATATAGTTTTCTAGATTTTTTTTTGCATCTAGCAAATATCTATTAATGATGTCTTTCATATTCATAAAGAACCTTGTTAGTATTTTACATATGATTATCACAATTAAATTATTTGAAACTATCCTCCCAAATAATGTGCAGAGTTTACAAACTTATAAGGTTAAGCTAATGAGATCTCCTGGTTGGATGTAAAAGGTTCAATCTATATTAATTCATTATTGGTCAACTGTGCCATTGTAGTTGCTGTTTTTTTTTGCATCTTTCTCAGAGAAATTCAATTCTGCAAATGAGTCAATAGGATCATTGCAGTAGCAAAATCCTTCATTGTTGACCACAAGCTGGAACAGACTGATAAAAAATGACACAAATGCTTGGGGCTGACCTCAAACAAATGAACAAATAAATGTGAAGTACATTTAAGCTGGCAGACACACAAATGCAAAATTGACATTTATTGATTTTCACTTGTCACTCATCTCCAAAGTTTACAGATAGATAGGAAAGCAAACAACTGGCTCTCTTTAGAGAGCTTTTTGTCATAGTGGTGGTAACCAGAGCTTATCAGAAGAAATAACAAAGTTTGCAGAAATCAATTACTTACAAAGACAGACAACTGAAATACCAGAAATTGCAAGATGTACAATGGTTTGGGCCAGGGTTTTCTGAGAAACTGTCTCTTCCCAGTTACAGCTACCTGAGACATTAGAGCGGAGACGCAAGGAATGTTGGTCCCATCTGGTGGAAACCAAAAATAGGCTGGTCACATTGGTAGGACCCAAAAGAGTGACCTTCTCTGAGGTGGCTCCATCCCTTTGGAATATCATCCCTGCAGAGATTAGATTGGCCCCCACTTTGACACTCTTTTATAAGGACCTGAAGAACTAGTTCTGCCAATGGGCCTGGGGCATCCAGAGTGGGATCGAGTCCATAAAGTGGTTCCTTTCATTGTCACCAGGAGTAGAGCATTATTATTTTTTTATTCTTTTATTTTGGTTTTTTATTGTTTGTAAGCCACCCAGAATCACTGAAAGTGAGTGGGTAGCCATATAAATCTTACAAACAAACAAACTTACTTGTCTAGAAAAGCTTGATTAGCAGTTGCGTAAAGGCATATTAGGAAAAACCAGTCATAGACTAGGATGGAAATTTGAAAAATAAAATTCCAAACACCTGAATTATTGTCAATAAAACTACAAGAGGCATTATTTAGACTATATGTTTATTTTAGACTAATTGCACTATTAGTATCTGAGCTGTAGGGAATTATCTAAAAGATATTGGCATGAAAAAATTAGCTACTTATTAGTTATATATCATTTAAGATTAAAAGCTCACCTAAAAATCAATGTAAGTACCATCATTGGAAAGGGAAAATGCCAGATTCCAGCACAATTGGAAGCAAACTGTTTGTAGCTCTAATACAAATCATGTACAGCCTTTCACAGAATCTGCATGAAATAAAAAGTTACGGTAGTTATCCATTGTAAATAGTGACTATAATGTGGGATACATTTATGGGATCAATTTATTAATCCATTTTATCTGGGATAAAGTTTGATTATAGAAAGACACCGGCTGTAGGAAAATTACCAGCTTGTCTTCTCAGACAAAGGAAATGCTGGCGTGCAAAAATGAGCAGACTGGTGGTTAACCATTGGCAGGAAGTTGGTGAGCTGTGACAGGAAGGTTTAGACTTTGAGTGCTAATAGATAACCTAGAGACGTGGAACAACTGTATTCTTTAGAATAAGGAAAGATATTTTTAAATTTTGTAGAAGCTAGCACATTCTTTAATGCATATATCATGTTAAGACTGCCTTTGTATGTTACGTCACGATAGCCTATATAAGGTTCGTTACTTGATTAAGTCAATGTTCACAGAGTGTTAATTCTTTCTCTGAACCTGCGCAATTAAAGATCTTTTTCTGGCACCAGGACTTCTTCACTTTGTCTTGAATTCTATTACACTTTGATTCTAGCAAGACTCTGGAATGGTGTGCTCTTGTCTGTTACTTGTCTACAACAGAACCTCATACCTCAATAGTTGGTTGGTTGAGGATTCAGTGGTATATTCTGAATTTGTTGAATGTTTCAAGAATGCACGTGTGTAGGCCGAGGAGAAGCGGTGTGGACAAAGCAGAAAGCAGATATGCCCAGAGCGTCTTAATTTCTAACTACTTTTTTTTTATATATACATAGATTCCTGCCACATTTTCTCTCTTCCATTTTCTAAAATTAAATTTTATTTAATGCATTTCTCTGAGTCATCTCATATGAAAGGAATGCTGCTGCCTACTGTTAGATTCTTTCTCATTGGGAAACAGATCAGTTTTCCACAGTTCTCCAAGCTCTTCCAAACATGCTGAAATCTGCTGTTCTATAACATATGAGGAAACAGCCTTCTGAGATGTAGTCCTTGACATTTTTCAATTTTCCTTTGATCTGTTTTCCTACAGCCCTGACCTGTTACTAGCCTTGTTTAAGAGAGTTACGAGGTGATTGTGAGAGGGAAATTTCCTGAAGTTACCTTCCTACGATATGGCTGGAGGTTACAGTCTAGTTGTGTTCTTAGAAGAAAATATATCTAAAATCATAAGACAATCCAGAGACATTATTTCCTGTTCATCATAAAGGTGTAAGGGTCATCATATAAAATGCATTCATAAGCTGAAGATCTGTCAAGTGGCTCTCTGATTGTCCCTGAATTTTAGACATTAGGTTTTCTTACATTTATTTATAGATTTCCCTCACATCCTGGACTATTTCAACTTCTACCCGGCTATCAAGTTTGCATTACTTTTACTATTAATCTTCTCATCTTTTTTATCTTTCCTATCACCCATCTCTGTAACTTTCATTCCTATCTTTCCTAACCTGATGTAACTTAATGTAACTTGATGCTTGTATCCTTACAATTTATATTGATTGTTTCCTAGTATAACTTGATTGCTTATCTGTACCCTATGACTATCATTAAGTGTTGTACCTTAAGATTCTTGATATGCACCAAAAAGAATTCCTTGTGTGTCCAATCACACTTGGCCAATAAAATTATTCTATTCTATTCTATGAATGAAGTGCTTTGATTTTTTTTTTTAAAGAGACTTTTCCGCTGAATCTTTAGGAGTTGACATTTTTATGTGATTATTATGGGGGAGGAAAGAGAAAAAAAGGCTTTGCGGTAGTTGTTAAGATGTTGGCTTAGAAAACAAGAGATTATGAGTTCTAGTCCTGGCTAGGGCATGAAAGCCAGCTGAATCAGATGTGGTATTCTACCGGTTCGCACCGGTTTGGGCGAACTGTTGGCAAAAAAACAGCTGAACCAGTAGCTAAAAAACCTCTAACGATCAGCTGAGAGGATCAAAGAGTTCCTCTCAGCTGATTGGCATATGCGGTAGGTACTCACAGATGTGCAGAAGGGGGGAGCACATGCACACATGGAGGGGGGAGCACGCGCACGCACACTCAGCAAACCAGTGGTAGCTCTGGTAGCAACCCACCACTGAGCTGGATGATGTTGGGCCAGTCACTCTCTCTCAGCCCAACTCACCTCATAAGACTGTTGTTGGGAAAATAGGAACTAGCATTATGTCTGCTTGCCATCTTGACTTATTTATCAAAATAATAAATAATAAACGTGGGACAAAAATGAAACAAATAAGATGACCAACAAAGATGGATTGAATCAGATACAGTGGCAATGGGTACACTGTTGGAAGACCTGAAGGACCAGATCACTTGAGACTTTCAAGAAGAGATTGGACTGCCATTTGTATGAAATGGTCTTCTGCTTGGGTAGGAGGTTGGACTAGATGACCTACAAGGTCCCTTCCAACTCTGATTATCTGTTATCTGTTAGGTCATCATTGTGTAGAAAAACCATCTATGTGGCCACTAGGAGCCAAAACAGACTGGATGGCTCATAATCAATCATATTGGCCCAGAGAAAAGGAAGAGGAGAGGGAGAAATTTGCTGGATGACGTGGAGTGCAATCTCCAGTCTGAAAAAGACTACAAGCTGTCAGAAGCAGAATGAGGCGGGAGAACTGGGGAGGGCCATTATATTCTTGTGGGATAACAAAGTTTATTGCTGACCATGGTTGCAACACTTCCATCTGCAAGCATCGGATTTTTATTATGGCAATACAATCTAAAGCTAGCCCTTTCCTTCAGTTAAAAGATCAGTCCACATACTTCCCGCGTTCTCCTGATGTAGAAGACAAATCCCCTCCCTTGTTTCATTTAAAAATACAGCATGTTTTCTAATTTCAGGTAAAACCTACAAAACACGTTCCTTGATATCCGAGACACAAAAATCACTCTCTCTTAACTCACGCCCCAAAATTCTTCATTTTGTACTTGTTTTATGCAGAAAAACACCAAAGGTACTGTTTCCCCACGACGGAAGAAATAATGAAAAAGAAAACTATGACAGGATGTTTTTGGTCTTTTTTTCCCCCATTTCTTTCCCACTCTCCACTCTCCCCCCCCCACTTCCAAGAAGAGCCTCTATCTAGCCTCCTACCTGAACCCCCATAGCACTCAGTGGCATTCCAGTCGTTGCCATAGAAACTATAATATCACCGACAGTGGATTATGACTTGAAGTAGGAAG
Source organism: Psammodynastes pulverulentus (assembly GCA_025802295.1). Taxonomy (NCBI): domain Eukaryota; kingdom Metazoa; phylum Chordata; class Lepidosauria; order Squamata; family Psammodynastidae; genus Psammodynastes; species Psammodynastes pulverulentus. Next base: position 19,772,554 of record JAOYMU010000098.1, read on the forward strand.
GGGGGAACAGCAGGAGATGTGTTTCATGCAAATATCCTTAGCAATAAAAAGAGAGAGAGAGAGAGAGTTGCATATATATGCTGAGGAAAGTGATGGTTAGGAAATCAGAAAGGAGAGACTTTTGAACGAGGAAAGTCTTGAACAGGGCCCAGTGGCTTTCAGGGGTGTCCTTGATCGGTGTGGCCCCTTCATTTATTTATTTTTAAGCGTTGTTTGTTTGTTACGCCAACAACAGGAGTGCTTTGCAAAGAGTCTCTTTTCATTCAGCAATTCTGTGTTAAGTTCTTTCAGAGCAAATGAATGGGGATTAATTAGAGCAGCAGATGCTTGCTGCGTGAGTCCTGCCTTAGAAGAACAATTTCGTGCAGTTTCCTAAGTATTAGCCATATCCTGCTTTGCATCCTGTGGTGAGGAGGAGGGTGGGAGAAAGAGGAAATCTCTTGATTCGGGGCAATAGTGGCTGGCTCTAATCATTTTAGAAATTGAATCCCGATAGTCCTTGACTTACGACCACACTGGGGACCAGAATTTCCACTGCTAAGCAAAGTGATGGTTCAGTGAGTTGCATGCAATTTTATGAGGCCTTTTTTGTCGCAATTGTTAAGTGAGCCACTGCAGCTGTTAAGTGAATCATACAGTTGTTAAGCAAATCCAGCTTCTCCCACAGACTTTGTTTGTCAAAAGCTGGCTAGAAAAATCCACAAATGGTGATTACATGATCCCTGTATGCTGCAACCATCGTAAATAATGCCAGTTACCAAGCACCCAAATTTTGACCATGGGGATTCTATGACACTCATAAGTGTGAGGATTGGTTGTAAATCACTTTTTTCACAACTTGGAACAGTTGCTAAACAAATGGGTGTAAGTCAAGGACTACCTGTGTATCTATCAGTCATGCTTACAACCAATTCCTTGCAACTCTAGGGCATGGCTGTTCAAGGCCAATTATAGTCAATAATATTGCACAACTTCCACTTAGAGGACAATTAACAAGCTAACACCCCCCAGGCATGGCAGTATAATAAGTCAGGCTGATCATATGGGAAATGACAGATGGGGGGCACGTGTATGTAGAGGCACGGACACCAAAAATATGCAACCTCCTCTTCCCCAGATGCTCTTTTTAAGGGCAACTTTCCAGCCCTCACTGTTTATAAAAGGTATACTTGAACCTGACAATTTTTGGCCATCCAAAAAGATTTAGAACAGTTTTCAGAAGATAACTGTGCTTTTTATGCCCTTGGCAGCGCAGTTCTCAGAATATAAGAAAATGGATGGGTAGATGGATGGAGTCGGAAAGTTGAAGAGACAGACATAAGAGTTAGGCAGATAAATAAAGCGATCCACATTTCGGCAAGAAATGAAAAGTCAAAGGATAGCATTGTAGAGTTTATTTTCCTTTGGTGAGAGAGCACGGGAGATTTATAGTGCCTTTGCAGTATCTGTTTTATTTAGAAATGTATGACAGAAAATAATGCAATGAAATATTCCTTTAGGAGGTAGAAAATATGCTGGTCCTTCACCAAATTCCCCGACAGACATCGTTTGAGAGAACCAGGAATTGATTCCATATTTTGATAATTCCAACAAATGTTTTTGCCTGCTTCACCATAAAAAATCCAGAGCTGCCAAAGAGTAGAAAATATTGCCTCTTCCAGGACAGATTGATCACGTATTTCCAGCTATCGTTTCTTAACATCTGGAACAATATCACATTTGTAATTTCTCAATATGACTCTTTTAGCCACCAATCTTGCTTGATACAGCCTTATTACTTTTTCCTTACTACCCCTTCAAGCATTCTTGGGTTCATAAATTTGTAACGTGGCTATGGCCTAGCTGCACCAAGCTTAATTCCCATTCATCCGTTAGTGGTGAGTACCGCTATATAAAAGCCAATCCAAGAGTCAACCATGGTGCCTGTTCTTTTTCTGACATTGCTTTTCTACCCCCTTAGATGGATTGTTTTTCAGTGGGAGCAGGGGCGGTAGCTGTGCAGGCTGATGGGAATTGAGAACCAATGCATTCGCTGACCTACCAGAGAAGTGATAACAGCTCCGTTACTTGAGTAGGAAGATGATACTTCTCTGCCATAGAATACCACTTAGCACTTAGACTTATATACCTCTTCACAGCACTTCACAGCCCTCTCTAAGTGGTTACAGAGTCAGCATATTGCCCCCAACAATCTGGATCGTCATTTTACCCACCTCGGAAGGATGAAAGCCTTGAGCCGGTCAGGATCGAACTGCCGACTGGCTAGCAGCTAGCAGTGTGCAAAATTAGTCTGCAATGTTGCATTCTAACCACTGTGCCACTATGGCTCTCCATATGCAGAAGCCTGATCATGTGCAATGAAACCTGGATTCTGGACCTACTACGCATGTCTGATTTATTCTGAAGCTTGGAATGGCTATGAAAGGTTGGCATGCAAAGACAAGCTATGAACTTTCTGAGCAACTCATTGGACAGTGGGGTATCTAATGTCTCTGCAATAGCAGTGCTGGTTGCCTACCAGTGGTGGGATTTAACAGGTTTGCACCTATTTGCGAGAACCGATTGTTAACTTTCTAAGCAGTTCGGCGAACCGGTTGTTGGAAGAAATCTTTTGTTTTTTCCCCACTATACAGGGCTAATCCTATAAGGAAGGCAGGAAGGAAACGTTCCAGTGTTGTTTCTAGCCTAATCTTTATTGTCCTGCTTACAAAAACTGCCTCTCAGTTAACCCATATAACAGGTAAAGGTTCTTGGCAGTACGCCCAGACTTACTGTCGCCTGAGCTCCACCCAGTCACAAGATCACCCAGCCATGCCTACCCAGCTGCTCATTAGGGCAGAGAACCAGTTGTTAAATTATTTGAATCCCACCTACTACGAACCTATATTATCCTTTTTGCCCTCTTGCAAACGTACTGTTGGTTGCTTTGCCCTTCGCTGGCAAGCACCAAAAAGCTTGCCTATGTCCACCTTATTGCAGGTGTTTGCACTGGCAAGAAAAGGCCAATGAGCGGTAATATGAGCATAAAAGTCTTTCCTTTTATTGTTTTGGTTTTCACAGGAATTCACCTCTGTGGGAGGACCTCTGCTCACTATTGACAACAATAATAATAGCCCTGGAATCCTGGCCAAAGCACAAAGTGCTAGGGAATTAGGAAGAGAGAAAAGTCAAATCGATATATCTCGGCTTTGAGCCAGTGGCTCCTTGGTAGGTGTGGCTGAATCTATTTCCCAGATGCTACATAGAAGATATTTAGCCTATTAGGAATCCTAGACTCTCATGTCACTTAAAGAGGAATGTAGTTAATGGTTCTTTGAATGGATAACACAAGCTACCAACAGGGATATAGATTTTACATGCCTACTGATTGTCTTTCTTGGATACTAAACTAAGGGTGCTATATATTAAAGTATGATGATGCTGAATAAATATGTCTTGAATACTAGAACCTCCAACTTTGGGGATTTTGCTTTTCACGAAAACAAATCACTATTATGGATAACAATTTTATAGTACTATTGTGACCAACTAGATGAAATGTGTGTGTGTGTGTGTGTGTTTACAGTGAGCTGCATATTACACCATAGTACAATCTGTCAGTGCAATTTTGTGAGTTATAATTATACATTATATGTTACGTTATATGCAATCTTAAAATGGCATTGCAATAATATATTTCTAATGCAGCAGCTCTGTGTAATTGGATGCTGCAATTACCACAACTTTGGAACATGTTCACGTTCTATTTTCTAGGGAACGATTTTGAGCAAGCAAAGGCATAAAGCACAGTTTCATTGCTGCATTAACGTTTTCTTTGAACACTTGTTAATGAAGTATTAATGATTGCAAAATAATGTTCAGCGGTTAAGTAGTGTGTACTCCCGAAGTCTTCCATTAGATTATAATAGCCACAATGAATGTGAGCAGATTCAGAAATAGCGTTTTCTGGTTGTTCTAATTCCCATGGTAACCTTCCCTCACCTGGAGCGCATGTGCACATGTGTGCATACATGCACACACACACACACACGAGTATTGGGATGAACAATTCTGCCACCAAGCAGAAAGGTCGCCATATTCAGTCTATTTATATAGGGTAGAGTAGGGAAGTGATAGTAAGTACAGGTAGTCCTCTACTTACAACCACAACTGAGCCCAAGATTTATGTTGCTCAATGAGACATTTATTATGTGAGTTTTGCCCCATTTTACGATTTTTCTTGCCAGAGCTGTTAAGTGAATCATTGCCATTTTTAAATTAGTAACATGGGTTTTTAAGTGAATCTGGCTTCCCCATTGACTTTGCTCATCAGAAGGTCGCAAAAGCGGATCACATGACCCTGGGACACTGCAGCCGTCATAAATATGAGTCAGTAGCCAAGCAGCCAAATTTTGAACATGTGACCATGGGGATACGGCAACAGTCCTAAACATGAAAAATTGTCATAAGTCACTTTTTTCAGTGCCGTTGTAACTTTGGATGGTCATTAAATGAACTGTTGTAAGTTGAGGACTTCCTGTATCATCTCTTACTATAGGCTAAGATAGTTATGACCTCTGGGAATTAGACTTTGGGAATACCAAAAGGACTATAGATTCCTCACCTCTATACACATCACATCTATGAGGGTGTCCCTTTTTTTTCCTGAATAGTACAGTATAAGTAAATAAGTAAACCTATGGGGCTTCATCAATAATCAATAAATAAGGGGCATGCATAAGCGTACTAACATGCCTACTGTCCCTGTCCTAATGTTTCTTTTATTTGTACTCACTTATATACTTACCATACTTTTCGGAGTATAAGATGCACTTTTTCTACCCCCAAAAGTGTGTGAAAATTTGTGTGCGTCTTATACACCGGATGTTGCAGAAGCCCCACCCACCAGTAATTTACCTCTTTGCAGCAAGCAGCAAAAGCCTGTTGCAGATTTAATACAGCCTAATTAGCATAAGCAGCTGATGGTCGTTTGCATCCGACTCCGAACATCAGCTGTTTCAGAGTGCAGGGATTGCCAATAGGCTATAGCAATCCCTGTAGCCTGAAACAGGCGTACTAATTAGACTGTGCTGGGAAAGTGAAACTGAAACAGTGTTTCTGCTTGCTGCAAGGAGGCAAATTGCTGGGAGGCAGAAGCTGAGGTAAGATTTTTTTTCTTGTTTTCCTCC
>JAOYMU010000098.1:20070380-20080805 GCA_025802295.1 Psammodynastes pulverulentus
GCATAGCGTTTGCATATGTCTGTATTTGACAATCTTGGATGATTTGAAATGAATCCCACAGAGAAAGAAGGGGTCTGAATGTTGGTGCGTGTGTGAAAGAGAGAGACATCCTTAAATGGCGCCTTTGCTTGCCATTCATTTGCCTTGAACGGTTTGTCAATCGGCATTTGATTACTACGGTCTGCAGCATTGTGATAGGACAAAGGTTGGGATTGAAGGCTGCCTCCTAGCAAGGCCAGCTAGAAAACAAAGTTCCGGTGTTGGTCCTTTGCGGGGAGGGCATGTTTGCAAAACACTCCCCCCCCAAAACAACAACATTTCTTCATTTTAACTTTCAGCAAGACTCCGCGCTCTCCTCCCTCTGCCCCGCCCCATCCACGCCACCCCATCTGCCTTGGTCTTTCTAAGGCGAAGGTTCTAGCCAGCTTCTCTGGGAGTTTATTCTGCAGGTCAAGAGATGCCGCAATCATAGTTCTCTCCCCCCACCCATTCCCAAGTCTGCGGCTTTGTCTCTCTGAATTCGTTAAGTGAGGGCACTCAGAGGTCACTGGCTAGTAGAGCAGCTCCTCTCTCTTCCCAGTTTTGCCTACTCTTTGCTTTCGCTGCCCCCTCTTCCCACAATTCAATTTTCAACAGTGGGAATGCCCAGACCCTTCATTATGGCTTAAGCCTGCAGCCAGGTTGCTACACATTTCCATAGCCTGGGAGACATACACACCCTGCAGAGTATACCAGGTCCCATCTATGCTTACACCTAGAGTGGACAGAAGGAAATTCAGCAGCCTGCAAGGTTCTCTTGGCAGGATTCCTCTGATTAACCCAATCCTGTAACAGGTTGCACAATGAACATCTCCGTTCTTGGAGGGACTGTAGAAGGCATGATTTTCATGCCATTCTTTGTGACTTGAGTTTATGCAAGTGAAATGGAGAATCATTATTTAATGTTCATTATGGCTTCCCCACCTAGCCTCAAGGGGTTCTACCTTAGTTTTGGGACTGCTATAAAGGATTGGCTCTGAGAGCCTAAGCCTTTCTGTCAGAGCTGGAGGGAATGGCTACTGTTAAATCTACTTCATGCACATGTCCCCCTTGCTCTTCCGTGTTGTAGAAAGATCCCAAGTCCAGATGCCTGAAATGGAACTTTGTAATTTGAAAAGCGTCTGTCTGTCTATTGTATCAAATTTATATGGCTGCCCATCTTTCATAAAGCAACTTTGTATGGCGTACAACAGTCCAATAAGCCAGTAGAAATATGAAACAATCATTATCTAAAATCATTACATAACTAAAAAGCATTAAGAACTATATAAACAAAACTAATAGGCAGAGGAATATTAACAATAAGGGAGCAACCTCACTAGTTCAGAGCACCAGAGAAAGCAAGTGACCAGTTGTGATTTATTTCCCCTTGCTCCAATCTTTTTTTATATATATAAGTTTTTTATTTTGTTTTAACAGTGTAAAACATAAAAATTCAATATCTATATGTGTGCCGTCTGAGTACAATTGACTTTCAGATGATAATAATATTCTTAACATCAATAATAATTACATAATATTTACTTATCCATTTTAGTAAATCTCACATTGTAATTAATCCTTCTCTTATACTTTTAGGTTTCTAACTTCTGTTTCTGCTATTTAGCCATTGATAAAACAAATCCCATGTTAAAAAATATTCAGTTTCTTCCTTTCTAATTTTAAGTCTTAATCTAATCATTTCTGCACATTCTAATATTTTTTTTTATTACAGTTTCATCTGTAGGGATCTCTTCATTTTTCCGTTGTTGTGCAAACACAATTCTGGCTGCTGTTAACACGTGTAAAATTAAATATTCCCTTTATTATATTTTTCTGGTAAAATACCCAACAAAAATATTTCTGGCTTTAGATCTATATGTTGCTTTACTATTTTTTCTAGCCATGTGTGTACTTTTGTCCAATATTTATTTTTGCCTTTGGGCATGTCCACCACGTACGAATCCGGTACCTGGTTATATTTCCAACACTTAGCAGACATATCCTTAAACATCTTCACTAATCTTGCTGGCAGAAAATGCCATCTATAAAACATTTTATATACATTTTCTTTGTATGCAGTTGACATTGTTAGTTTATAATTCCTATCCTACAGTTTATTCCAATCTTGAACATTCCAGATGTGTTGGACTTCTCCCTGACTCCATGGAAAGCCTAGGTAGAACTGTAGGGAGCTGAGATTCAATATATTTGGAGGACACCAGGATAGAGAAACATAGGATACTATTGCCTATCAAAAAAGAGATTCACTAAACTTTGTCCTTTGCCTGGAAATTGTGTAGGAACTAAAATTATTTGTAGATTAATATGTGGCAGTGGGAGTGCCTGTGAAAATTGGACTAATATAAAATTTCTATACTTACTTACCATACTTGATCTGCAAAAAAATAAATAAATCATTTTTTCTTCTCTTCAATTATGTCTCATACTTGGTGACTACCTGGACAAATTCCTGCAGTTTTCTTAGCAAGGTTTTTCAGAAGTGGTTTGCCTTTGCTTCCATCTCTAGGGCTGAGAAAAGTGACTGGTCCATGTCACCCAGCTGATTTTATACTTAAGGCAAGACTAGAATTCAAAGTTTTCCAGTTTATAACCTGATGCCATAACCACTACACCAAACTGGCTCTCTGAATGACCACTAGATGGCAGCAAATAATCTGTGTGTTTGTATCTTTTTACTGCCCTCCAGTGGTTATCTGGAGTTTTGTAACTCCGATATAGTACCCTTACTACTGGACTGCTTCTTTATTTTTTTGCTTTACATATTTTTTTATATTCAAAGCTATATTAAATAAATCAATAATTAGTATTCCTTCTCCGGGATAGTTTAATAAACACTTTAATCCTATAAATTAAATGTCCAAGAGAAAGAATGGCTAAAATATACAGTGGAAGCAAAAAGCCATATTATATTGAATTGTGATGCTACTTTTCTAGCCCTAGGGGAAACATAAAATAGATCTGTATCTCCTGGTAGATCTCTGATCAGTCATAGTAGGTTGACAAGGACAATTGTTTAAAAAAATAAGATAATTTTTCCCATCCTAAACTGTAATTTGAAATAAAAACATATACAAAGTTTGCAGCCTCTTAATAATAGTTCTACCCTGTGTCATGCACCTGAGAAATAAGAAAGGAAAGGTTTAGTATGGAGGAAATGGCAATACCGAGACATTACCCAAGTACTATTCTATTACTATAGAATTGCATCAGGGGAATTTTTTCTGAATTATTTTTCTCTGCAGCTCCCAGCCTGATCAGACTCATATTTCAACTCAATTTTTTTTCTGCTCCCCCCAGACCAAATGTGATCCTATTGTTCACGAACAATCACAATCCAAAGCTCTTTTTATGTTATTTATTTTCCACCATTATGTTGGGCTGGAAATTTTTTTAAAAAAATGGGATAGAGTTAATTTTTGTATGGACCTTCTGTGACTTTTGTTCAGTGCCCAGTATTTAAAAAAATTAAAAATCCTGGACTCTAAAATGATGATATTTTGCATCAGGTTCTGAATAATAGAGTTTAGCGGATTCATCCTAAGAAGCAACGTAGAGTTCTCAAATTTGGCTTACCCCTCTTTTTCCTGTCGTAATATCCGAATGCTTTCATAAATACAGTCATCTATCTTATTCTTATTTTCCTTCTTCATTTGACTCTAGCTTGGTTCACATATGCAGGTTACATTTTAATTAATTCGTCAGCTGGCTTTTTCAGGTGTCCAGAACTTGAATGTGTAAAATGTGACATTTTGATAATGCCATTCAAACATTCACAAGATCACTTTGGATGGTAATTTCCAACTAACAGAGACACACATGAAAACCTTTCTCTTTAGCCACTTACTTCTTCTTGATGCATTTCTGATAGTTTGCTTCTGGGCTTGTAGATTCCCATCTGCTGCAACACTTTCCACCTCTCTGCTCTTTTGTTGTCACAGAACATCAAGATTTGTACACATACATTTGTCCAACTTGCGATTGCACTGAGGCTAACGTAAACTATTTTTTAAAAGTTGACTTTGGAAGAGAGCTGTCTACAGAAAATGTGCATGTTTGTTTTGTCTCTCATTTAGCAAAGAGTAAGATGTTGTGCTTTCCATGCAATAAATGGACTTGTATATCACAGGCATGACAGATGGGGAACACTGTGAAGCAGGGTCAACTTGGGGAGAGTCCAAAAAGTCAAGACAATAAACGTAAACATGCAAAGTCCTGTCTATTTTATATGTGGTTTCAATCATGTGGTGGCATTTTTGGACCCCACCTTTGGATGCTGACAAGAGGCTGTCAGATATTTATTTTGGTGACTTCAGGTCAGCTTGACTCCTGGCAACTGCCTAGACTAGTCCTTGCAGTTCTCTTGGCAAGTTTTTCTGAAGTGGTTTGCCCTTACCTGCTTCCTAGGTTTGAGAATTAGTGACTGGCACAAGGTCACCCACTTGGCTTTCTGCCCAAGCAGTATTAGAATTTTGCTGGTTTCTAGCTTGGTGCCTTAATTACTACATCAAATTGGCTGCTGAGACATACCCAAAATCTATGTTATAAGTGTGAACGTAGCAAAAATAATTTTAACTTCTTAGCTTCTTAAGAATAGCATTTTTAAGGTGGCATAAATACAGAGGGATCACCACATTATTAAAACACAGTCTTCATCACTGCTTTCCCCTCCCTTGCAGATACTACTAGGTGGGAGACAGTGACTGGCCCAAAATTATACAGTGAGATTTAGTAGCTGAGTGTGCACCTGAATCTTTCTTTTCCTAGCTGTGATCAAAAATTTCAGCCCTGTACCATATTGGCACTACCACATGACTGTGAATTTAGGATGAAAATGAATATAGTATTCAAGGTTGTCAGAAATAATAGAATTAATATAACAATATAATATAATAATAAATAACACAGTTGCCAAAATGACTCATTGGAACATCTGTAAACATTAATTTGTTCCTGTAATGAAAAATGATGGGAACATAAGAGTTGAAAAAGTAGTAAAAAATGAGCAGATTAAATATAGTGAGATTTCCAAATACAAACTGATGAAAGTCATCACTCATAACACACCAGGTTTAACTGTGTTTCCAAAGAAGAAAATGTGGACAATTGATGTGACAATAGCAGGAGATAGTACAGGGGTGGCGAACACGTTCGACACAAAGAGCCGCAATTTGAAACTGCAGGAGTCGGAGAGCCACACCCCCCGTCGCGCGCTAAACAAACCCAGAAGTGCTACCGCGCGATTGGTTGAAACGGACCACGTGGTCCGGACTAAACAAAGCTGTCGGAACGGCAAAGAGCCGCATTCATATCGGCCGGGAGCCGCATGCGGCTCGAGAGCCACGTGTTCGCCACCCCTGAGATAGTAGAATAGAAGGCCGAGAATTAGAGATCACAAACTATCAAGTTCTGAAAATCAAAATTGAAAGATCCAGTGGTCCCAGTGGTTATCGGCACACTGGGTGCCATTCAGAAAAAAAAAACCTTAGATGGCAATTAAAAAATCTGCACATTGACAAATTTTCCATCTGACAATTACAAAAGACCATACTGCTTGGATCCACACATACATTACTTTGATACATTACGTCATTGCAGGTTCTTGGGAAGAACTTGATGCATATGAAGGCCAATTCCAGCTAAAAAACTGGCAGGTGTGACTTCACATTGTTGTAAATAAATAATAATGCATCGCCACAAAAAAGTCTACATAGTGGATGTTGTAATACCTGGCAACTGCAGAAGAGAAGAGAAAACACTGGAGAAAAATCACAAACTATAAACACCTGCAAATAGAATGACTGTAAATCTGTACATCTGTAAAAGCAATAGTACCAATATCAATAGGTCCTTGGTTGTGGTTTCAAAACATCTGGAACACCACTTGAAGACCATTAACGCTAACAAAACCACCCTAGTCAATTGCAAAAGGCAGCTTTACTTGGAATAGCTTACATCCTGTGGTAATAACTTGAATGTCATTAAATAACATCAGCCTATCTCAGATTGTCAGGAGGATTTCATAGGTAGGCAAACTGTGAGACAACCATTATGTAGCACTTGAACACCATCGGCATTGACAAAATCAGCCAATTGCAAAAGGCAGCTTTGCTTGGAACAGCTTAATGTGCTGCTACAGTATGTCCCGAATTTCTTCCAACCTCCCAGCACATTCTCCATGGGGTCACTCAGAAATAGTTATAGAAGCTGCAGTTGGTACACAATTCAGCCACTCCTCAATTACTAGGACGATGCGTGGGAATGAATTTTAGCTCACGTACACAGGTTGCCAAATAGCGTTGGGATCAAATGCAGGTAGTCCTCGAGTCACGACCACAACTGAGCCCCAAATTTATGTGGCTAAGTGAAACATTTGTTAAATGAGTTCGACCCGTTTTACGATTTTGTCCCATTTTGCCACAGTTGTTAAGGGAATCATTGCATTTGTTAAGTTAGTAATACGGTTGTTAAATGAATCTGGATTCCCCATTGACTTTGCTTGTCAGAGGGTCGCAAAAGGGGATCACATAACTCCAGGGCACAGCAGCCATCACAAATATGAACCAGTTGCCAAGCATCTGAATTTTGATCACATGACCATGGGGATGCTGCAAAAGTCATAACTCTGAAAAACATCCATAAGTCACTTTTTTGGCGGCGTAACTTTCAATGGTGACTAAATGAACTCTCGTAAATCGAGGACTACCGTTATTAATTTAACAGTTTGTCTGCAAGGACGGGGTAATATCTTGGGGCGGAGGTTCAGATCCAAACATAAAGCAGTGTATAGCTGCCTGACAAGTAAGATGCCTTATTCTTCAGGGCTGCTCTGTAATTGCATCTGTATTCTTCAGAGGTGAGGATTCCAAGGAGCAGCTGTAGCATGCAGATGAAATAGTTCACATATCACATGTGTTTATGATGTGGTGCAGTGGTTAGAGTGCAGTACTGCAGGCTACTTCTGCTGACTGCCGGCTGCCAAAGTTTGGCAGTTCAAATCTCACCAGGCTCAAGGTTGACTCAGCCTTCCATCCTTCCGAGGTGGGTAAATGAAGACCCAGATTGTTGGGGGCAATAGGCTGACTCTGTAAACCACTTAGAGAGGGCTGTAAAGCACTGTGAAGCAGTATATAAGTGCTATTGCTATCATACCAGAAGTTTGTTCGTTTGTTTGCTCACCACTTGTTGAAGATTGGCTGCTGTGCTGGTGATTGCATTTGGAAATTGTTATCTATGTGCTTCTAACATTCATTGTGTTTATTTTCACTGCCGTTCAATTTCTAGCAATTTTGAGTGGCTTTGGTGGCAGCAAATGCAATAGTGCAGCATTATATTAACAAGGAGAGGTTTGACAACGATGCAAACAGCTGCAATAAGGAATACTTTGTTTAATTTTTGCCTGGAGTGAGTGTGTTTTGAGCCCTAAGAGGGAAACACTTTCATTACTTATTAGTAAAGAGTGTACATCTGTAAAATACCATTCAAACGTTGACTGATTTAGAAAACTGATGTCATTCAATTCAGATGTCCAGAGCAAATAGTCAGATTGGTTTATCTGAGTCAGGTTTCTAAATTGATTTATGAGGGAAGAAAACCGAGTTTCTATGTGCATTGAAAGTGTGAATCGTTAAAATCAGTTGGGAAGTTTCTGATACCATATTCAAACATATATTGTGATTTAGTTCAAAATGATTTGGAGATTTGGGTGGAATTCCCTCAAATCTAAACTCTGAAGTGAACACCTGCTTAGTCTGCCCCACCACTGCAATTTTAAAGGAGTTATAGGGTTCCATAAATTGTACGTATATTTACTAGTTAAAAGTAGATTTACAAACTTGAAAAAATGGCGGCTAAGGGACTTATGTGATTGCTCATTCTGTTGTCCTTGAAGGCCCCTCCCTCCCTTTCCTTATGTTTAAAGTAGACGTGGAAAACCAGCCTGCCAAACTGAAAATGCCTTCAAACAGAGGACTGACAGTCTGTCAAACAGAGAACTGTTTGCATCCTTTTGTTTACATAAGCATGAAGCCCATGTATTAACTTGTACAAGGAGCCGGTGTCAGTGGAGCAGGATACTTCAAAAGAGCATGACCTTTGCGAAGACAGCAGCAAGAGAGTTAGCATTAAATTAAAGATCCTAAGATAGAGAGAGATACCAGAACAGGGACCCTGTTGCAATCTTCTGCTCTCTAGATTGGAATGATCTCTATTGTCTAGATTCTTTTAAAAGGACAATTAGCTTGTCCCATATGGCAGGCAAACAATGGCTAGAAATGCCAGAAATAACTTATAGCTCAGAATTCGATGCATTCCTCTTTTCTTTTTTTTTAAAAAATATTCTGTGACAGACTGGAGAAAGGATCTAATTTTGGCATAACATTTGCATAGCTGGCTTCTTTGTGCTTCTGTGAGTCTAGGGCAGAGTCAAGGGTGTGGCATGTGGAATACAGTCATGAGTTGCGCTACAGTGAGGTTCAGGTGAGGGTCAACCGAGCTGTTCCAATTCAGATGAATAGTAGGTTCCCAAGGAAGCCTGTGCAGAACTGACAAGGTGTTTTCTACTCTTGGTTCAGAGAGTGTAACCCTGATTTGTCCTGTTTGCAGGCTTGTTATGTATGAAAGCACTCACTGTCCAAGATATGTGAATGCTCATCAAATAGTGAGCACAATGATTCGTTTTCAGTTTTTACCTTCTTACTCTCATTTTTAGTTTTCCTGTGTGAACCACCACCTACCAGCTAGCACAGGGCTGTGAGTACACACACCCAGTTTGCACAAACAGAAGCATTGCTACATATGATCTCACAGTGCACCCATACCCACCTTTCCTTCAAACTGGATGGTTTGCAAGAGAAAACAGTAGTCCTGGCGTCTCTTTCTTCTCCTTGCTAAATTGTTCAGAGAAGACATTCTGAATGAAAACGCGAGGAACCTGATTGGACAATATCTGATCTAGGGAAGGTTGATCTCAGAAATGAGAGCATGCAATTTTTTGAACTTTTCTGTTAAAAACAAGAAAAACAGATGCGAAAGAGCAGACATTGGGCCTGATTTTCTCAACGTTCACTGAAATGGTAGTTTTTGATCAAACCTCCAGAGAGTCTGGAATTTGCAGAACATTAGGCAGCTATTCTTCCGATATGCTTAAGGCCATCTTTCTCCAATTTAGTATCCTCTAGTCTAGATAGTCTAATCTAGTCCCTTGGATTGCAAGGCAATCAAACCGGTCAGTTCTAGAGGAGATCAACCCTGACTGCTCTTTAGAAGCAGTCCAGCTCCTGAAGATGAAACTTAAATACTTTGGCCACCTAATGAGAAGGAAGGACCCCCTGGAGAAGAGCTTAATGCTGAGAAAGATTGAGGGCAAAAGAAGAAGGGGACAACAGAGAATGCGGTGGCTGGATGGAGTCACTGAAGCAGTAGCAGTGAGCTTAAATGGACTCCAGAAGATGGTAGAGGACAGGAAGGCCTGGAGGAGCATCGTCCATGGGGTTGTGATGGGTCGGACATGACTTCGCAATTAACAACAAGTCTAGATACATTAGGAATACAACTTCCGAAACTCCCATTGCTATTTTTCATGCAGAGTAAAAATTAAGGGAATTTTAGTTCTTCTAGTGATCTGGACTGTACTAGGTCAGAAAAGCCTGTTTTAGGTATACGATCGATGAAAACAAACTCATTGTCACTCACTGGACAAGCTGACTTGTCCAAGTTAGAACAGCTTTACCCAACTTTCTCCCACCCACCCCCACACCCTACTGCATAGCATATGTTGGATACAACTCTGATCATCCATTCTTACGAAACCGGTGGAGGAAATTTGTTTGGATATGTCTGTATTTGTATATAATACAGAGGCAAGCAATTTATTATCATCCAAATGTTTGGACTAGAAATCTATACTGTATGTTCTAGTCAGCATGGATGATGGCCAGACACTCTGGGATTTTCATAATCCAAAATATTCGAAGCACTTCAGACGTCCTACTCCGAAAGTACTGAAGTGGTGTTACATGTAGTTTTGAGAATATGGTTTTGTATACTGTATTTCTGAGGCAGGGGGCTAGAAACAACAACAACAACAAAAGGATATGGAAAAATGTTGAGTAGCTTCATAGAGTACCCGAACTTTATTATAAAAAACATTCAACTGTCTAATTACGGAGCTGAAAATGCCATTCAAATGTACTGTATAGGTCAGGGGTCTGGAGCCGCATGTGGCTCCCTCTGCTGCGGCTCTCTGTCACTCAAAATATGTGTCACAACCGCCAAAGTATGAAATCCACTGGCACACGATTTATTCAGCTTTTCGACCCCCAGTAGGCCAACCATGGGTAAATCCAAGAAAAGAAAAGTTTCAGAAGAAAACAGAACATTTAATTC
>JAOYMU010000098.1:20402283-20412322 GCA_025802295.1 Psammodynastes pulverulentus
GGGTTGATCTCCTCTAGGACTGACCAGTTTGATTGCCTTGCAGTCCAAGGGACTCGCAGGAGTCTTCTCCAGCACCATAGTTCAAAAACCTCAATTCTTTGGTGCTCAGCCTTCCGTATGGTCCAACTTTCACAGCCCTACATTCAGATCTAGGCTCGGGTTTTAGCAAAAATCAGGAGAGACCTGCTGATACTGGCTACCACAGACCAACAGCTCCCCTCCATGCCTTTAGAAATGGTTTCATCTGCAGGAAATTCTATATTTGTGGATAATCTACTTCTTAATTGTAACAAACAAAACCCGATGAATTGCAGGAGAGAAATCTTAGATTTTTTTTTAAAAAATGGGTTCCCATCTCTTTCAGCTTCTTTAAAAGCAGTCTTATTCTTATGAAACTATGTGGGGAAAAAACAGATGCTGAATCACTCAGCTTAGTTTTTTTTTTCTTGTGCTAGTCACAATGATAAATATACCTTTTTATCTGGGAATAAAACTCTCTGGGCTGCGGGCACTCAATATGCTAAAAACTGTGTTCTTTTATATTCTGATATTCCAAAGATCTACTTTGTACCTATTCAATCACTTCTATTTAGAAATTGTTATCTGTTCTCCTTTACTTTACTTTCAATTATGATCTACTCTTTCAGCTAATAATAAAGTTCTCAGTTTTCACCTATCTGCTATTTCTTTTCTTTTCCATCTTGAAGCACATTGAAGAAAATTGCTACCAGATTTTATAATATCTCATGAAGATAATAATCTGATGAGATTAACTCCTTCCCTCCAAACCCTTTTTTCTCCTTTTGAACACATGCATTTAATCTCTCTGTGGTGCTACTGTCCACGTTTTATTGCCTGATAATTGGTTATTAATAGACCCTAAATGTCATGCGTGCAACATTTTAGGAGTATTCTTTTTTAATTGCAGGAAGCCACTTTTATATCTAATTTTTGTTATCTGATATGGCATTTAGTCCTTAACAAAGTAAAGGCTTGTTTCATTTTCAGGAATGTCTTGAGTACCTTGTAGACATAACTGCAGTTCTTCAAGGCTTGGGAGGAAGGGTTTATAAAAAAGAAAATAATACAGTATTACAATTATTACATTGTAACATGGGCTTTTCACATTCACATTGAAGAAGGTGGGTCTTTAAACTGATATAAGGCAATTTTTCTTAGATTTTACCAATCCTCTTGCTAAATTGGCCCAGGAGTCTTCAAGGGTTGGTTCTCTCCACAGTCTATTTTGATGAGCATGCAGAGGGATCAAAATATGATTTTTGTATTTGTAATACTATGAAGAACTGTGTATACCTACTGCAAGATGAGGAATCCCTCCATTTAGGAAACAATAGGACACATTAAAACCTGTGCATACATTAATTGCAATCATTTCTAAAACAATAACATAGTTCGACACTGGTGTCTCCTTGAGAAGAGCATCATAAAAGTTATTGCATTGTTGTTTTTAAACGTCACCACAAAAATGAATTTGCATTTCCTAATTTTCAACAGTCAAATTCTTGGCAAAATAAATGTAAGCATAATTTGTGCACCAATTGATTAATGGAAACAAATACAATCATGCAAAGGAAGGAAAAACTGAATCTAAATACATTTTTACTTATTCATTGATTTAAACGGATGTTCGGTTGCACTATGCTTAGACCTTGATACTGATAGTACATTCAAAATTTGGGCTATACTTTTTCCAGTAAGAGCATCGCCATGCTTTATTTAGGAGGCCTGGGACAAACTTCAATCCTGATCAATACAGACCATATTAAAATCAGCTTGTCGTATTAAATACAACCATTGCATTGCTGGAAGTCTCCTCTACAAATTAATACATTTACTGTTACATTCAATCTGCCCAGATTGTGATCCTTTTCTTGTCCTTGAACAACCCAGTAAATGGATCAACTTTAAGTCAACAAAAAGTTTAAATTTCTATGAAGGCTATGTTTGTGTTGCATTGCCTATTTCTGAATATATGCATATATGATGTCCATTTCTCATAATATTGCTAAATGAAAATTACAATATGTACTTTGCTGAAGGATAAGAATATACTGAAAACTACTCCCTTCAGCTTTAATCAATTGTTGCACCCTTGAATTGGGGGAGCAGAGATTCAAGTCCTCCCTCCACCATGAATTCATTAGGTGAAGTCAAGCCAATCACCATTTCTCAAGCTAGACTATTCAACATAGGGGTTGAGTTGATTAGAGAGGCAGGATTGCTGCATGCCTTGAGTTCCTATAGCAAAGGCAAGATTTTTAAAAGGACACAGTAGCTTCATCTGCAAAAATCAATCAGGAAAGGCAGACTTTGGTGTTTCAAAGTATAGCAACTGAGGTCTACTTGGTGAGGCAACATCTACATCAGTTTCCCAAGAAGCCTGGGTCTGAGATAAATAACAAGGAGATTTAATCAGATGGTGATTCCAAACTTAGCTCAAGCTGACTACCTTCCCCAGAAAGGACCAAGGCAATCATCAAAGCACTTGCTGACCCTCTGTCTTTTCTTCCAGAGGACAATTGTGGGCGATGCCACTGCACTCACTTCCCCTTGTCTGTCTCCCTCTCTCTCTCTCTCTCTCTCTCTTCCCCTGTAACCGACATGCCCCGTTTACAAGGAAGTCTGCGCTGTTCCCTAACGAGGTGCATTTTTCTTTCTGCCGGATTGTTAATTAGCTCAATGATCCTTGCAGATGTCTTCCTTGGGTTTATCAATCTCCCCTTGTGTCCCCGTCCCAGCTGAGGAACTGGTTGGGAGGTGAAAGGCAGATCTCTGGGCAGGATGGATGTTTATCACCTCAAGATCAAACCTGGAGAACCATAACACAAAGCTGAAGTAAGAATGGTGGCCATCTGAAGAAATACGCCTCTATATAATGGGTACATATGGTGGGGGGTTGTTTTTTTTTAATGGAAAGTCTTTATAATACCGGTAGTTATTAATACACTTAAAAGAGTCAGTGGGTTGTGGTGGTTAAAGTGCTAGAGGTAGAATGGGGAGACCCAGGTTCTGGTCCTCTCTTAGGCATGGAAGCCAGCTGGGTGACCTTGAGCCAGTCCCTCCCTCTCAGCCCAAACTGACATCAGTCTCAGTGACAACCGGCCTAAAAACAAATCTCCTTGTCACTTCATGCATTGTTTCCTTTGCTATGTGAACTACGGCAAGCACAGTGCAAAACAAATGGATTCCCAACCTAGCAGCACAAACCCTGAGAATAGTCACAATCCTGGTTTTTAGCAGCTTTTCTTTCTCTAAGAACATCTTTTACTGATTTATTGAACTACAATGGCCAGAGCATGCTGGTGGTCCACAAATACATAGGGAGGAGGCGGGGAGCATTAAATAAAGGAAAGATATTTAGGCCTCAGTGTCAAAGGCTGACACAGAAATTATGTAAGGGGATTTTTCCTCAGAGCTTCCCCTGCAAGCCACTCCAGGTCTAAGTAAGACATAAGTAAACTATCTTTAGAACAGCACCAAGCTTGTCTGCATAACTGCCAGCCACAAATATTTCCTTATCCTTAGCAAATGTAAAATACACACTCTTCTTATTCAATGGAAGGCAATCACCCCACTTTGATGCCCTGTACTTGTGCTGGGATTACAAATTCCAGGCTAGCTGAGATCATCCCAGGAATCAGTCACTCCTAAGTGATCTATGCTTGATAAGCTAAGCACCCACTGGGTGCTTCCTTTTCTCTTCCAGATTTGACAGAGGTTGAATTAAAATTGGCAAGGCCCCAAATCTCAATCATCTTCTTCAAATAAAGGAAAAAGTGCTAGAATGATTAGGCTATAATGGTGGGGAGATTTCAGTGATAGGAGAAGATGTGATCAAGTTGTAACTGAAGGCCTGCTCTTGACATGACAACATGTTGTGTAGTCAAAAATTACTTGTTACATTTTTTTCCTTTGTTTTGCTTTGGTCTTGTGTACCCATAATATCAATGATGGCCAATGCCACCTGCTCCCTCACATTAGTCTTTTATGAGGGGGCAGGCCACCACTAGTGCAAGCAGGTGAGAAGGCCTTGTCTTCTCACAAAAACGGTTGCCTTCCTCCCAATCACAAGAGAGAAACAAAGCATCAGCATTTTTGGCACCATCGTGGGGGGAAGTCTTCGTTTTATGCTGCAAATTTATAATATGTGTGGGGGCAATTTGATTTCTACGAAATCAAGTAAAAATCCCCACTTGGCTGGGGAAGCTTCCTGGGCAATCTGTTGATTCCACCATCTCTTCTATGAGCTATTTGGACCAGGAGGGCAAATGGGAAGAGATAGATAAGGGGAAGGCCTGTCACACCTGTTCCCTGGTCTGTTTCTCACTTGGCCTAATATTAGTCCAGTGAATCTGTCTTTATGTTAAAGAGAATAAGGATTTCTTTCTCTCTCTCTCTCTCTTTCCCTCCCTCCCTCCCTCTTGCTTCTTTTTTTAATGGCCAGTTTTATTTGTATTGGTAAATACAACAACCAGAAGATATCATTCCAGGTTGT
Source organism: Psammodynastes pulverulentus (assembly GCA_025802295.1). Taxonomy (NCBI): domain Eukaryota; kingdom Metazoa; phylum Chordata; class Lepidosauria; order Squamata; family Psammodynastidae; genus Psammodynastes; species Psammodynastes pulverulentus. Next base: position 20,406,800 of record JAOYMU010000098.1, read on the forward strand.
CCTTATGTGCTACTATTTGTTGAATCCATCCTATATGTGGTTGAAGTTTAGCACAAATTTTGGCAATTGCCACTGATGTCTGTGTTACAATTAGTATAACATGCATTTTATGTAATTTTACCACAGTTTAGAAGTTTTATTAATAATCACAGGTTTATGTATTGTATTGTGCTTTCTTCTGGTCCAAAAGGTATAATAAAGGTTTGAGCTAGAAGATATAAACTGCAAGCAAAAATATAGCAGTGCTAATAAAATCAGAATAGAATATATGAGTGACATTTGTAGAAATTATATATATATATATATGTGTGTGTGAAGTGTGTGTGTGTATCTCCTTAAAGTATTGATATAGAACTAACTCAATCTTTTAGCATATAATTAAATCTAAGCTTATGGACCATCTTTTGCACTATCTTCTCAATTTTGATATACTGTATTTATCCAGTAGATACATATTTCAATACAGTAATATGTATATGATATACTTAGATTTTTAATTATTTTTCTGTCCTTCTCTTCTGTGAGACGGTCTAATCTTGTGTGTTTCATAATCAATCTTTCACTTCCAATAAAATGAATGTAGCAGACATTGATAGCTGGGCTGAGGGTCTATGACAGCGGTGTCAAACTAAATTTCATTGAGGGCCGCTTCAGGGTTTGACCTCTGGAGGGCCAGCTCGACATCACTTGCGTTGGGGGCTCCTGTAGTGGCCCAAGTGCTCTGCCAGCAAAAATGGGCTCCCGAGCTTCATTTTCATCTGTGATGGCCTCCTGCAACCCTCTGCCAGGAAAAATGGAGCTCCAGGGGGCTGCAGTGGTAGAGATACTGCGTGCCGGTCCTTTGCTGTTTTCAGGGCAGCCCCAAGGGCCAGATCTAAGCACAGTGGGCCTGTGGGCCTTTGGTTTGACATCCCTGGTCTATGACAACTGTGTCAAGAGCATTTTTTTCTGGGTGGGACTGTTGCTGCTTAATTACTCAGTATTGTCTTAGCATTCTGCACATGCATAGAAGAACATCCTCTAACTCAAGCTCCTGCTCAGTTCAGATCTCCAATTAATCACCTCACAGAGTTGTTGTGGGAATGAAACAAAAAATAGGCCCCTGGACTTCCAAAGAAGCAGCAGTCTGTGGAAAGAACAATTCTGGGTACCATAGAGACTACTTCCAAATACGTGATCCTGGAAATCAGATCTTCTTCCTTTCTACCCACCCCAAAAGTTGCATTTTTAGTCATAATTCTGCACATGCATCGGGGTTAAATTCTCGGCTAGCTTATGGTATATCTAGAGGCTGCTAATACATTAGAAAATTGTGATTATCAGCTGAAGGAAGGATGGTTTGACATAAATTGATTGTCATGGAGCAGGAAACCATTAGGTGGAAGATAAGCTCCAAATGGAGTACTAGGGAAGAGCTGTTGTCCTCTGGAACAAACCCTGCAATTATATGAGGCATTATAAGATTTGGCAGACCCAACACGGAGTTAGTGAGAGGGAGAAGGGAGGGAAGACCGTATCTGCTCAGACTGAAATCATCTGGTGTGCTAGCATTTTGCATATTAATTAGTATCGTGGTAGAACGATCTTCAAAAGTTTTGCAAAGAATCAAAAGCGGTGCATTTGCTCGCCACAAAATTACTGCCAGAATTGCTGAGTGCACAAAACACGGGATAGCGGCAGATTCTACTTTTCAGGCTGACAATTTCCATCATTGTGGGATGTTGGTGGGATTGTTATGCATTTAAATGTTATTTAATTGGGTTGACGAGTAGCTGCAGGCCAGCGCACCAGCCGGAACGCTGGAAGCTGCATACGGGTAATCAAAATTCGCAAAGAGCTGGCGGCAGCAGGCAGCTTCTCATTGCTTCTAGCAAGTGGATTTATTGAGACAGACAAGCCTTGCGAGTTAATTTCCCTCTTCCCCTTCTCTGATGATGCTTTCTCCCCTGCTTGATGGAAACACTCAGAGACCTACACAATGTTTGTGCAAATAATGTACATGTGACGCTCCGCCATCTATCACCAAGAAATATTACTAATATTTAGCATTTATATAATGCTTGAGAGTGACCTTGCAAGGAAGCTACCAGCCCACAGCCACTTTGATTAGCCCACCTGCCCCTTCTCATCCGGCTTTATACAAATTCACGCCTAGCTCACCTGGAGGCAATTATTACTCACCACAGGTGAATGGCTATTTATTCAACTACTACAGGACTTCTCAAGTGCATTTACAGCTATTTTCTTAATTATCACATCAACAGTCCCATCTTGGTTTAATTATACACATATTGCAGAGTATGGCTTGAAGTCGGCCTCTGAAGTAAACCGGGCTTCCTGAGGCCATCTACACAATTCCCCATAGACATTCTACCTGGATTTTTCTTAGTTCCAAAGGCAGTTTTACAGATTATCCAATGTCGCCTCTGATATGACATAAGAAGGTGTGTTTAGTTGACCCAGCTTCCCCTTGTATCCTCACAATCTCGTGAGGCAGGTTAAAAAACTGAGAGATATGGATTGACCCCGGGTCACTACATTTAATGATAGAATCCATCTAAAATCCAGTATAATAACCACTACCCCAAATAACTATAATGTTTATAAGGAACTATAAAAGAATTTATTGAATGATAATTAGCAACTGATAATGGTTATGTTATATCTATCTATCTATCTATCTATCTATCTATCTATCTATCTATCATCTATCTATCATCTATCTCTATCATCTATCTATCTATCTATCTATCTATCTATCTATCTATCTAGATCTATATCATCTATCTATCATCTCTCTCTTGGTCTGTCTCAGATCCTATGAGAGAGACACCTAAATGCTAAGTACCCATGCATGACTATAAAAAAAGGGGTCAGGAGGTTAGATGAATCTGTTTTGTAAGGATTATAGGATAAATGATTTTGGTTGGCCTCAGATATATTGTATTTATTTCTGTTTCCGTTTTGAGTTAATTTTGTGTCTCCCCATTTTTAGCCTGATGTTAGCTGTCCAGAGTTATAGTATGCAAGTTGGGAGGCCATATAAATCAGGGAAATGAACGAATAAATAAAAGAAGATCAGCTTGCATATTCTAATTGACAGCTACCAAGATTTATAGAGAAAATCAATACAAACCGCCATGGGGGAGCAGATGATGATAGAGTGACCGATGGGCCTCTCAGTCTGCTTGTTCAGGGGTCACAACTGATGGGCAATGTCAAGACTTCCTTCTTATGGCTTGTCATTATTAAATGGGGCTTGGTCTGTTCAGCAAACAGCTCTTTAAACAGGCCACCTTTAAATACAGGACTATCTTCCTTGCAAAACTATATAGAGTGGTTCTTACAGAAAGCAGCAGCTAATGGCAAGAACTGCCCTGCTTGTCTTTTTCAAACCAGTGCCTGGAAATCCTATTACCAAATGACAAAGTAACAGTGACTGGGACACACATCTAACTACAAATGTATATTCACCCCTCCTTTTTAAAATAATAATAATAAACTAGAAAAAAAATCATGAAATATTGCAACCTGGCCATCAAAACTACCAGATTATGGATGAAACATATGACAATGATACCCATTGTCATCGGGGTACTTGGCACCATGTCCAACAATTTTACACAGTACTTCAACAAATTGCAGCTTCCTACAATAACACCAGTGCAACTGCAAAAAAATGTGCTACTCAGAACATCATATATTTTAAAAAGATACTTGGTTGATACCTAGGACGCTGGCAGCAACCCGTATCAAGCATTAGCACCAGTCACTGGTATTTGTGATGCATTTTTAAATATTCAGTTGCTGGAGTTTCATGTTTAATGAATAAAAGAAATAATAATAGTAGTAGTAATAATAATAATGATGATGATGATGATGTAGTAACTGACCACATTTCATCTCATAAGAGAGGATGAAAATGTATTAGATCAAATAAATGGGATGTTGTAAAAATTGCTGATATGAGGCAGATATTAAGCTCGAATTGCAAATTATAGCCAGAATCTCCAATTTCAATCCAATCAGAAATGTTGGATTGGGGGGCAGAGCCAGCTGTCAGGGAGAGAGGCTGCGGGGATGGGATTCTCCATTCACAAAGCCTCCGTTTGCAAGGCTCTACGGAGCCGCAGGGAAACCTGGAGGGACTTCTGAAGGTGAGGGTGCCCTAGGAACCCCAGACGGGTGATGGTCCTCTGTGAAGGAAAGGAATATAACCCAGGACAAGTAGATGGAGAAAGGCCGGCCAGCAATGGCCAACTAGAAAGCTGACAGCTGGTCAATTAAGTGATGAATAGCGGGATGAAGGACAATCGAACTGACAATTTTGGATACTACCACAACATGAACTGAACAGAGAGAGGGGAGCGTGATCGGCAGCAGATCTTGAAAGAGAAACCTGGCAGAAGGTAACACTAGGAAATAGCGGAATGAGCAGTGAGATTAATGGTGGGTTGAAAGATTGCTTGAAATAGTTAGAAGAAACACCAGGGACAAAAGAGATCAGGAGCCAGAAATGAAAGGCACAATAATAGCAATAGCAATAGCAATAGCACAGAGCCTGGCCAGCTATCCAGTGCGGTTCATTTGGTAATGGGATTACTGTCTTTGGATCCATAGAGGCTTAGCCACAGTGAACCAACCCAGGCACCACCCATCACTAATGTTGAGAAGAAATCAACAAAATTCCATACTGGATCGGTCATCGCCCGGATCAACAAGGACCGTGTCAGATGCTATGGCTCCTGGACATCTGCCGAAAAATGGGCTACAGAGCTCAGTTGCTACTGCTGGAGAACCAGGGCGTGCAATTGTAAAGCAACTGGGACAAAATCGCAAAACTTGGACAACTGAAGAAAATCGAGAAATCATCAAATGTTATCATCAGGCAGAACCAACAGCCCAGGGATTTCAAAAAAGAATGATGCAACTGGAAAGGAAAAACACCCAGAAAGTGACGTAACTGAACAAAGATTCATCTGTAATAAAGTTTTCAAAGATGTGGAAATGCAACATCTAGAAATAGTGGCTAAAAACAAAACAACAAGTAATGATGAACAAGCTGAAGAAACTGCTCCAACACCTGAACAAGCTGACCAACCAGTGGAAGAAACCAACATACAGAATGACGATCCTCCTGTGCAACAACTCGAAAGTGTACAGCTAAGTGATCTAGCAAAAATGATGAAAGAAAAGATTGAAAACCACATCAAAGAAAACACAGAAAGAAAAAGACTATAATTCGCAAAGTGCATAGCAAATGAGGTAAAGATCTGTTAACTGCTTAAACAAGATTTTAACTTCCATCCCATCCAACACACTATATGAAACCAACCAACTAATGTAAACTCCAGCCGTCATTATAACTGCAGAACTGGGTTATAAAATGCCAAAAAAGAAACCCACTGGAATACCAAAGTGGAAAATTCGACTTGAAAATAAAATAAAAAAACTACGAGGGGATGTCAGCAATTTAAAGTACTTGAAAGAAGGAAAACTAAAGAACAAAAAGCTGAAGAATAG
>JAOYMU010000098.1:20421222-20435213 GCA_025802295.1 Psammodynastes pulverulentus
CCAGCTGGGTAGGCGTGGCTGGGTGATCATGTGACTGGGTGGAGCTCAGACAACAGTAAGTCTGGGCATACTGCCAAGAACATTTAGCTGTTCTATAGGTTAACCAAGAGGCAGTTTCTGTAAGCAGGGCAATAAAGATGAGGATAGAAACACCAGAATGTTTCCTTCCTTACAGGATTAGCCCTGTAAAGTGGAAAAAAACAAAAGATTTCTTCCAACAACCGGTTCTCTGAATCGCTTAGAAAGTTAACAATCGGTTCTTGCGAATAGGTGTGAACCTATTGAATCCCACCACTGGTAGGAGGTTACAGCAAGAGAAAGGATTGAGGAAAAGTGCAGAGGCATTTTGTATGCATTACTCAGAAGTCTTGTCAAAGAAGAGTAGGACATAGAAAAAGCATTTAGCAAAGGTTGAACTTCTCTGGCACAATTTCTCTGAAAGTTCCAGAGGAAAGGATAGTTCATAGCACCCAACCCTCAGAGGATTTGCTTCTACAGTACGTAGTTACTTCTCAGAATAACAAAAGAACAGAGTTGGAAGGGATCTCAGAGATCTTCTAGTCCAACCTACTGTTCAAGCAGGAAAACCTATACCCTTTCAGACAATCTCTTAAAAACTTCCAATGTTGGAGCAAGAGCACCCACAACTTCGGTAGGCAAACTGTTCCACTGATTAATTGTTCTAGCTGTCAGGAAATTTCTCCTTAGTTCTAAAGTTGCTTCTCTCTTTGACTACCTTCCATCCACTGCTTCTTGTCCTGCCCTCAGGTGCTTTGGAGAATAACTTGACTCCCTCTTCTTTGTGGTAGCCCCTGAGATATTGGAACACTGCTATCATGTCTCCCCTAGTCCTTCTTTTCATTAAACTAGACATATCCAGTTCCCATAACCATTCTTCATATCTTTTAGTCTCCAGTCTCCTAATCATCTTTGTTGTTCTTCTCTATTCATGAAATAAAAAAACTTGTATTTGTAGTACACTTTAGAATCGTCTCAAATAACTGTATGACAACATGCCTTGATTAATCTAGCAATGCCAGCCCATCTACCATAATTAATCTGGCAGAGCCTATATTATTAAAATCAACAGATTACTTTTTAAAAGACTTCACATATTTGGCAACAATCAGCTGCTAAATAACTGAGATCTAAGGCCTTGCAGCCACTCGATGCAGTATTAAAAAGAAGAAAAATACAGTATGAACAGTATTTATATTTTTGAGAAACAATAGAGATATATTGAACACCGGTGAATAGGACATTGATCATTTAGCTATTCTCTAAAAAGTATCGCTGATATTTTTTCCTGTCAAAAGTGATTGTGAATCACTTTATAATATTACAGTTTTCCATTGAAATAAGGAGATCGATGACAATTACTATAGGGGCGAAACAAATTATTTCGATTGTCAATGATACATGCTAAAAAAAATAGAATTTATAGACACGAGCTCCCACCCCTTCCGATGTCTCAGTAAATTTATTTTTTTGCAACATTTCTGCCCCAATGTTGCAGGACTTGTTTTATCATCAAGAGCCTATGGAATTCAAAGCCAGTCAATTTCCTGATTAAAGGTTCATTTGGTGAATAAATATGTGTAATTTTCATGTAATTGTTCAGTTAAATAGGAAGTCTCGTTCATCATGAACATCTCCCTCTGCAATTAAAGAATAAATAACTCACAAGCCACCTGGTACTGATGCTGTAAAAATTGGAAAAGTGCCCCATCTCAAGGCACAACCATCAGTAAAATCCCAGAGAACAGGCAAAATAGAAGAGTGGCCTCAGTCTCCCTTTGCAAGTTCAGAGTTAAGTTCTGGTGAAAAAAATTGATCCACCTGTGGGAACTTCTGTGGTCTGAAGAATTCAAGTGATTTCAAGTGTCATCAACAAATGACATTATGATTCAAACTGATTACAAAGCACTTCAGTGTCCTTGGCAGTATGTATATCTCCTAGTATTGGTTCCTCTGGACCAGGGGTGTCAAATTCACATCATCATGGCAATATCTTGTGACGTATCGTGACTTTTTTCCCCTTCACTAAACCAGGCATGGGCATGGCCAGCAAGTGACGCATCCGGGCCACGGGCCATGAGTTTGACAGCCCTGCTCTGGACCATCAACCTAGCAGTCCTTAAGTTCCTTCAAACATTGTGATGTTAACTAGTCAATCTTAGATCTATCTTATTTCTTCTTCAGTTCAACCTATTTCAGAGTTGCTTTGAAATCTGCAGAATCTGATTAGGCTTCAATGAAGAAAGGAAGATAAAAGGGTGTAAAGAAAAACCTTACATGGGGTAGCCATAGCACAGGAACCGAACTGCTAGGTTGTCAGAAGCTGGGGCAAGTAACAGGAGCTCACCCCGTTACATGGCACTAGGGATTCAAACTGCTGAACTGCCGACCTTTTGATTGACAAGCTCATCATTTTAGCCACTAAGCCACCGTGTCCCCTAATATATATGTAATATATATCCCCTAATATATATGTAGTCCCAACCAAAAATCAGGAGTCTGGTAGCACCTATTCTAATAAATTTTATTAAAAGGCATAAAAGGCATAAAATGGCTAGATTAAAATAGGATTCAAATTGGGGTGAAATTTAGGGAATGGGGGGAGAAAGATTGGTTATGCAAATATAGACTGAATGTGAGACAGATTACAAGGACCAATAGACTAATTCAGCTTTCCTCTTGCACAATCCCAGCTAGATAAATTGCAGAGTCGACGTGATGATTTTATGGTGTGACAGAAGCCAAAGGATTTAGCTTTACAAGACCGCTGCATAATTTTTAAAATATTTTTTTAATCCTGCCTTTATTTTTTTTATAAATAACTCGAGGCAGCTAAGATATCTAATACACCATCCTCTTCCTAGTTTCCACACAATGGCAACCCTGTGGGATGGGATGGACTAAGAGAACAACTGGTCTCCCATCCAGCTTTTACGCTAATACAGGACTATAACTCACCGTTTCTTGATTTCTAGCCAGGTTGTTTAACTACTAGTGCTTTTTGCCATCAGATTAGCTGAAAACCTTGGGCCATTTAAATGTATAATGGTTAAAAAAAAGACAGCAAAATGAAAATAAATTGGATTACACAAAGTGTCCCCATTTCTGTTCAACTGTAGTTATTAAAAAAGAGTGCCATCCCAGTGGCACTGCAGGGACTCACCGTGATCAAACAGTGTGTTGATCTTAAATGTCCAGCAGAATTTGTGTGATTTTATGAATTCCATGAAATCAGAGTAGCTGAATTTACAATAAAAAGACAAAGCAAAGTAAAACCATACCAGTAATTTTCAGTAGCCTTCTAAGCCAACAAACTCAAACCATCTCTAACAATTATCATTTACAACAGCACTGAAAACCTGCATGAAAGAAGCAATTTACAACACTTACTGAAATTTGTAGGGTCAAGTTTAAATGGAATACTTTCAGCGTGGAGTTTTGTAGTGTTACCTAAGGACAGCCAACCACATGTTCAAAACAGGAATCTTCTAGCAAAGGGTTCTCCCAAAACCAGATTATTATTTTTTTGTATTTCTGTACTAAACCGGGGGAATTAAAACCAGAGAGAATGAAAACAAGATGGAGACATGTAGTGGAAAATTCAAACAAGTTTCCAGAAATGGGTGAGGCTAAGAGTGGTTTATGTGTCTGAAAAGGAGGAAACCTGCTGTTCCCAAAAAATAGCTCTGGGAACAAGTCATTTGCCATACTTTCTATGTGGCTTTTGCAACATTTTTGTCCTCCAAATGGAAGACTCGGGTCTCAAATTTCTCTATTTTGGTTAGGCCAGAACAGTAAATTCTTTCATCACCTCAGCATTTAGAAGTCAGGGATTTATTTTTTTTTAATCCCAAAAAGTGATTCTCACCGGATGCTGAAAAAAAGGCAGACGATTCAATACAAAGTGATCTTTGATGCAAGTGAGAGCTAGGGAATTGCTTTGATTACTTCCCGCCCTCCATTGACAAGCCTGTGGCTTCCCCTCCAGCCCTCAAGTCCATCTGTTCGTTCCGAAGTAAAATCTCAGATTTCAGGTTAATGTAGCAGGAGATCAAAAGCTGGATGGGGCAGGTTGGTTGGGATGGAGAGGAGGGCTGAGGTAATGACTTCAGACTCTAAGGAAAGAGTGCCTTGGGACTTACATCCTCAAACCCCCAAAACTTAACCTTAAACTGTTTACCTCACTCCATTCCTAAGAGGCCTGTAAGGGGGCGTGCATAAGCACACCAGCGGGCCTACCGTCCCTGTCCTACTGTTCCCATTTATTATGTATATACTTATAACTGTTTATACTTATATGTTTATGTTATGTTTATACTTGTTTTCTCATACATGCTTGACAAACTAAAAAAATAAATAAAATAAACACGATATAGCCATGTTTGACTGCCGCTTTCTAGAAATAGGCAATTCCATGGGGCATCTTTAGTGCCCCATCAGTGCCCAGGGAGGAAAGAAGGAGAAACTTGCAATATTCCAAACTCCTTTATTTACAAATATACAAAGTGAAGCAGCATCCGTGTTTCAAAGAAAACAGTGCATTCTTTTATTATAACTTCTCATCAATCAGCTACAAAATCTGGACTTTTGCCACCATGGGTAGCTGCGCTGTTCTTTTCCTTTTGCCTGTGGACGTCATAACCCAGGATCCTTCAATCCATCAAGAATGTCATCATGTCTTTTAGTGCCTGCTATTTTTAACATTCCTTCATCTATTATTCTTTGTTTTGGTTTGGTGTTTATACTTTTTAAAGTATTTGTTAACTGTTTTTAGCTGTATTGTATGTTGCCCAGAGTTGCTTGTTTGTGAGAAGCGGTGGTTATATAAATTGGTTTAATAAACATTGGCTAATGGAATGCTATTATTCATAATATAAAAAAAAATATTTCAACTTCTCTTAAAAATCAGCTCCATGGGGCTAATGTATCAAATGTGTCTCTATTTTAAGAACCCCAGTATACAAACTAGCTATCTAGGTTAGAGCAAAGGCTATAGCCTTCACATCTCCTTCAGATTCTTAATTGTATGGAAGTTCTGGTGGTTAAGGCACCAGACTAGAAAGTAACAGACTGTGAGTTCAAGTCCCACCTTAGCCACCAAAGCCAACTGGGTGACCTTGAGCCTGTCTTTCTCTTTTAGCCAAACTCTGAGCTGTTGTGGGGAAAACAGAGGAGGAAAAGGGATTAGATGATTTCACTACCTTGAATTATTTGTAAAAGTAATAAAGGTTAGTAATAAAAGTACCGTAGTAAAAAAAAAGTAGTAAAAGTAATAACATTTAGACACAGCTATGACCTACTTGGATATCCTAACTAAATCTGATTTCATCTTGGCTTATGTCAAGCTTCTCTTGAAGCCATTTTAGCAGTAGCATGTTACAAATGCTTTTTTATAAATACTGTAAATGCAGTAAATATTTCTCTTGAAAAGATTAGCCTTACGCTGACATGTATTCAGAATTAATTTCTTATTTAATTATTAAAATACGGCTGATTTAAATGGGGCAACACCTTTTTCCCAAAATGTATAAGAGAGTCCTGTGAAGGGAGACTAGATATGTCCATAAATATATTAAGTGAAAGACGTGAGGGGAGTTACCTTGAATGGATGTTGATTGCCTTTCAGCCATAAATGAAATCAAGAGGGTTTCCACTTGGAAAGATCCTTGGAGATACAGCTGGCCATCTATATTTTAGAATAATTCCAGAAAGGTTCTACCATTTGATTAGTATTAAGTATGGGTCCCTACTGATATTAGAATATCATATTTGTTATTATTAAGTTAGTCACACAGTCAGTCAAATGTTTGAACTGGATTTGGCGATTAGGAAATTTTGCCCACCTATCAAGTTCTTCTCGAGGACCTAGATAGGCAGATGCTGTTTAATATTATTAAAGATATTGTTGCAGGATATATAAGCTGTTCTAAGTAAAGTTGCTTTTTGCAATTGACTGAGGTGATTTTATCAAAGCCGATGGTGTTAAATCTTTTGGAATTGCTGCCTATTACTTCTTGGTACCACCTAGGCTTTCTTTCGCCAGAATTGTTCTACTTCTATTTGCAGGTTTTTATACTTTGTGATTTCTCTCCAGCTCTTGCTCTTCTACTCTGTTTCCAGGAATTGCAATGTACATTATTATCATATACACAACAGTGCGAAATCACAGCTGCCAATCTTTTTGACTGGTGTTGACCTTCATGTACATTGAGTTCTTCCCAAAGATATCCTTAGCTTGTCATAATATATTGGCGTAGTGTATGCATGGATCCAAACGGTGTGGCCTTTTGGAATTGAAAAATGGAAATTTTGTCAACGTGCAGATTTACTGTGTTGTCCAAGACATTTTTAAAAGTAACCAGTTTGTTACTAAGCACTGGGACCACCATGGCAGTTTATGCCATAATCTTTCAACTTCGATTTTCAGACCTTGATACTTTCTGATCTTCTCCAATTCTTTATCTACTATTCTACTATTCCCTGGTATTGCCATATCAATTATCTACACTTTCTTCTTTTCAACCACAGTTAATTCCCTATATTCATGGAGGGTTCTCTACAATTTGTGGAGTGGGAGTACCCCACCAACAATGAGGACTACGAACTTTCTCTTCTTGTTGTTATGAAAGCTTAGATTCAGAGGAATCCATCACAAAATTTCCGAGTGATAAATTAAAACTGTATCCTTGGTGCCGTTCGGACACACCGCAAGAGGGGTTTTGTTCATGGGTGCCCATTTCTAAATATGTTGCCAAAAGGACCAACCATGGATTGTGACATCACACTAGTTCTTTCCTATTGGTGTTGCAGCATTGCACCCAAGCACTTGAACAGGTGGAGTTTGTATCACAACGTGCTTCACCACTTGTTTTCTATCACAGATGCCTATAATTCTGCTGCGGAAGGTATTTCCAATGAAATTAGTCTTTCCCTATGAGCACAAAGGCAATGTGGTTTCCCTAGACCTCCTGATGATATGTATGTAACAAGCTGATAGGAGATGGTAACAGCTGTTCTTGGAGATGGAGATTGAGTTACAAGGAAGCCTAGAATACTTTTTGTTCACTCTGCGCGGGGAATCTGATGGCAGTTAGACCATCAAGAGTACAGTGAGCTCTCAGCACTGGGTTAGCAGCCACATTCCATCTAAAAGTAAAGGATTAAATTCATGAGATGTATAGATATCCAAATTAGAAGATGGTGTAGGAGATTTAGTACATTTGTGATGGCAGCGACTTCAAAACCAGAGAGGGGGCAGGAAAGCTCTCTGACACCTTTTTATGTCACCAAGGTATATAAGCACTGAGGCAACAGCAAGTTCTAAACCACCATATATATTTTTTACATTAACATGTGGAATAAAGTCATGAAGAGCTCTTCTAGCTTTCTTTTTTAAAAAAGAGAGAACCTCACCAAAAAGAAAGAAATAGAAAGGAATGAACAGCTCAAAACCAACCCACTTGTGGGACAGATGCCATAGTAGGCATACCTGTAAGCTGTATGTAAAGAATGTTTATTCTTCTTACTTTTAGTATTGGCTATTTATCTAAATTTCTGGTCCAATGGCTGCGTACCTGTAAGCATGTACAGAATTCTTTCTGCCTTATGAGAAAATGAAGTAGACCTACCACCTATTTTTCTGTCTTTCGTACAATATGGCAGGCGAACTTCAACCCCCTCCAAAGAACCCATTATGCTACAAACACAAGGCTTATGCCTTGTCAAGCAATACACGCCAGAAGGCAAAGATGGCACTGCTGCATTGGTTAAAACTATTGTAACTCCATAGTTTTCAATCTGATAGGTGGCTAAAAGCATAAAATGAGAGTCAGGAATGTCAGCTATGGGTTGCACAAGCTTGCTTCCTGCTGATCGTAGCTGAAAATCTGCAACAGATGCTAGACCACCTCAGCATGAAACATAGGAAGGGGAATGGCACAAGATTGTCACAGTTGCCAAGCAAAAGCAGGGCAGGATCTTAACCCAAGCCTGGAACTCTTGAGTTGTTGGCTAAAGTGACTTGTTGCTCTATGCTAGGGAGTATCCAACCTTAAGACCTGGGGGCTTCCAGAATTCCTTAGCCAGTCATGGATCTTAGGGTGCTCTGGATTGCCCAACTCCCTCTCTCTCTTTGCTCCCCCTCCTTCTCCCTCCCCCCCTCCCATATGTGTGTGTGTTTGTGTGTGAGTGGCTGACTTTTAGAATGCATTCTCTGACCCTCTTTAGATGCTCAGAATATTCAGAAATACTTAGTCCTGGATGTAGCCTCTCCAGAGAGGATACAATTAAATTCTATTTCTGTGTAGCAGAAAGACGTGTTGGAAAACAGGGGTGCCTGCTTTCAAACCATATAACATCCATCCTCACCTGGCTCCATCAAAGCAGGCAGAAAAGAGACCTTCATATACCCACACATTAATTTGGATTTTTACCCTCTGCAAGACAAAGAAATCAAAGAAAACATGAGCCACAAAAAAGCAACTATTTTTTTTTTAATTCACAAATATCAAAGAGTGCAATACAGTTAAGTAATTCTGGGCAGTGGGAGAAGGCCAAGGGAGGAATTGGGGTGAAGTGAGGAGTCACCCCAATGGAAAAACAAGTGTCAGTGCTGTAACAACATTGCCAGCCATCTCCACTGCATCGTAGCCGAGCCAGGCCTGAATGGCTTCTGTTCCACAATGGAGACAGCTGCATTTTATCAGCTGTCAATCACTCATCCTGTCTCAAAGTGAGACTCTTAGCTTGTCATATCAATGCTAGAAATAAAATGGGTGCATTATTAATTAAGCATTATACATTCGAGTAAACAGTAAAGAATGGGTATAATTTTTCTTTTTGAGTAGGTAATCACTGACAACATAGCTGGGCCAAGCAAATACCATTCGGTGTTCCAAAGTAGCATCTTATTTGACATTTTCCATCATAGCAATGCATAATTCACAACAACAATGCAGATTATTCATCCCCACAGTAACCCACCAGTATTCTCCATTGTAGGAATGTGCCAATAGTAATCTGGACCGAAAATAGTATGGAAAAAAAAAGAATCCAGCAATTCTATAGAACCCAGATGCTGTTTTCAAAAGAAACTCTCTTAAGATTCTTAAGTTACAATTCTTATTCCTAGAAGAGAAACCATACTGATTCGCTACAGATACCAATTGGAAGACCTGAGAACTCTGTTGTGGTGCATGCTTAGAATCAATGTTATTGTTAGTTAGAGCAAGGATGGGGAAACCCTGGCCTTTCCCAAATCTTGTTGGATCATGTTGATTAAAGGCTGTTCAGTCAATGTTCAAGATCTGAAGGATGATAGATGAGAGGACAAATGCAAAAACTAAAATAAATGCACAAACGGAATTCAGTAGCTTCAACTGAAAAGGAGATATATCATCAAACATACCACTGTACATTACTCTATTAATTTAGTACAAGGTGGAAGATGCTGGCAATATCTCAATGAAAGCGATGTCCTTTTCTTTCCTAAGGTCAAATAAATACAGTGATAGCAGATCTCTATTTAAGCCTAGGTTGCCCTCTTAATATGGCACAAGATTCTTTATACAGGGAGTAATAACTGCTTGGTTAAAGGAAGCAAAGGGTCATCCCATAGCTTCTCCAATAATTTTTGTCCAACTGAGTTCAATGTAAATACAGGTATTCCTCGACTACAACATTTCATAGTGACTATTCAAAGTTATGGCACTGAAAAAAGTGATTTATTACCGTTTTACACACTTATGACCACTGGTGGGCTTGGAATAACTTAATAACCGGTTCTCTGGCTGGGTAAGTGTGGCCGGTTGGTCATGTGACTGGGTGGGTAACGTCACTCATCACATCCAGCCCCACCTCCCGGCCACTCACCTCAAAGGCAGAGGTAGGATTCAGCCAGTTGAGGCTAATCCCACCACTGGCTGGCCCCACCCCCACCCGTTTTTCAGACCGTTTTCAGAAAACCAGAAACGGCCAGAAAAACGGCCAAAAACCCAGGGTGTTTTTCTGGCTGTTTTTTGGACCGTTCTCAGACTGTTTTGGGGCTATTTTCAGGCTGTTTGGGGAGCATTTTTGCCCTAAAAACAGCCTGAAAATGGCACAAAAAATGTCCAGAAACAGCCTGGAAAACAGCCGGAAAAACGGGCCGGAAAAATGGCCAAAAAACAGATTTTCACTTAACAACTGTGTCACTAATTTCACAGCTGCAGTGATTCACTTAACAACTGTGGCAAGAAAGGTCATAAAATGGGGCAAAACTCACTTAACAACTGTGTCACTTAGCAACAGAAATTTTGGGCTCAATTGTGGTCGTAAGTCAAGGACTATCTGTATTTGTGTTCATCTGAGGCATGGGTGATATGTTATTTTATCCCAGCAGTATTCCTTTTTTTTTTAATTAAGAATATCCTCTTCCTAATCTTCCTAAATGTGATCCAGATTTTGAGCGGGTGGCCCTGCTGTAGTGCCTCTAGTCTGGCTAACATCGTCTCCCTAGACATGCCCCAAATGAAATCAGGATCCTTTCATTCACCATACGTATCCTCCATTGCTCATTTCTCAAATCAGCAAAATTACAAATGCTGTAATCCATCCTATCGGCTATATGAGAGCACTATCATCGTAGTTTTGGCTTGGAGGCTATGAAAGGAAAAGGGCTCCAAAATAATGTACCCTCATTTTAAATGTTCCAGACTGGCATAAAATCATGCATTGCTACCTATTAATATGGCTCCTCAAAGCCAAAGATGGATTGCTGTATTGCAGGATACGCCCAGCTTTTAAATAATAAACTCTTAAAAGTCATGGCAGGTAGCAATACCTAGTAAACCTACCTGATTGAATAAGAACCAAATAAACCTAAATAGGACTGGACTAAATTAGTAGTTGGCTAAGAGACGACATGAAAATCAAAGGATTTAGGACTAGGATTTTTTTTTTAATCCTGGAAGAAAACGAAGACAAATCACTTCTGCATTATTACGAAGAAAATCAGAAGCCAAACTTGATATAAGGGGATATATATAACTTACACAGGATAGCACAAGAAATGAAGGTTGAGTGGCAGAAATAGATTGCTTCTGAACCAAGTTCAGCTCTGCAATGATCAACATACACACCCCATGCTCAACACATCTATTTTGTTGGATTTTAGTGATGGGGCTACCCCCCAAAAGCACAGTAGCCACATTGAGGCAGTATCAATAGAATATTTGTAGCTCAAGGTTGAACTGTGGTATCCTTGGTACTTTCTGAGCTTGGCTGGTTTTTTACAAACATTTCATTATCCAATTATCCAACTAGGTAACATTTAACAGTGCACTGATAATGTTACCTAGTTGGATAATTAGGCAATGAAACATCTGCAAGAAAACAACCAAATTCAGACAGCACCAAAATCCCTACATTCAGACAGTGTTTAATCCAAGCTTACTTAGTACAGCAACAATAAAGGAGTGTTTCTACAAATTTGTGGGGGGGGGGGGTTCAGGATGTAGCAGGCAGTTGAGAAGACTGCAGGGCACTCTGGTCTACACTTGCATTGTTCCTTCAAATTCCTGAACAGATATTTCCAGAAATTCTGCTGCTGCTTCAAACTCAGCAGTTGGCCAAAAGTAGCTGGCTGCAATTTTTAATTCAAAACAAAATCAAGAACTGAGGAGAAGGCGGGGAGCATCTTCCCCTACCCTTTCCTCTTCTTTGTTCCTTTCCCAAACATCCATGGATCAAAAAGTAGAAAGGAACGAGATGTGGACTGCCCGTCTCAAAAGAGTACAGTAATGCGGAAACATACAGAGCCACAGATCTCATTCCTCCTAGTTCCAGTTAGAACTTTTCTAGTGTTCTAGAACCCAGTTTAATTCTTCCGATATGCAAAAGTGAATCACAGCAGCATTAAAAGTAATTATGAGGAGGCAGTTCCCACCGTTGCCATAATGCACACCTCCCTCTTGATTCACAATTTTGGCTCTGCGTCAGAGCATCTGCTCTACATATAAAAAATTGAACAGCTCTAGGCTTTAAAGAGCTATAGATGGAGTAGACAACACTGGGCTAACTCAACTGGTAGTCCATTAGCATAAGTAGTGTTAAGGAGCCACATCACTCCCAAAGGGCAAAGATTTAGGCCAAAATCTCAATTGGAATATTGTTGCACAAAACTGCAGCATCAATACCTACTGTGAAGTATACCAAGACACGGATAGCCAACTGAATAAAGGCACCTAAATAAGTGTTAGCACCAAGGACAATATATTCTGGCTTTGTCCTTTATATATAAAAAAATCTGGATCATCTCTAAATGATGAATTAACCTCAGGAGGGTAAACAAGAGTAGTGAAAGTGTAAAAAATATGTAGACCGAAGGCTAAACGATTCTTCTAATGAGTCCAGTAGAAGAATTAATGCTTCTGATGTTATCCAGAAGCCACGAGAACCAAAACAAAGGCTCTTGGCTTTCTTCAACATGGAATTCTCAGCTAGTCCGTGATGAGAGCCATCAAGCCTAGCTCTTCCAGTTTTGCTCGGATGATGGCATCCCAGCCTTTGTTAGCTTTGGGATTGCGAGGGGACGGGTGCATTACTCCCTCTACTCGTACGGGGATACCAGCGGCTGACAGAGCCTTGTGGGCACGCTGTTCAGCAAAGCGTCCAACCCCAACGATTGTTGCGACACCCAATAATTTCACAGCTTCACACAGGGCATCATCACAGATCTGAAGAAGCTGTTCACGCTGAGCAGCTGGCAGGTCGGCCGGTGTCAGATTGCGCCCGCTTTGACTGACAAAGAGCAGCGGGCAATGGTTGTGTACAAAGCAGTGTTGGAAGAACTTCTCAGGCTTGGTACACACAGAGCGGAAGAAGCCCCAGAAACGGGCTCCGCTCACCTCCGTATTGGGGCACTCCAAGCCTCGGATGGGCCTCTTCGGGTGTTCGCATGCCGGCCGAAACACCTGTCCACTTATCTGCAGCCAGTCTCGAACAAGCTGCACTGCTCCGAAGGGCACCTAGAGGAGAAATATGTTATGAGAAAGGTTTCTTGATGTGGGCATGAAGTGGAGGTCTGCATTTGCTTCAAGACATCTGCAGTGGACATTTAACCCTTAAGTTGGGAAAAAAATCATCCTCCTAAAAATGGAGGGGGGAAAAAACACATTACAAACACATTTTCCTCTCAAAATATGCCACCCTTCAGTAGAGAGAGATTCCTCCATCAGGGTGCTACTCTATTCTCCGTTGTTTAGCTCCTCAGTATCACTTCAGGAAATAGTTCAGGCAACTCACATGCCAAGAAGGAATGCAGTGCCACAACCATGCTGAAATTAAACACGTCTCAATAAAGGCCAATGCAGATGACAATTTTCACAATGGGAAGAAAATAGAAAAATGTGAGTGAGTGAGTGAGTGAGTGAGTGAGTGAGTGAGTGAGTGAAGGAAGGAAGGAAGGAAGGAAGGAAGGAAGTTCAATCCTAGGTAGAGGCTAATATAGACTCTCCTGCTCGAGCAGGCAGTTGGACTAGATGACCTCCAAGGTCCCTTCCAACTCTATTATTCTATCTATATAAGATGGGGAAAGAGGACTAGGAGCCTGAAGCTCCAAGGCAGAGGGCTATTGAGGAATGCACTTTATCCATCCCATGCTTCAAAAACAATTGTGATCTCACTGAATACAGTGTAGCTTAATAAACACAATATCTCAGCTTTAACATGCTAAATAAGTTTGGCTATCATTTCTCAACATCCCACACAATGTTCTATTTTTCTTTATTTAACCCATTTTGAGTGCTGTTTCCCATTTAAACATCTCAAAGACATTTATGTGGGCTCTCTGGATATTTCAACAGCTGCTTTCCTAACACACTTGTAGTTCACCAGTTTGGGTAAGGCTACTTTACCGTGTTTCCCCCAAAATAAGACCCTGCCTTATATTTTTGAACCCTGAAATATGGCCTTGGCCTTATTGTCGGGGAGGTCTT